>WWNC01000274.1:0-151565 GCA_011125475.1 Melanerpes aurifrons
AACCCCAAACCAAACCTCAACCCAAACCCTAAACCAAACCCCAAAATCTAACCCAAACTCCAACCCAAACCCCAAACCAAACCCCAAACCAAACCCCAAACCTCGAAACCCAACCCCTCCACCTCCTCTTTCCCTCAGGCTGTGAATTTCAGTGGCCCATTTCATAATTCATAAATCAAAGGCAGTTCAAACAGGTTCAAAGTTTAAAAGTTGAACAGTTTTTTGGGGTTTTTTTTTTGGGGGTTGTTTTTTTTCCCTTGCTCGAAGCTTTAAAGTTTAAACTGTCAGAGGCTTTGACAAAAAACTTTTCCTGTCTGGAATATTTAAGATGGTTCAGCTCTCTTCCAGCCAGGCCTGCCTGGTCCCTGTTTTTTTCTGGTGGTGGTGGTGTTGTGGTGGTTTTTCTTCGACTGGGGGGGGGAAAATTGTTGTCTCCTAAGACACAAATGGAGTTTATGCTGCCTTTAAGCTGCTCTTAGATGTGCAGCAGCAAGGAGCAAGTTATGAGGGTAAAGGAAATCACAGCTCCCTAACCTCCCTCTCCCACTAAGGTTGGGGGATGGGGTTGGTTTTCCTTTTTCAGGCCAACTGGCTTTTTGTCCTGCAAAAATCACTTGATTTATTAATGCTGCTGCGTGCTCAGAGGGGTAGGAAAGGTCTCCCTTTAATGGCTTGGCCATTAGAGAAGAAGAATCCAGAGGAGTGTGCAAAATAAGGCAGCCCCACAAGCGTGAAGCTTCATGCAGGATGGCCTGCCAGGCCTTGGACAGCACCCAGCACCTGGCTCTGGCCTTGCTCAGAGCAGGATCAATATCAGATTGAGAAACCATGCCACCCAAGCCAGGGGCTTTGCAGGAGCTCTGCTTTCTGATGCCTTCATTTCCTTAACATGCTCAGGGATCTCTTTAACACATTCAAGGATCTCCAATACATTCAAAGATCTTTTCCTTTAACACATTCAAGGATCTCTTTCTTTAACATATTCAGGGATCTCTAACACATTCAAGGATCTTTAACACATTCAAGGATCTCTCTAACACTTTCAAGGATCTCTTCCTTTAACACCTTCAAGGATCTCTTCCCTTAACACATTCAAGGATCTCTTCCTTTAACACCTTCAAGGATCTCTTCTTTAACACCTTCAAGGATCTCTTCCTTTAACACATTCAAGGATCTCTTCCTTTAACACCTTCAAGGATCTCTCTGTTCATGGTTTTATCACTCCCAAAGCATTGGAAATCTTTTCAGCAATCTGTTCCCTGGAGTGTGTCCAGAGAAGGGCCATGAGGGCTGGAGCTGCTCTGCTCTGGAGACAGCCTGAGAGAGTTGGGGTTGTGCAGGCTGGAGAGGAGAAGGCTCCCAGGAGACCTCATTGTGGCCTTCCAGGATCTGCAGGGGGCTCCAAGAAAGCTGGGGAGGGACTTTTGAGGGTGTCAGGGAGGGATAGGACTGGGGGGGATGGAGCAAAACTAGAAGTGGGGAGATTGAGATTGGCTGTGAGGAAGAAGCTGTTGCCCATGAGGGTGGTGAGAGCCTGGCCCAGGTTGCCCAGGGAGGTGGTGGAAGCCTCCTGCCTGGAGGTGTTTGCAGCCAGGCTGGATGTGGCTGTGAGCAACCTGCTGGAGTGCGAGGTGTCCCTGCCCATGGGGTCCCTTCCCACCCTGACCATTCTGTGCTTCATCTCATTCATTGCATTTCTGAAGGCACTTGCAGCTGTGTGAGAGATTCTGAGAGGGAAATGTGTTATAAACAGCACCCAGGGCAGGCACTGGCACCTACAGAGAGGAACAGATTTCCCTCCAGCTAAACACTGGCAAGGCATCAGAGGCACCCCCCCCAGCATCCAGCCACTGTGGCCCAGGCACAGCTTAGCCCTAAGCACCAGCAGTAAGCCTAGAATTAGACCTCTTTCCTCCAGTTACAATAACACATGCTGCCTCTGGCCCTGCTAGCCTCTACAATTAATTTGGGTTTCATGAATGAGCTCATGAAGTAAGCTGTTTGTTATGGTAAAAGCAGAACAATTAATGGCTTTAAATGGCTTTAGCTGATAATACTCTGATAGATGTGGTAAGTGGAAATAGGCAATGCATGTTCCTTGGGCTCTCAGGGAAGTGGGGGCTGGAGAGAGCTCAGTGAGGGAGGAAGGCAGGCTGTGGTTCTGCAGCCCTGCAGAGAAGGGCTTGGGGATGCTGTGGGGGGAAGAGGCTGGATGGGAGCCAGCAATGGGCTTTGGGAGCATAGAAGGCCAATGGCAGCCTGGGCTGCATCCAAAGCAGTGTGGCCAGAGATGGAGAGAGAGGATCCTGCCCTCTGCTCTGCTCTGCTCTGGGAAGACCTCACCTGCAGGGCTGGGGACCACAACAAGAGAGACATGGACCTGATGGAGCAGAGGAGGCCACGGAGGTGATCAGAGGGCTGCAGAACCTCCCCTGTGGGGACAGGTTGGGGCTGTTCAGCCTGGAGAAGAGAAGGCTCTGGGGAGACCTTAGAGCTGCATTTCAGTACCAGAAGGGGCTCCAGGAAAGCTGGGGAGGGACTGTTCAGAAGGGGCTGTGGGGTGAGAGGTGAGAGGCCTTGAACACAAGCCCTATGAGGAGAGGCTGAGGGAGCTGGGATTGTTTAGCCTGGAGAAGAGGAGGCTCAGGAGTGACCTCATTGCCCTCTACAACTACCTGAAGGGTGGTTGTAGCCAGGAAGGGGTTGGCCTCTTCTCCCAGGCAAGCAGCACCAGAACAAGGGGACACAGTCTCAAGCTGTGCCAGGGGAGGTTTAGACTCGAGGTAAGGAGGAAGTTCTTCACCGAGCAAGTCGTTCGTCATTGGAACGGGTTGCCCAGGGAGGTGGTTGAGTCATCGACCCTGGAGGCATTCAAGGGGAGATTGGACGTGGCACTTGGTGCCATGGTCTAGGCATGGGGTCTGTGTTGATAGGTTGGACTTGATGATCCTCGAGGCCCTTTCCAACCTAAGTAATACTGTGATACTGTGATACTGTGATAGGATGAGGGCAATGGTTTGAAACTGGAGCAGGGCAGAGTTAGGTTGGCCATCAGGAAGAAGTTCTGCACAGTGAGGGTGGTGAGACACTGGCCCAGGCTGCCCAGGGATGTGCTTGAGGCTCCATCCCTAGAGACATTCAAGCTCAGACTTGCTGTGGCCCTGGGCAGCCTGATCTGGTTGGAGGTGTCCCTGACTGCAGAGGTCTTGGACAAGAGGACCTTTGAGGGTCCTTTCCTCAAGGCAGTCTGTGACTCTGTAGAGTAAGGTCACAGCAAGCAATGTCTGTCTCAGGGCCCTTCTGCAGCAGGGTTGTTTTGTGCTCTCCAGTGCAGGGCAGTTGCAGTGCTGAGGGTTCAGCAGAGAGCAGACTCATGTTCTCCCATCACTCAGGAGTCCCTTACTCCTTCTAATAAGTGCAGATTTTTTTCCAGTGAGCAGCAGGGAATGTTATGTTCATGTCACAAGGCTTTTCTCCAGCCTCTTGGACTGGAGCTAGCAGTGAAGAGCTTCCCAGAGTCCTTCCCTGGTGGATTCCTCTTCCCTTCCCCCCAGGGCCCGCCGGAGCAGCGTGTGAATTGTGGTGTGAATAATCTGCAATGTATGCTCACAATGTGTCCTCTGCCTGCCAGGAGACACTTTGCAGAGAGTCAGGAAAGGAGAGAGACAAAACTGGCCACAAAAAGTGATTTAAAAACATGTCCTGGGGGGGCTGGGCTCACTTGATGGGATTGCAAAACCCTGGAGTGCAGCCAGCAGAGGATAAGGAGTGCAGAGGTTAGGTATAGGTAATGGAGGCAGAACCCCAAATGCAGCACTGAGGGTGACACAATCACAGAAACATGGAACTGTTTGGGTTGGAAAAGCCCTCTGAGAGCAGCAACTCCAACCAGCAACCCAACCCCACCATGGCCACCAAACCCTGGCCCCAAGGGCCATGGTCACAGCTCTCTGCAACACCTCCAGGGATGGGGACTCCACCACCTCCCTGGGCAGCCTCTGCCAAGCCCTGACCACTCTGGCAGCAAAGAAATTCTTCCTCCTCTCCAACCCAACCCTGCCCTGGCACAACTCCAGGCCATTTCCTCTCCTTCCATCACCTGAGACTGGGGAGCAGAGCCCAACCCCCACCTCCCTGCAGCCTCCTCTCAGGGAGCTGCAGAGAGCAATGAGGTCTCCCTCAGCCTCCTCTTCTCCACACTCAACACCCCCAGCTCCCTCAGCTGCTCCTCCCCAGCCCTCTTCTCCAGATCCTTCCCCACCTTGGTTGCCCTTCTCTGGACCTGCTCCAGCCTCTCAATGTCCTTCTGGGAGTGAGAGGCCCAAAACTGACCCCAGCACTCCAGCTGTGGCCTCCCCAGTGCCCAGCACAGGAGGACAATCCCTGCCCTGCTCCTGCTGCCCACACCATTGCTGCTCCAGGCCAGGCTGCTGGTGGCCTTCTTGCCCACCTGGGCACCCCCTGGCTCCTCTTCAGCTGCTGCCAACCAGCACCCCCAGCTCCTTCTCTGCTGGGCAGTTTGCAGCCACCCTGCCCCAAGCCTGGAGCACTCCTGGGGTTGTTGTGAGCCCAGTGCAGGACTCAGCACTTGGCCTTGTTGAACCTCACAGAGCTGAGCTCAGCCCTGGAGCCAGCCTGGCCAGGTCCCTCTGCAGAGCCTTCCTGCCCTCCAGCAGCTCCACACTGCCACCCAGCCCTGTGTCACCTGCAAACTGACTGGGGGTGCACTCAATCCCCCTGTCCAGACCTCTGGTAGAGATACTGAAGAGAACTGAGGGAAGAGAGCAAGGAGTTTCCAAAGAACAGCCCAAAAATATCTCCAAGCTGAGGTGGAAGCTGCCTGTGGGCAGAAGGCACTCAGCACAAGGTGAATCCAAACCCTAATTCACCACCCTCCCACCAGCCAGGCAGTTTAGACACCTGACTGAAGGTGAGTGAATTGGTGCTGCTGCCTTCACAGGGACCTCTTGGAGCTGGGTGCCTGTGGATTTGCAGTTATCACAGAAGCATTCAAGTTGGGATAAGCCCCTCAGGACCACCAAGTCCAACCACTGACCCTGCTCTACAAGGGTCACCCCTAAACTCTACAAGGTTCACCCCTAAACCATGTCCCCAAGCACCACATCCAAACCACCTCGAAACACCTCCAGGGCTGGGACTCCACCACCTCCCTGGGCAGCAGCTCCAGTGCCTGACCACTCTTGAGGGGAAAAATGTTTCCTGTGTCCAGCCTGACCCTGCCCTGGTGCAGCTTGAGGCCCTTCCCTCTTGTTCTGGGGCTAATTGCCTGTGAGAAGAGACCAGCACCAACCTCTGCACAGCCTCCTCTCAGGGAGCTGCAGAGAGCCAGGAGGTCTCCCCTCAGCCTCCTCTCTTTCACACTAACCCTCCCCAGCTCCTTCAGTTGCTCTCCAGCAGATTCCTTCCCCAGGCCCTTCCCAGCTTCCTTGCCCTGCTCTGCCCTGGCTCCAGCACCTCCACATCTCTCTTGGATTGAGGTGCCCAGAGCTGGACACAGCACTCCAGGTGTGGCCTCACCAGAGCTGAGCACAAGGGGACCATGATGGTTCTCTAGGATGGGGCAGCTGAGTGCATCTTTTCCATCTGAAGTCCTTCTGTGTCCGTTTTGGAGCTGTCCCTTAAGCTGGATACCATGCCTTGGCAGTGCTTTGCCCAGCACAGAGTTTTGCCTCAATTCCATCGACAGTTTAACATCATCAGCTTAGTCCTGACCTTCCTCTGTGCTACCCTCAAGGCCAGGGATTGCAGGTGACTCTTCTCTAGCTTGGTGGCTGGGAAGAGGCAGTGGTGACCTTCTGACAAGCATAACCATCTCAAGGTTGTGTGGAGCTTTTCATCTCAGGGGCTGCTAACTGCTCTGGCCCCTGCCCCAGCTTCTCCTCCCTGCTTGTGCTCAGTGCAAAGCCTGCCCAGGCCCTGCAGAGCAGGGCAGCCCAGCAGCCACACCAACCAAACAATGCCACAAGATCTCTTCTGCCTCATTTCCAAGCCACAGCTCTTTGGGGACTGCTCTGCATTCTTCTGGTGGCTTGCCTCCTTGGTACCCTCCCTCCACCCCTTCTCTGGAGGGAAAAGAAAAGAAGAAGACATTCCTGCAGTTCAGGAGGGGTAGGGCCACAGCAGAAGGAGCTCTGTCACCAAGGAGCCCTACAGACATCTTTCCTGGGGGCAGGGGGAGCCCTTCTATTCCTTTCCCAGGTTGTATCTTAGGAGATTCCTGTGTTCAGAAATTGTTGCCACCTTGTGTCCAAGGCTGAAGCAAGGGAGCAGTTGGTGCTGGGACAGGTCCATCAGCAGAGATCACAGCCAGCTCTGGTCCTGGAGGGCTTCTGGCAACATCACCTGCAATGCTTGGGCCTCTTCCTTGTGTCCTTGTTTCCAGCCCAGAGAGGGCTGTGGGATAAGGCTGGGATACTGAGCCATCAAGGGCTGTGCTAGCAGTGTAGAGGTGAATCAAAGGCTGACCCCAGGAGCTGCTGCATGGATCACTTTTCTTCAGCATGCTGGATGAGCAGACTGATCTGGAAGAACCAGAGCATCCCTGCTGCTGTCCAGCCAGCCCCGAGGTAGCAGCCTGCAGGACAGAGGAAGCAAGCCCCTGCCAGCTGGCCCTCAGGAGGACTTAGGTTCCTCTGGGAGGGGTTCTTCAGAAGACCTGAGAGGTCCTCAGCCACATGCTGCCTGCTTTCAGCCTGGCAGTGTCTGCCTGAGGGAGCCTGGTGCTGCAGGGTACACGGCAGGACGTGACCCAGCCCTGCCTCCGGGCTGCCATGCCCTGCCTGTGCTCAGGGTGACCTCCAGACCCGGCAGATTCCAGCAGATCCTTGCAAGGCTACTCAGCCACGGCCACAGCAAGAGCAGGGGGAGACTGAGGAGCCCAAGTGGCCCTTGAGGAGCTGCTTTTGAGGAGCTCTCCTCAGTGTTATTGTACTCACAGCCTCTGCTGCTGGAGTGAGTCTGGGAATGTTCCCCGCGCCCAGGCAAGGGCAGGAGGAGCTCTGCTCCACAGTCACCGGCAGACAGCTTCACTGTGCCCAACTCAGAGCTGGCTCCTGGCATTCGAGGGAAAACTTCTTTACCTTGAGAGTGACTGGAGCCCCGGAGCCAGCTGCCAGAGAGGCTCTGGAGTCTCCTTCCCTGGAGAGATTCCAAACCTACTGAAGGAGCTGGGGAGGGTTAGTGTGAAAGAGAGGAGGCTGAGGGGAGACCTCCTGGCTCTCTGCAGCTCCCTGAGAGGAGGCTGTGCAGAGGTTGGTGCTGGTCTCTTCTCACAGGCAATTAGCCCCAGAACAAGAGGGAAGGGCCTCAAGCTGCACCAGGGCAGGGTCAGGCTGGACACAGGAAACATTTCTCCCCTCCCCAGCTCCTTCAGTTGCTCTCCAGCAGATTTCTTCCCCAGGCCCTTCCCAGCTTCCTTGCCCTGCTCTGCCCTGGCTCCAGCACCTCCACATCTCTCTTGGATTGAGGTGCCCAGAGCTGGACACAGCACTGCAGGTGTGGCCTGCCCAGAGCTGAGTGCCAGGGGACAATCCCCTCCCTGCTGCTGCTGGACACAGCATTGCTGATCCCAGCCAGGCTGCCATGAGCTGGACCAGCAGGTTGCTATTCACCTGATGTGATTTTCACAGTCTCACAGTATCACCAAGGTTGAAAGAGACCTGAAGGATCACCAAGTCCAACCTGTCACCACAGACCTCATGACTAAACCATGGCACCAAGTGCCACATCCAATCCCCTCTGGAACACCTCCAGGGATGGGGACTCCACCACCTCCCTGGGCAGCACATCCCAATGGCCAACAACTCTCTCAGGGAAGAACTTCCTCCTCACCTCCAGCCTAAACCTCCCCTGGCACAGCTTGAGACTGTGTCCTCTTGTTCTGGTGCTGGCTGCCTGGGAGAAGAGACCAACCCCCACCTGGCTACAACCACCTTTAAGGCAGTTCTAGAGAGCAATGAGGTCTCCCCTGAGCCTCCTCTTCTCCAGGCTAAGCAACCCCAGCTCCCTCAGCCTCTCCTCACAGGGCTGTGCTCCAGACCCCTCCCCAGCTTTCTTGCCCTTCTCTGGACACCTTCCAGCAGCTCAACCTCTTTCCTAACCTGAGGAGCCCAGAACTGGACACAGGACTCAAGGTGTGGCCTCAGCAGTGCTGAGCACAGGGCACAAGCACTTCCCTGCTCCTGCTGGCCACACTCTTCCTGCTGCAGGCCAGGATGCTCTTGGCCTTCTTGGCCCCCTGGGCACACTGCTGGCTCCTGTTCAGGCAGCTGTCAATCAGCACCCCCAGGTCCCTCTCTGCCTGGCTGCTCTCAGCCACTCTGCCCCCAGCCTGTAGCTCTGCCTGGGGTTGCTGTGGCCAAAGTGCAGCCCCTGGCACTTGGACTTGTTGAATGCCATCTTGTTGGCCTCTGCCCATCTGTCCAGCCTGGCAAGGTCCCTCTGCAGAGCCCTTCTGTCCTCTAACTGACCAACATCTGCTCCCAGCTTGCTGTCATCTGCAAATTTGCTGCTGACTGACTCAATCCCCTCATCCAGATCATCAATGAAGATGTTAAAGAGGATGGAGCCCAGCACTGATCCCTGGGGATCCTAATGGAAGAAACCAGAATGGCCAAGGCCTCTCTTAGGGCACTTTAGGCTGCTGGGCAAAGGTTCCCTTCACTCTAGAACCGGGATAGTTGTTCCCTGTTCACTTTTCTCACAGCACTCACTCTGTGTAGACCAATCCCAAGTGCCTCTGGCTTGCTGTGTTCCCACTGGCTGCAAACAGATTCCCAAACAAAATTCTTCTGAAGGGACGTTGCTGGTTGGCCCTCAGTGCAGTGCTGGCAGTCTGAGTGACCTCTCACTGACCATGTGCTGAAAATAGCCTCCTGCAATCAAGGGGATTCCCTGCAGAGCTGAGCTCTCTCCAGCCTTCATCAAGACCTCACTTCCAAGAGCCACAGGAGACCCAAGACATTCAGCAGTGTGACCTCAGGGGCATCCAGCCTGGAGCTTGCTGCAGCCTTCTCTGCCATCCATGTCCCTCTGGGTGACACACTGGAGGGAAGGGACCAGGACAGGCTTGAGAACTGGGCCCAAGCCACTCTCATGAAGTTCAACAAGGCCAAGGGCAAGATCCTGCACAACCTCAAGCACAAATCCAGGCTGGGTGAGGAGAGCAGCCTGCAGGAGAAGGCCTTGGGGGTGTCAGTACAGAATACAGAATTAACCAGGTTGGAAAAGACCTTTGAGATCATCCAACACCATCTAATCAACTGAACCATGGCACCAAGTGCCTCATCCAGGCAGGTTTTAAACACTTCCAGTGATGGTGACTCCACCACCTCCCTGGGTAGCACAGCCCAATGGCCAATCCCAGTGACAAACTCCCCAGGAGCCAGCACTGGTCCCTGGCAGCCCAGAGCCAGCTGAGTGCTGAGCTGCAGCCAGAGCAGGGAGAGCAGCAGCACAGGGAGGGGATTCTGCCCCTCTGCTCTGCTCTGCTCAGCCCCCACCTGCAGCACTGCCTCCAGCTCTGCAGCACAAGAAGTATGTGGAGTTGTTGGAGCAGGTCCAGAGGAGGCCATGAGGATGATCAGAGGACTGCAGAACCTCCCCTATGGGGACAGGCTGGGAGGGTTGTGGCTGTTCAGCCTGGAGAAAAGGCTGCAGGGAGACCTCAGAGCAGCCTTGCAGTACCTGAAGGGCTCCAGGAGAGCTGGGGAAGGACTTGTGACAAGGGCTGGGAGTGCCAGGCTGAGGAACAATGGCTTTGAGCTGGGAGAGGAGATTGAGGCTGGAGATGAGGAAGAAATTCCTTGCAGTGAGGGTGGTGAGACACTGGCACAGGCTGCCCAGGGAGGCTGTGGCTGCCTCCTGCCTGGAGGTGTTGAAGGCCAGGCTGGATGAGGCCTTGAGCAAGCTGTGCTGGTGGGAGATGTCCCTGCCCATGGCAGGGGGTTGGAGCTGGATGACTTTGAAGGCTCCTTCCAACCCAAACCATTCTCTGATCATTGGTGCTGTCAGGACAGACTGCTGCTGCTCCAGGCCAAAGCTGCTGATGTGCAGCCAAACATGGCTGGAAGAAGCCCCTGGGGAGCAGACTCTCCATTTCCAGGTGCAGGAGGCAGACAGCCCAGATGGTTCTCAGTCTCATTTTGAACCTGCCACAATTCCCTGTGCTTCCTTTTAGCTTTTAAATTATGCAAAGAGGAAAATCTGCTGTGGAGGTGGCCCTGAAACCCCAGGGTGAGATTCCTGCACATCTCTGGAGGGGTCTCTGGAGGCAGGGAGGGGGAGCACAAGTTGCAGGGCTTAAAATCAAGCAGACAAAAGGCTCTTGGCATCCAACATACAGGTTTTGGATGTCCCCTCCCTGAAGGTGAACAAAGCCAGGCTGGATGAGGCCCTGAGCAGCTGAGTCCAGCTGAGAGCTGTCCCTGCCTGTGGTAGGGGGGTTGGAGCAGATGGTGTCTGAGGTCTCTTCCAACCTAAGCCATGCTGTGGCTCTGTGGTCTCTCAGTGGCTCAGTCCTCACGACAGCCTGGTGAAGAGGAGTTTCATGACCTCCAAGCATCAAAGACCTCCCCAGAGGCTGTTGTAGCCCTTTAAGCTTTCCCCAGAGCCCAAAAGCTCAGTGGAACACATTTAGGTTGCCTCTCTCCTCTCCTCCCCTTTTCCTGGTAGGGAAAAGAAGATCAGAGAGGTCAAACAACAAAGCAGTCTGGCATCAGTGTGGAAGCAAAGAGGCAGGCTTAACAAAAACCAAAAGGTGTTTAAGCAAAAGGGAGGCCACAGGGGGATAAGACAAAGGGATCAGTAAAAATACATACAAAGCCAGAGAGAGCTGGCAAAGGATTCTCTGGAAGTAGGATGGAGTCTCTCTGGATGCAGTCCCCTTAGGTGTCTGGGACCTTGTGGAGCAGACCCCAGCAGGTGGTTAGCAGCAGCAGCAAGGTGTCAGAGAGCCAGGGGCTGGGGAGAGAGAGAGAGGTAGGGGGGGAGAGAGAGAGAGGTAGGGAGAGAGAGGGAGAGAGGGAGAGAGGGAGGAAGAGAGGGAAAGGGAGAAAGAGAGGGTGAGGGAGAGGGAGAGAGGGAGAGTATTTGTGTCCAGTTCTGGGCTCCTCAGGTTAGGAAAGATGTTGAGATGCTGGAAGGTGTCCAGAGAAGGGCAAGAAAGCTGGGGAGGGGTCTGGAGCACAGCCCTGTGAGGAGAGGCTGAGGGAGCTGGGGTTGCTTAGCCTGGAGAAGAGGAGGCTCAGGGGAGACCTCATTGCTCTCTCCAACTCCCTGAAGGGAGGTTGTAGCCAGGCAGAGGTTGGCCTCTTCTCCCAAGCAGCCAGCACCAGAACAAGAGGACACAGTCTCAAGCTGTGCCAGGGGAGGTTTAGGCTGGAGGTGAGGAAGAAATTCTTCCCAGCAAGAGAGATTGGCCATTGGGAATGTGCTGCCCAGGGAGGTGGTGGAGTCCCCATCCCTGGAGGTGTTTAGGAGGAGCCTGGCTGAGGCACTTGGTGCCATGGTTTAGTTGATCAGATGGTGCTGGGTGAGAGGTTGGACTTGGTGATCTCAAAGGTCTCTTCCAACCTGGCTAATTCTATTCTATTCTATTCTATTCTATTCTATTCTATTCTATTCTATTCTATTCTATTCTATTCTATTCTATTCTATTCTATTCTATCCTATCCTATCCTATCCTATCCTATCCTATCCTATCCTATCCTATCCTATTCTTCTCCCTCTCTCTGCTCCTAGCAGAGAGGGAGCAAACAAGGGAAGTGTAGCCTGTGCTGTCTGTTTGTGAAGGGGAGATGCAGCAGTTATGGGAATGAAATAACAAAAGGTTGCACTTTCCAGTGTCCACTTCCCTGCCCCTCTCTGCTGCTTGGAGGACTTTCAGCTCCATGGGCAAGACATCCAATCATAAACACACAGCAGCTGGTCTGACACAGAATGTCAGGAAACTCAATTTCTGTCATGCTAATCCAGTCTGCAGGTTCACAGAGTCATAGAACGGCTCAGGAGGGACCTCAGAGACATCTACTCAGTATCACAGTCTCACAGTATCACCAAGGCTGGAAGAGACCTCAAAGATCACCAAGTCCAACCTGGCACCACAGACCTCATGACTAAACCATGGCACCAAGTGCCACATCCAATCCCCTCTTGAACACCTCCAGGGATGGGGACTCCACCACCTCCCTGAGCAGCACATCCCAATGGCCAACAACTCTCACAGGGAAGAACTTTCTCCTCACCTCCAGCTAAAACCTCCCTGGCACAGCTTGAGACTGTGTCCTCTTGTTCTGCTGCTGGCTGCCTGGGAGAAGAGACCAACCTCTGCCTGGCTACAACCTCCCTTCAGGGAGTTGGAGAGAGCAATGAGGTCTCCCCTGAGCCTCCTCTTCTCCAGGCTAAGCAACCCCAGCTCCCTCAGCCTCTCCTCACAGGGCTGTGCTCCAGACCCCTCCCCAGCTTTCTTGCCCTTCTCTGGACACCTTCCAGCAGCTCAACATCTTTCCTAACCTGAGGAGCCCAGAGCTGGACACAGGACTCCAGGTGTGGCCTCAGCAGTGCTGAGCACAGGGCACAAGGACTTCCCTGCTCCTGCTGGCCACACTGTTCTTGATGCAGGCCAGGATGCCCTTGGCCTTCTTGGCCCCATGGGCACGCTGCTGGCTCATGTTCAGGCAGCTGTCAATCAGTACCCCCAGGTCCCTCTCTCACCCCCTTCCTACTGAAGAACTTCTTCCTAAGGCTCTTCTAAAGTTGCAAGAGAGATGTGGCCAAGTGTATTTCAGATGTGACAAAACCAAAGTCATTGAAATCAGTTGTGGCAAGAGGTGGGAAATGGAAGAAGGACAGAAGAAATTAGGAGAAAACTGTGTCCAGTTCTGGGCTCCACAGCTCAAGAAGGACAAAGAGCTACTGGAGAGGGCCCAGCTCAGGGCCACTGAGATGCTGAGGGCACTGGAACAGCTCTCATGGGAGGAGAGGCTGAGAGCTGGGGGTGGTTAGCCTGGAGAAGAGGAGGCTGAGGGGGATCTGATCAGTGCTTGCAAAGATCTGAGGGGTGGGGGTCTGGAGGATGAGGCCAGACTCTCCTCAGTGGTGCCCAGTGACAGGACAGGAGGGAATGAGCATAGGCAGGTTCCACCTAAACATGAGGAGGAACTTCTTTACTGTGAGACTGGCAGAGCCCAGGAGCAGGCTGCCCAGAGAGGTGCTGGAGTCTCCTTCTCTGGAGCCTTTCCAAGCCCACCTGCCCTGGCTGATCTGTTCTGGCAGGGGGGTTGGACTCAGTGATCTCTGGGGTTCCCTTCCAGCCCCTAGCATTCTGTGAGTCTGTGCAAAGGAGAAGATTGCCAGTGGCAGAACTGATGAACCAAGATGTTTCTGTACCAGGGGCATCAGTCTTGCTTGCACCGTGCTGCCTTCCCTGGACATCTCTGCTCCTGCCAGCCAAGGCAGCTGCTGTGACAGGGCCATGGTGGGAGCCACCTGAAAGCCAGGCAGGGACCAGGAGAAAGCCTCCCTCTAGGGCAGGTTTGGTTTGATCCATGTTGGGTTTCATCCCTTTGCTGAGCATCCTGCAGGGTCTGCCTCTTAATCTGCCTTTGCTCAGCCACTGTCACGCAATAGCCAGCCCCAAATGCCCATCCTGGGACATGCAGAGCCAGAATCCAGCTCTTCAGGTGTTGGCTTCATCCTGTCAGCACAGCTTCCCAGATACATGCCAAAGAAAGTACCCCAACCAAATCCAAACCCCACACACCCCAAGGAAAGCTTCTGTGAGGAACACCACTACCAGGAGAGGCTGAGGGAGCTGGGAGTGCTCAGCCTGCAGAAGAGAAGACTCTGGGGAGACCTCATAGTAACCTTCCAGTACCTGAAGGGGGCTAGAATGAAGGGTGCAGAGAGACTGTTTGCTGTCCAAGGGAACATTTCAGATGTGAGTCTTTGAAATGACAGGAATATGTGTAAGAGAGGCAAGAGGATTGGGATTGCTCTTCTCTTCCCTGGGGATAGGTGACCCCCAGATCAACTGAGGTGATTCTGCCACTAGGCTCTGCTCTGGGGAGACCTCACCTGGAGCATTGCATCCAGCTCTGGGTCCCTCCACACAGGAAGGACCTGGAGCTGATGGAGTGGGTCCAGAGGAGGCCATGACAATGCTCAGGGGGTTGGAGCAGCTCTGCTGTGAGCCCAGGCTGAGGGAGCTGGAGAAGAGAAGGCTCCAGGGGGAGCTAATATCAGCCTGCCAGAACCTGAAGGGGCTGCAAGAAGGCTGCAGAGAGACTGTTCCCAAAGGCCTGCAGGGACAGGAGCAGGGGCAATGGTTTGAGAGCAGAGCAGATTGAGATTGGCTGTGAGGAACCAGTTCTGCACCATGGTGGAACACTGGAACAGGTTGCCCAGGGAGGTGGTTGAGGCTCCTGCAGACATTCCAGGTGAGGCTGGAGAGGGCTCTGGGCAACCTGATCCAGTGGAGGATGTCCCTGCTGAGTACAGGGGGTTGGATGATCTTTGGGGTCCCTTCCAACCCAGAGCATTCTGTGAGTCCTTTAAAAGAGGCAGCATGCAACCATCCTGCTCCTCTCTTGAGCTGGAGCCCCTTCTGCCCCATGGAGTGCTGCTGCTGCCTTGCCTGGCAGTGCTGTGCAGGCTGTGCCAGCTCTGTGCAGAGCAGCTCAATGCACAGCAGTCAGCAGTGCTGGGGTGATTAGGCCTTGTTTGCTTAAGAGCCACCCAGTGCTGGAATTGCTGGGAGAGAGCACTGCAGGTCAGAGTTACAATATTGACCAGGATCTGAAGGAAGCTTCTACAATCACATCAGCCCTTCCTATTTATGGCTCCCAGCCTGGTTAACCCAGATACAGCTACTCCTACAAGCCATGAGTAGGAAGCAATTCTGTGTAAACTCAGTACTGGCTGAAGGTTATCTGCAGCCACCTGGAGGATGGAAAGCTGGGGGAGTGGATCCTTGAAATGCAGATGACTTCAGCTGCCATGCAAAAGTGCTGCCACTGGCTGGACCAACGAGTGTCCCAGCCCAGACATCAACATCTTCTTGTTCTGTACTCCAGCAAGCACCACAAGGTCAGCAGTGCTGGCTTGGAGCCTTGCTGCCTGCAGGACTTCTCTCTGTGCCTGGAGACTTTGCACAGAATGGTTTGGGTTGGAAGGGACCTACAAGGTCATCCAGTTCCAACCCTTTTGCCATAGACCAGGGACACCTCCCACCAGCCCAGCTTGCTCAAGGCCTCTTCCAGACTGGCCTTGAGCAGCTCCAAGGAGGAGGCATCCACAGCCTCCTTGGGCAACCTGTGCCACCCTCACTGCAAGGAATTTCTTCCTCATCTCCAGCCTCAATCTCCTCTCCCAGCTCAAAACCATTGTTCCTCAGCCTGGCACTCCCAGCCCTTGTCACAAGTCCCTCCCCAGCTCTCCTGGAGCCCTTCAGGTACTGCAAGGCTGCTCTGAGGTCTCCCTGCAGCCTTTTCCCCAGGCTGAACAGCCCCAACCCTCCCAGCCTGTCCCCATAGGGGAGGTTCTGCAGCCCTCTGATCATCCTCATGGCCTCCTCTGGACCTGCTTCAACAACTCCACATACTTCTTGTGCTGCAGAGCTGGAGGCAGTGCTGCAGGTGGGGGCTGAGCAGAGCAGAGCAGAGGGGCAGAATCCCCTCCCTGTGCTGCTGCTCTCCCTGCTCTGGCTGCAGCTCAGCACTCAGCTGGCTCTGGGCTGCCAGGGACCAGTGCTGGCTCCTGGGGAGTTTGTCACTGGGATTGGCCATTGGGCTGTGCTACCCAGGGAGGTGGTGGAGTCACCATCACTGGAAGTGTTTAAAACCTGCCTGGATGAGGCACTTGGTGCCATGGTTCAGTTGATTAGATGGTGTTGGATGATCTCAAAGGTCTTTTCCAACCTGGTTAATTCTGTATTCTGTACTGACACCCCCAAGGCCTTCTCCTGCAGGCTGCTCTCCTCACCCAGCCTGGATTTGTGCTTGAGGTTGTGCAGGATCTTGCCCTTGGCCTCATTGAACTTCATGAGGTTCATCTCATGAGTTTCCATCTGCATCTTCCAGGAACCTCCTGGCCAGGTGGCACAGGTGGTGCAAGAGGCTTGGCACAGGTGCAAGAGGCAAAGAACACTGGAGTGAGGCAGGCAGCCCATGGAGCTCTTTGCCTTCAGCAGAAAGTAAGGCAAAGGTGAAAGAGCAGGTATTCATCAGGGGAGGGGAAAGCAAGGCTGTGATGGAGCACAGCCCTCAGAACACAGAGTGGACAATGGGAACAGCAGTGGAGTTTTCACAGCCCCAAAGTAGCTTAGCAACACATATTTATTTCCTGTGTTAGAAAAGGTGCCATGGAGGCCTGGATGCCTAGGGGGTGATTCATGAGTAAAAGGCACACATTGTTCAGCCCTGCCATGGCACCCACTCAGATAACTCAGCACATGCTGCCCTCCATTCATAAAGAGCTGGGCTGCTGAGCACCTAGCACATCTGGATCCCGAGGCAATCTGGGCCTGGAGGGTCCTGGCCAAGGAGCATTCAGTGTCTTCCCCCTCACAGGTCAGTCAGGGACACCACAGGCAGCAGCAGGGGTAGGAGCATCTCACAGGAGAGTAAATCCTGGCCTAGGGATTTGATTGGTATGAGAAAAATGAACCTAGAAATCACAGAGTCACAGAGTGTGAGGGGCTGGAAGGGACCCCAGAGGTCATCCAGGCCAACCTCCTGCCAGAGCAGCATCACCCAGGGCAGGGCACACAGGAACACAGCCAGGTGGGGGTTGAATATCTCCAGAGAGGGAGACTCCACAACCCCCCTGGGCAGCCTGCTCCAGGGCTCTGGCACCTCACAGGGGAAAAATCCTTCCTCCTGTTTCCATGGCACTTCCTCTGCCTCAGCTTCCACCACTGCCCCTTGTGCTGGCATTGGGCATCCCCCAGCAGAGCCTGGCTCCAGCCTCTGGGCATCACCCTGCACAGCTTTAGCAACAGCAAGGAGCTCACCCTCAGGCTCCTGCTCTCCAAGCTCCAGAGCCCTCAGCTCCCTCAGGCTCTCCTCAGGAGGAAGATCTTCCACTGCCTGCAGCAGCTCTGTGCCTCTGTGCTGGACTCTCTCAAGCAATTCCCTGAGGTCCTTCTTGACCTGAGAGGCCCAGAACTGGACACAAGATTCCAGGGCAGGGTAGAGGGGCAGGAGAATCTCTCTGACCTGCTGCCCACAGCCCTTCTAATCCAGCCCAGGCTGCCCTTGGCCTTCTTGGCCACAGGAGCACACTGCTGGCTCATGGTCATCCTCCCATCCACCAGGACCCCCAGGTTCTTTTCCCCTTCACTGCTCTCCCACAGGCCAGCCCCAACCTCTCCTGCTCCCTGGGGTTGTTCTTTCCCAGGTGCAAGACTCTCCCCTTGCCCTTGCTGTATCTCCTTCACTTTCTCCCTGCCCAGCTCTCAGCCTGGCTGAATGGCAGCAAACCTCTCCTGTGTTCCTAGTTTAATAGTGATGGACTAATGTAATTCCAGGAGGCCAAAAGCTGAAGAAGGTGCTGGGTGCAGTGCTGTTTCTGTCTGGGAAGCTGCCCAGCTCAGTGGGTCAGGAACTGTGTGTCAGTGAAAGCAGAAGGAAATCAAACCTCACTGAGACAACTGCCAGGTTTGGGGGATTTTGACATAGGAACCTTTCTGCTTTAACATTGACCTTAAATATTCAAAGGCAGCAAGGCTCAAAGAGCCAGGGCCCAGTGGGCTCAGTGTTTCACCCATGAGATGTATTGTTCAGCTATAAGCATGGTCTGGAGTAACAGAATTAACCAGGTTGGAAAAGACCTCAAGTCCAAGCTCTCACGCAGCACCATCTGATCAACTAAACCATGGCACCAAGTGCCTCATCCAGGCTCTTCCTAAACACCTCCAGGGATGGGGACTCCACCACCTCCCTGGGCAGCACATCCCAATGGGCAATCACTCTCTCTGTGTAGAACTTCTTCCTAACATCCAACTAAAACCTCCCCTGGCACAGCCTGAGCCTGTGTCCTCTTGTTCTGCTGCTGCTTGCCTGGGAGAAGAGACCAACCCCCATCTGGCTACAACCTCCCTTCAGGGAGCTGGAGAGAGCAAGAGGTCTCCCCTGAGCCTCCTCTTCTCCAGGCTAAGCAACCCCAGCTCCCTCAGCCTCTCCTCACAGGGCTGTGCTCCAGACCCCTCCCCAGCTTTCTTGCCCTTCTCTGGACACCTTCCAGCAGCTCAACATCTTTCCTAGCCTGAGGAGCCCAGAACTGGACACAGGACTCGAGGTGTGGCCTTGAGCAAGCTGAACTCTACAGCTCTGTCCATAGAATCCTAGAGTGGTTTGCGTTGGAAGGGACTTAAAAGCTCATCCAGCTCCACCCCCTTGCCATGGGCAGGGACACCTCCCACCAGCACAGCTTGCTCAGGGCCTCATCCAGCCTGGCCTTGAACACCTCCAGGGAGGAGGCAGCCACAGACTCCCTGGGCAACCTGTGGCAGTGTCTCATCACCCTCATGGGGAAGAATTGCTGCCTAATACCTCATCTAAATCCAGCTTCTTCCAGTCTGAAGCCATTACTCCTCACCCTGTCACTCCTACCCTTGTCACAAGTCCCTCCCCAGCTCTCCTGGAGCCCTTCAGGTGCTGCAAGGCTGCTCTGAGGTCTCCCCAGAGCCTTCTCTTCTCCAGGCTGTACAGCCCCAACTCTCCCAGCCTGTCCCCACAGGGGAGGTTCTGCAGCCTCTGATCATCTTCATGGCCTCTTCTGGAGCCTCTCCAGCAGCTCCAGCTCCTTCTTGTGCTGGGGGCAGCAGAACTGGATGTAGGACTCCAGGTGAGGTCTCACAAGAGCAGAGCAAGGAGGGAGAATCACCTCCCTGATCCTGCTGGACCCTGCTGACTGCAGGGCAGTAGGAGCAGATGGCCTTTAAAGGCCCCTGCCAACCCAAGCCATTCTGTGACTCTCTCTGCTTCCAAAGAGCAAGCAGCATTTTGTGCAGTGCCTGCTGAGTGCCCCAAGCACAGCTGATCATCTTTGTGGCCTCCTCTGGAGCCTCTCCAGCAGCTCCAAGTTCTTCTTGTGCTGTTGTGCTGGGGGCTCCAGGTGGGGTCACAGTACTCCAGGTGGGGTCACAGCCATACCAATGCTGTTCCACCTGTGTTGCAAGACATTTATTGACACTGAGCAATTTCTAGGAGGTTGTCAACCTTTCAAACAGGTCTCTGGTTGGAGATTTTATTGCCATGTGACATTGCCTGCCTAAAAATAATTAACTTCCTGCAGCATTCTTCAATGGCACTTCCAAGCTCCCAGGGATGTGAAACAGAGCTGTGAGGCCTTAGCAAACCCCAGCTCCTCCTCACTGAGCTTTTCTGTCATGGGACTGTAGAATCAGCTTGGTTGGAAAAGACCTTCAAGCTCATCCAGTCCAACCAGTCTCTGGCTCTGCCAAGGCTGGGGCTAAGCCATGGCCCTCAGCACCACAGCTCTGCCTCTCTGAAACACCTTCAGGGATGGGGATTCAGCCACCTCCCTGGGCAGCCTGTGCCAGGCTTGGAGAACCCTTGCAGGGAAGAAGTTTCTTCTGATATCCAACCTGAAGCTCCCCTGGGGCAACCTGAGGCCATTTCATAGAACCATAGAATCAATCAGGTTGGAAAATACCTTAGAGATCAAGTCCAACCTGTCAACCAACACCTCCTGACAACTAAACCATGGCTCCAAGTGCCACATCCAATCCCCTCTTGAACACCTCTAAGGATGGAGACTCCACCACCTCCCTGGGCAGCACATCCCCAGGGTCAATCTCTCTTGCTGAGAAGAACTTTCTCCTCACCTCCAGCCTAAACCTCCCCTGGCACAGCTTGAGACTGTGTCCTCTTGTTCTGCTGCTGCTTGCCTGGGAGAAGAGACCAACCCCCACCTGGCTCCAACCTCCCTGCAGGGAGTTGGAGAGAGCAAGAAGGTCTCCCCTGAGCCTCCTCTTCTCCAGGCTAAGCAACCCCAGCTCCCTCAGCCTCTCCTCACAGGGCTGTGCTCCAGACCCCTCCCCAGCTTTCTTGCCCTTCTCTGGACAGCAGCTCAACATCTTTCCTAACCTGAGGAGCCCAGAACTGGACACAGGCCTCAAGGTGTGGCCTCAGCAGTGCTGAGCACAGGGCACAAGGACTTCCCTGCTCCTGCTGGCCACACTCTTCCTGATGCAGACCTCTCATCCTAAGACATTTCTTGGGCAAGAAATACAACCTTTAGGAATCCTATGCAGGTATGGAAACATCCCTGTTCTGCTCCTCAGGGCTTTCTCTGGTCCAGTAACTGCAGTACCCACATCTCCTACTCTGTATTTGTCCTCACAGCACCTCTGTGAGAGAGTGAAAGGACTCTTTGTTGGTGGTGTTTGATAGGTGGATATCTGAGACATGGAAGAAATGGGAACCATGGAATGCTCTGGGTTGGAAGTGACCTCCAAAGCTCTTCCAGTCCAACCCCCTGCAGCCAGCAGGGACATCCCCAACTGGATCAGGTTGCCCACAGCCCTCACCTTGAATATCTCCAGGGATGGAGCCTCAACCACCTCCCTGGGCAGCCTGTGCCAGTGTTCCACCACCCTCCTGGTGCAGAACTTGTTCCTCACATCAATCTCAATCTGCTCTGCTCTGGTTTGAAGCCATTGCCCCTGCTCCTGTCCCTGCAGGCCTTTGCAAACAGTCTCTCTGCAGCCTTCTTGCAGCCCCTTCAGGTACTGGAAGGTTTCTATTTGGTCTCCCTGGAGCCTTCTCTTCTCCTTGTTGGGCATGGGATGGGCATGGACTGAATCCAGAGATGCTGCAGGCAGGATCTGTGTAGCCAAGCAGGAAAAAGCTGTGGAGTGCAGAGCCTGCAGCAGAGCTCCTGGGTTCGTGCTGGGGTTATGGCCTGGTGTTTCTCCCCACAGGCAGAACTCAAAGCAGCTCTTGGCCATCACTCACTGCTGAGAGGCTTTCCTGTCCTGCTAAATATTGCAAAGGGGCATCTGCCTCCCCCTGCAGCTGGCCATGCTTTGCTGTGTCTAAGCACAGCTTTAGTCCTCTCACAGCTTGCAGGCTCGTGGCATGGACCACTACACTCTGTGCTGGGTTAGGAACTGGCTGTAGGCTGAGCCCAGAGAGTGGTGGTGAATGGTGCCACAGCCAGCTGGCAGCCAGGCACCAGTGGTGTGCCCCAGGGATCAGTGCTGGGCCCTGTGCTCTTTAACATCTTCATTGATAATTTGGATGAGGGCATTGAGTCCATCAGCAGTAAATTTGCAGATGACACCAAGCTGGGAGCAGATGTTGGTCAGTTAGAGGACAGAAGGGCTCTGCAGAGGGACCTGGACAGGCTGGACAGATGGGCAGAGGCCAACAGGATGGCATTCAACAAGTCCAAGTGCCAGGGGCTGCACTTTGGCCACAACAACCCCAGGCAGAGCTACAGGCTGGGGTCAGAGTGGCTGAGAGCTGCCAAACAGAGAGGGACCTGGGGGTGCTGATTGACAGCTGCCTAAACATGAGCCTGCAGTGTGCCCAGGGGGCCAAGAAGGCCAAGGGCATCCTGGCCTGCAGCAGGAAGAGTGTGGCCAGCAGGAGCAGGGAAGTCCTTGTGCCCTGTGCTCAGCACTGCTGAGGCCACCCCTTGAGTCCTGTGTCCAGTTCTGGGCTCCTCAGGATAGGAAAGAGGTTGAGATGTTGGAAGGTGTCCAGAGAAGGGCAAGAAAGCTGGGGAGGGGTCTGGAGCACAGCCCTGTGAGGAGAGGCTGAGGGAGCTGGAGTCCCCATCCCTGGAGGTGTTCCAGAGGGGATTGGATGTGGCACTTGGTGCTATGGTTTAGTCATGAGGTCTGTGTTGATAGGTTGGACTCGATGATCCTCAAGGTCTCTTCCAATCTTGGTGACACTGTGAGACTGTGATCACAGAGTTGCAGACCGCATCAGGTTGGAAGGGACCCTCAAAAGTCCTCTTGTCCAGCCCCCTGCAGTCAGCAGGGACACCTCCAACCAGAGCAGGTTGTTCAGATTTGACTTTGAATGTCTCCAGGGCTGGAGCCTCAGCCCCCTTTCTGGGCAATCTGTTGCAGTATTTCACCACCCTCACTGTGCAGAACTTCCTCCTGATGTCCAACCTAAACCTGCCCTGATCCAACTGCAAACCACTGCCCTTATCCTATCCCCACAGCCCCTCCTGCACAGCCCCTCCAAGCCTGCCTGGAGGTGCCCTTCTGGTGCTGAAGTGCAGCTCTGAGGTCTCCCCAGAGCCTTCTCTTCTCCAGGCTGAACAGCCCCAACTCTCCCAGCCTGTCCCCACAGGGGAGGTTCTGCAGCCTCTGATCATCTCTGTGGCCTCCTCTGGAGCCTCTCCAGCAGCTCCAGGTCCTTCTTGTGCTGGGGGCCCCAGAGCTGGAGGCAGTGCTGCAGGTGGGGGCTGAGCAGAGCAGAGCAGAGGGGCAGGATCCCTCTCTCCATCTCTGGCCACACTGCTTTGGATGCAGCCCAGGCTGCCCTTGGCCTCCTGTGCTGCAAGCTCACATTTGCTGTCACCATGGGAAACTTCCCTGTGGCACACTTGGTGGAGCTTTGCAGGGAGAACCAAATGCTTCTTCTGGACCAATCCTGAAAGCAGGAGGCCTGGCCAGCAGTAAGACTCCACTCAGGAATGTTAGCCATTGAGAGGTGTTCAGGAGGAGACTTGATAGGGTGCTTGGTTGCATGGTTTAGTTAATTAGATGGTGTTGGATGATAGGTTGGACACAATGATCTTGAAGGTCTCTTCCAGCCTGGTCTGGTCTATTCTGGTCTATTCTATTCTATTCTATTCTATTCTATTCTATTCTATTCTATTCTATTCTATTCTGTAATTGTGAGGTTGCAGACCTGGCCAATGAGCATCCAGCCTGGCCCTGAACACCTCCAGGCAGGGGACATCCAGAGCCCCCCTTGGCAACCTCTGCCAGTGTTTCACTGCAAAGAATTTCTTAGTAGTATCACAGTATCAGTCAGGGTTGGAAGGGACCACAAGGATCATCCAGTTCCAACCCCCCTGCCTGGGCAGGGACACCCCACACTACATCAGCCTGCCCACAGCCTCATCCAGCCTGGGCTTAAACACCTTCAGGGACAGGGCCTCAACCACCTCCCTGACAACCCATTCCAGGGCTTCACCACTCTCCTGGGGAAGAACTTCCTCCTCCCCTCCAGCCTCAATCTCCCCACCTCCAGCTTCATTCCATTCCCCCTAGTCCTATCACTGCCTGAGATCCTGAGCAGTCCCTCCCCAGCCTTCTTGGAGCCCCCTGCAGATCCTGGAAGGCCACAATGAGGTCACCTGGGAGCCTTCTCTTCTCCAGCCTGAACAGCCCCAACTCCTTCAGTCTGTCCTCACAGGAGAGGTGCTCCAGCCCTCTGCTCATCCTCCTGGCCCTGCTCTGGACACCTTCCAGCACCTCCAGATCCCTCTTGTCATAGGGGCTCCAGAACTAGAGGCAGGACTCCAGGTGGGGTCTCCCAGAGCTGAGCAGAGGGGAGAATCACCTCCCTTGCCCTGCTGGCCACACTTCTCCTGCTGCAGCCCAGGCTCTGGTTGGCTTTCTGGGCTGCAAGTGCACCCTGAGAGCTCCTGGGGAGCTTCTCCTCCCCCAGCACCCCCAAGGCTCTCTCCTCAGGGCTGCTTTCCAGCCAGCCCCTGCCCAGCCTGCATTTGTGCCTGGGATTGCCTCCAGCCAGCTGCAGGACCCTGCCCTTGGTCTTGTTGAACCTCCTGAGGTTGGCTTGTGCCCACCTCTGCAGCCTGTCCAGGTCCCTCTGGATGGATCCCTTCCCTCCAGCTGTCTGCTGCAGCACACAGCTTGGTGTCAGCAGCAAACCTGCTGAGGGTGCACTCAGTGCCACTGTCCATGGCACCCACAGGGATGTTGAACAAGCCTGGTGCCAGGACTGATCCTTGAGGGACTCTTCCTCATCTCCAGTCTCATCTCCAGTCTCAATCTCCCCTCTGCCAGCTTCAATCCTTTCCTCCCCTCAGCCCAGGGCAGAGCTGCAGGCAAGGGCTGGGCACCCAGGACTGGCTCTTGTGCCTTCCTTGCCCCAGGGCCCAGCTGCCTGGGTCAGTGGCTGTGTATCCAGCACAGGAGCTCAGCAGCCATGCAGCAAATCAATCCCCAGGGCCTCCAGCCTGCTCTGCAAGTTAATGTACACACAATTTCACAGCCCATTTCCACCCAAGCCACTAATGATGGCAATAAATGTCTCCCAATTGTGTTAGGGCAGCTGTAATTGGATATGTCAAAGGAGCCAGAGGAAGGGAGCAGATTAGCTCTGTGAAAATAGGAGATTAAGTTCCTTTTTCACTGGGAGCAGCCCAGTTTGGGTATCAGGATTGGTGTCTGTGTGCTGCTGGCTTCTCTGCATCTCTAGGTGTCAGTAAGCTGAGTGCCTGAGCATGGACACAACAGACCTTGTGATCTGGGCAAGTGGAGCTGGCCTTGCTCTCCAAGGGAATGGGAACCACTGCCCTGTTTGCACAGCCCAGAGGCAGCAGCAGGCACTGGGAGGTTAGGTGGTCCTCACTCTGCCTGTGGCCATCACCTGGAGAGCTCCTGCAAAGGCAGAGTTGCTCTCTTGGGCTGAGCTTGAGAAGCAGCAAATGCAGCTGCAGACTGCACATGCTCACAGGAGATGGAGAGCACTGCTCTGCCTGGAGAGCATGCCCTGAATGCTGAGCTGGCTGAGGCCAGCTGTGTCAGAGTCAAAAAGCCAAGGGCTGGATCCTGCACTTGGGTCACAACAGCCCCACAAACACTCCAGGCTTGGGGCAGAGTGGCTGCAAAGTGCCCAGCCCAGAAGGAGCAGGGGGTGCTGGTTGGCAGCAGCTGAAGAGAAGGAGCAGGGGCAAGAAGGCTACCAGCAGCCTGGCCTGGAGCAGCAATGGTGTGGGCAGCAGGAGCAGGGCAGGGATTGTGCCCTGTGCTGGGCACTGGGGAGGGCACACTGCCTGTGTCTGTATCAGCAGTCTCATGGCAGCGAGTTGGAGCTTCCAGCTGAACTTTCTGTCTCATTTAAAGCTGTGCCACAGCATCAGCAAGCAGCCCTGCTGTGGGAGGGAAGGCTGAGAGCTGGCCTTCTGCAGCCTGGGGAAGAGCAGGCTCAGGGCAGACCTCCTAACCAAGTACAAGCACACGAGGGGCAGCTCTTCTGAGGAGGGAGATTCCCTTTGGACAGAGCCCCAGGCCAAGACCAGGGGGGATCAGCACAAGTGATTGCTGGGGAGATTCCAGCTGGATGCCAGGGAAAATTTTCACCATTTGAACTGTCAGCCATTGGCATAAACTCCCCAGGGGGTGCTGGAGCAGCAAAGGGCTGGAGCTGCTCTGCTCTGGAGACAGCCTGAGAGAGTTAGGGCTGTTCAGTCTGGAGAGGAGAAGGCTCCCAGGAGACCTCATTGTGGCCTTCCAGGATCTGCAGGGGGCTCCAAGAAAGCTGGGGAGGGACTTTTGAGGGTGTCAGGGAGGGATAGGACTGGGGGGGATGGAGCAAAACTAGAAGTGGAGAGATTGAGATTGGCTGTGAGGAAGAAGTTGTTGCCCAGGAGGGTGGTGAGAGCCTGGCACAGGCTGCCCAGGGAGGTGGTGGCAGCCTCCTGCCTGGAGGTGTTTGCAGCCAGGCTGGATGTGGCTGTGAGCAACCTGCTGTGGTGTGAGGTGTCCCTGCCCATGGCAGGGGGCTGGGACTGGCTGAGCCTTGAGGTCCCTTCCAGCCCTGACAGCTCTGTGATTCTAAGGGGAAATGCAAGACCAAGTTTGACATCCTCCAGGCCTGAACCTAAAGTGCTTTCTGCAGCTGAAGCTGCTGGCATGGGTGAAGAGCCTTCTGCCAGCTCAGGGGCACAGGAGCAGCAGTTTGGATTCAAGGAGAGGACATCAGTGAGGTTACACTGTGAAAAGTCTTTTCTGAGCTGGGCAGATACAGAAAATACTCACAGAATCATAGCACTCTGACAGTTGGAAAAGGCCTCTGAGATCCTCCAGTCCAACCTCACCCCAACCCCACCAGGGCCAGCAAACCCTGGCCCCAGGGGCCATGGCCACAGCTCTCTGGAACACCTCCAGGCATGGGGATTCCACCACCTCCCTGGGCAGCCTCTGCCAAGCCCTGACCACTCTTGCAGTGAACAAATTGTTCCCTATGTCCAACCTAAGCCTCCTCTGACATAATTTCAGGCCATTTCCTCTCCTTCTAGCACTGAGCCTAGGGAGCAGAGCCCAAGCCCCACCTCCCTGCAGCCTCCTCTCAGGGAGCTGCAGAGAGCAATGAGGTCTCCCTCAGCCTCCTCTCCTCCACACTCAACACCCCCAGCTCCCTCAGCTGCTCCTCCCAGCCCTCTTCTCCAGACCCTGTCCCAGCTTGGTTGCCCTTCTGGGCATCTTCTCTTGCACACCTCCATGAGGTCCCTGTTCTGTTAGGTCTGGCAGCCCTGAGGCTGTCTGGAGTTCCCCCAGCCAGGCACCGGCCAGCTGTGATGCAGGGAGGAGTGAGCAGGAGTGCAGCACTCAGCTTCAGAGGCTTGCAGTGCCTGGGACAGCTGAGCCTTGGGACACTGCAGAGCAGAGGAAGTTTCTCAGCACTCCTCTGTCCCCACAGGACAAATCCACCTCTCAGTTTCCCATGGGTAAACCCAGAGCTCTTGCCCAGGCCCAGCTGCAGCAGCAGCAGTGTCAGAGGAGGCACCAAGGCAGGAGGTGGTCACAGACCTGCCTGGGGTGATCATCCTGGCATTGGACTGTGTGGGCATTTGTCCCAGGGCTGTCAAGGGTCAGGGCTGGGCACTGAGTGAGTGCCAGAGGCTCTCCAGGAAGCCCTCTGCATTCCCAAAGGGAAGAGAAAGGGAAGGAGGGAGAGAGACTGATGGGGTGGGAGGGAAACTGAGCCAGCTGGGATGGAGACAATAACAAACTGAAAGAGACACAACTGGATCCAAAGCCATGTGGAACCCAAGCCCTGGTGGCAGTGACACCATCCCTGCCACCACTGGTGCTGTGGCAGAAGTCCCAGACTGGCCTCAGTGGCAGAGGGGAACCAGACTCAGGAGCTGGGTCCTGGAACTGGATTGAGGAACTCCTGGATGAGGATTGGAGGCAGAGCTGGGAGAGTCCTGCTGAGGCAGCAGCCACTGAAGAAGAGGCCTGGCCCTGGGGACCCCTCAGCTTTCTAAGGAACAAGACATCCATGGGCTGCAGCCTCTGACTCCCTGCAGCCTACAAGATGTGGCAGTGCCCTTGGGCTGCAGCCCAGCCCTTGGTGCTCACTCTCCCCAGCATGTTCTCCCTGCTGGCAGCAGCCTCTGGCTGTGCAGACCTGCCCTGAGCTGCAGAAAGTGCTGGCCCTGAGCAGAGGCTGAGCTGGGAAGGGAAGCAGTGAGCAGAAGCAGCTCTGGTCCAGCCACAACACACAGGCACAGGGTCCTTGCATCCCTTTAGCCTGCAGCTATGCAAGCACTGAGCAGAGCCGGCTCAGGGAGGTGGTGGAGTCCCCATCCCTGGAGGTGCTCAAGAGGGGATTGGATGTGGCACTTGGTGCCATGGTTTAGTCATGAGGTCTGTGGTGCCAGGTTGGACTCGATGATCTTTGAGGCCTCTTCCAACTTTATTGCTTCTGTGCTCTAGCTGACCCCAGGACAAGGCTGCAGCCATAAGTGGCAGGCAGGGGCCTGCTGGTGCTGCTGAACACTTCTGGGGCAGGTCCTGGGCAGCTGAAACTCCTGCAGATGGCAGCTGGCCCTCTGGCCACCAGGCACAACTGGGCATCCTGGGGCCTGCTGCAGATGCACACACCACGGGAGTGAGGTAAGCCCCGGGGTGAGTTTCCCACGAGGGCAGAGGGCAGGGGGTAAGTGGCTTCCTTCCTTGCCCTGCCGCGGAGGGAAGGCGATGGATGGAGGAAGGAAGCAGGCAGCAGGCAGCGCTGCCCGCCTGCACGCAGCAGGGGGCACGGGGGACGGCCGGGAGCTGGCAATATCCGGGCTGCAGAGTCACAGCCAGGGGGCACCGACCTCCGGACGGGGCCCAGGCTCCCCCAGTGCTGGGGGAACTGCCCAGGAGCTGAGATGCTCCGGTGCCTCTCAGGCAGTGCCAAGCCATCCTTCCGTCCTCCCAGCCTCCCAGCCTGCCCCCCTGCCACCAGCCACTGCCACCCAGCCACTGCCACCAGCCATCCTTCCCCTCCTGCCACCCTGCCCTCCTGCCACCCTGCCCCCCTGCCCCCCTGCCCTCCTGCCACCAGCCACTGCCACCAGCCATCCTTCCCCTCCTGCCACCCTGCCCCCCTGCCCCCCTGCCCTCCTGCCACCAGCCACTGCCACCCAGCCACTGCCACCCAGCCCTCCTGCCACCAGCCATCCTTCCCCTCCTGCCACCAGCCACTGCCACCCTGCCCTCCTGCCACCAGCCACTGCCACCCAGCCACTGCCACCCAGCCCTCCTGCCACCAGCCATCCTTCCCCTCCTGCCACCCTGCCCTCCTGCCACCCAGCCCTCCTGCCACCCAGCCATCCTTCCCCTCCTGCCACCCTGCCCTCCTGCCCCCCTGCCCCCCTGCCCCCTGCCACCAGCCACTGCCACCCAGCCACTGCCACCAGCCATCCTTCCCCTCCTGCCACCCTGCCCTCCTGCCACCCAGCCCTCCTGCCACCCAGCCATCCTTCCCCTCCTGCCACCCTGCCCTCCTGCCACCCAGCCCTCCTGCCACCCAGCCATCCTGCCACCAGCCTCCTGCCACCCAGCCCTCCTGCCACCCATCCTTCCCCTCCTGCCACCCAGCCATCCTGCCACCCTGCCCTCCTGCCACCCAGCCCTCCTGCCACCAGCCACTGCCACCCAGCCCTCCTGCCACCAGCCATCCTTCCCCTCCTGCCACCCTGCCCTCCTGCCACCCTGCCCTCCTGCCACCAGCCATCCTTCCCCTCCTGCCAGCCCCTGCCCCCTGCCCCCTGCCACCCTGCCCTCCTGCCACCCAGCCACTGCCACCCAGCCACTGCCCCCTGCCCTCCTGCCACCCAGCCATGCCACCCTGCCCCCTGCCACCAGCCACTGCCACCCTGCCTCCTGCCACCCAGCCCTCCTGCCACCCAGCCATCCCACCCCCTGCCACCAGCCACAACCTGCCCTCCTGCCACCCAGCCCCCACCCCCTGCCACCAGCCACTGCCAACCTGCCCTCCTGCCACCCAGCCATCCCACCCCCTGCCACCAGCCCTGCCACCCTGCCCTCCTGCCACCCAGCCCTCCTGCCACCCAGCCATCCTTCCCCTCCTGCCACCCTGCCCTCCTGCCCCCCTGCCCTCCTGCCACCAGCCACTGCCACCCTGCCCTCCTGCCACCCAGCCCTCCTGCCACCCAGCCATCCTTCCCCTCCTGCCACCCTGCCCTCCTGCCACCCTGCCCTCCTGCCACGCAGCCATCCTTCCCCTCCTGCCACCCTGCCCCCTGCCACCCTGCCCTCCTGCCACCCAGCCCTCCTGCCACCAGCCACTGCCACCCTGCCCTCCTGCCACCCAGCCATCCCCTCCTGCCACCCTGCCCTCCTGCCCCCCTGCCCCCTTGCCCTCCTGCCACCAGCCATCCCTGCCCTCCTGCCACCAGCCACTGCCACCCAGCCCTCCTGCCACCAGCCACTGCCACCCTGCCCTCCTGCCACCCAGCCCTCCTGCCACCACCCATCCTTCCCCTCCTGCCACCACCCATCCTTCCCCTCCTGCCACCAGCCACTCTGCCACCCTGCCCTCCTGCCACCCTGCCCTCCTGCCACCCAGCCCTCCTGCCACCCATCCTTCCCCTCCTGCCACCACCCATCCTCCTATCCTGCCATTCTCCTATCCTGCCATCCTTGGCACCCAGCCATGATGCTATCCTCCTATCCTGCCACCCTGCCATCCTCCTATCCTGCCATCCTTGCCAGGCTGCCATCCTGCTGTCCCTTTAACCTGGAGCAGGGCAGGTTTATGTTGGACCCCAGGAGGAAGAGCTGCAGAGTGAGGCTGGTGCAATGCTGGAGCAGGTTGCCCAGAAAGGTGGTGGAGGCTCCATCCCTGGAGGGGATGGCTGCAGAGCAGAGCAGCTCCAGCCCTCTGCTCCTCCTCCTGGCCCTTCTCTGGACACCTTCCAGCCCCTCCAGATCCTTCCTGGCACAGAGGCTCCAGAGCTGGCCCCAGAGCTGCAGCTGTGGTCTCAGCAGAGTGGAGCAGAGGGGCAGAATCCCCTCCCTGCCCTGCTGGCCACACTTCTCTTGCTGCAGCCCAGGCTCTGCTTGGCTCTCTGGGCTGCAAGTGCTCACTGCTGGCTCCTGTTGAGCTTCTCCTCCCCCAGCACTCTCATGGCATGTCTCTGCCACAAAAGTACACCAGATTAACCAAAGGGATAAAAGTAAGGATAAGGATGGGGGTGGGGAGGGGGAAGTGGAAATATCTCCTTCTCTGGAGGCATTCACAACCCACCTGGATGTGTTCCTGTGTGATCTGCTCTGAGTGACCCTGCCCTGGCAGGGGGTTGGGCTGGATGAGCTTCAGAGGTCCCTTCCAGCCCCTCACATTCTGTGACTCTGTGATTCTGTGATTGATTCTATGATCAGAGCAGTAAGTCAACAAGAGCTCAAGGGAGGCTGGGAGGAGCCTTGTGCTTAAAGAGAGCCTTCCACCAGGCTGCAGTTTGGTGTCAGGGAGACTGGGAATAGAATAGAATAGAATAGAATAGAATAGAATAGAATAGAATAGAATAGAATAGAATAGAATAGAATAGAATAGAATAGAATAGAATAGACCAGGTTGGAAGAGACCTTCAAGATCATCGAGTCCAACCTATCACCCAACACCACCTAATCAACTAACCCATGGCACCAAGCACCCCATCAAGTCTCCTCCTGAACACCTCCAGGGATGGGGACTCCACCACCTCCCCAGGCAGCACATCCCAATGGGCAATCACTCTCTCTGTGTAGAACTTCCTCCTGACCTCCAGCCTAAACCTCCCCTGGCACAGCTTGAGACTATGTCCTCTTGTTCTGGTGCTGGCTGCCTGGGAGAAGAGACCAACCCCCACCTGGCTACAACCTCCCTTCAGGGGCTTGGAGAGAGAGCAATGAGGTCTCCCCTGAGCCTCCTCTTCTCCAGGCTAAGCAACCCCAGCTCCCTCAGCCTCTCCTCACAGGGCTGTGCTCCAGACCCCTCCCCAGCTTTCTTGCCCTTCTCTGGACACCTTCCAGCAGCTCAACATCTTTCCTAACCTGAGGAGCCCAGAACTGGACACAGGACTCAAGGTGTGGCCTAACCAGGTCAGTGTCCAGGGGCAGAATGACCTCCCTGCTCCTGCTGGCCACACTCTTCCTGATGCAGGCCAGGATGCCATTGGCCCTCTTGGCCCCCTGGGCACACTGCAGGCTCATGTTCAGCCTACCATCAACCAGCACCCCCAGGTCCCCCTCTGCCTGGCTGCTCTCAGCCACTCTGCCCCCAGCCTGTAGCACTGCCTGGGGTTGCTGTGGCCAATGTGCAGCACCTGGCACTTGGATGTGTTCAATCTCCTGCCCTTGGCCTCTGCCCATCTGCCCAGCCTGTCCAGGTCCCTCTTCAGAGCTTTCTGCTTTTTGTTGTTGCTGCTGCTGGTGGTGGTGGTGTTATCCACCTGGCTCAGGGTTCAGAGATGCAACACAGGAGATGTCTGTGCTGTGCTCTGCCCTGCTCCAATCCCTGCAGGACAAATGCAGCTCCTGGTGGCTGTAACTCTGCTCAGGGCAGGGGAGCTGCACCTGCTCACAGTGCTGCTCACATCTGGCTGCCTCTGGATCCAAATGAACTCAGCACTTGGAAACTGAAGAGGAGAGGCTTGGCATATTCCAGCGTTTCAGCTGGGCTCTCATGGAGCCTGGGATTAGCTTATCCAGCAGATTTACAGCTTGGAAAATAGTTTATGCTGCTCTCAGCTCCTTCCAAAAATCTCTCTTCCCCTGCTCCCTTTGTCCTTCCTCCTCCTCTCCCTAGGGCCTCAGAGACTCACAGAATGGTTTAGGTTGGAAGGGACCTCAAAGCTCATCCAGCTCCAACCCCCTGCCATGGGCAGGGACACCTCCCACCAGCCCAGCTTGCTCAAGGCCTCATCCAGCCTGGCATTGAACACCTCCAGGCAGGAGGCAGCCACAGCCTCCCTGGGCAACCTGTGCCAGAGTCTCACCACCCTCACTGCAAAGAATTTCTTCCTCATCTCCAGTCTCAATCTCCTCTCTCCCAGCTCAAAGCCATTGTCCCTTGTCCTGTCACTCCCAGCCCTTGTCACAAGTCCCTCCCCAGCTCTCCTGGAGCCCCTTCAAGTACTGGAAGGCTGCTCTGAGGTCTCCCTGGAGCCTTCTCTTCTGCAGACTGAACAGCCCCAACTCCCTCAGCCTGTCCCCACAGGGGAGGTTCTGCAGCCCTCTGATCATCCTCATGGCCTCCTCTGGACCTGCTCTAACAGTTCCATTTCTCCAGGCCTATTCTGAGTGTTTCTGAGCCTATTCTGTGGTTCTTTTAAGAACCTTGAGGGAATCTCTCCACAGCCCTGCCCTGCCCTGGCCCACGCTGGCCTGTGACAGGCAGTGAGGATCAGAGCTCGTAACAGCATATTCCCTGTGGTCTGCAGAGTGCTCCCCAGCAGACAGAGAGATTGCTGCTGCTGGTAGGGCCAGCACTCATCTGCCAGCTTCTCCTCAGACCATGAGGATGTGAGCCTGTGAGGATGAAGGCTGCTTCCTGCTGAGGCTCATGCCGGCAGAGCCTGGCATCCCCAGCAAGGAGGAAGTTTGGCTTCCTCCCTTACCAAAGCAGTGGTCCAGAGGCTGGGGTGGGGACAGCAGTAATTTCCTTTCTTCCCCTTCTCTTTTCTTATTTGTACAGCTTTGTGCACCTACCACCTTTCCTTGGGAGGCATGAGGGACCAGGAGTGGAGCCTGGAAAGCAGCAAGTGCCTCCAGGGGTACTGCACGAAGAAATGGAGGCAGGAGGAAAGGTCAGAGATCCTCTGCCCCAAAGCCACCCTTCAGGAGAAGCCTGAACACATAGATAGCTCTGCAGCAGGCTGGGAAAGGCAACAAGCTGCAGCTCCCTCACACCAAGAGGGAAGTGAATCCCTGAATCAAGGATTCTCTCCTGAGGAGACCTTGCACACAGACCCTGAGGAGTGCAGGCTTGAGGGGTGAGCCCAAGGCAGCCTCCTGAAGCTCAACAAGGCCAAGGTCCTGTACCTGGGTCAGAACAATCCCAAGCCCTGACTGTATGTCAGACTCTGTCCCTCTGGCTCTGATCAGCTTCCTTTGAACTGATTTGAGAGGATCTTATTCATGTCTGATGTCTTTGTCAGGCAGTGAGGCACCCTCAGCAAGTCTGCAGATGACAGGCTGCTGAGTCTGTGTGGTGAGGTTGACACACTGGAGGGAAGGGATCCATCCAGAGGCACTTGCACAGGCTGGGGAGGTGAGCCCAAGCCAAGCTCAGGAAGTTCAGAGAGTTGAAGGCCAAGGTCCTGCATCTCGATCAGGGCCATCCCAAGCACAGATACAGGATGGTTAAGAGGTGTTTGGAGAGCAGCCTGCAGGAGAAGGCCTTGGGGGTGTCAGCTGGTGACAAACTCCCCAGGAGCCAGCAGTGGTCCCTGGCAGCCCAGAGCCAGCTGAGTGCTGAGCTGCAGCCAGAGCAGGGAGAGCAGCAGCACAGGGAGGGGATTCTGCCCCTCTGCTCTGCTCTGCTCAGCCCCCACCTGCAGCACTGCCTCCAGCTCTGGGGCCCCCAGCACAAGAAGGACCTGGAGCTGCTGGAGAGGCTCCAGAGGAGGCCATGAAATGATCAGAGGGCTGCAGAACCTCCCCTGTGGGGACAGGCTGGGAGAGTTGTGGCTGTTCAACCTGGAGAAGAGAAGGCTCTGGGGAGACCTCAGAGCAGCCTTGCAGTAGCTGAAGGGCTCCAGGAGAGCTGGGAAGGGACTTGTGACAAGGGCTGGGAGTGCCAGGATGAGAGGGAATGGATTGAAGCTGGAAGAAAGAAGGTTTAGCCTGGAGATGAGGAAGAAATTCCTTCTAGTGAGGGTGGTGAGACACTGGCACAGGGAGAAACCCTCCCTGGGGCTGTTCAAGGCCAGGCTGGATGAGGCCCTGAGCAAGCTGTGCTGGTGGGAGGTGTCCCTGCCCATGGCAGGGGGTTGGAACTGAATGATCTTTAAGGTCTCTTCCAACCCAAACCATTCTGTGGTGTTATGATTCTGGCTGCTGTGCTTTTTTCCTTCCCAGAGGAGAGGAAGGTGTGTTGGGAATGTTGATTCTCAACCATCTACCAGGAGAAGCTGCTCTGCAGCCTGAGGTGACAGGAGCATGGCTGCTAGTGACACCCCAGGGGAGCTGCTTCTTTTATTCCCCTTGGGAAGAATCTGGATTCTCATTGTTTCAGTGGCACACTTTGTGCCCTGCACACAGGCCCCTGGCAAAAGTCCTTCCCCAGCTCTCCTGGAGCCCCTGCAGGTCCTGGAAGGCTGCTCTAAGGTTTCCCTGAGGCCTTCTCTTCTCCAGCCCCAACTCTCCCAGCCTCCCTGCAGCCTCCCCTCAGGGGAGGTCCTGCAGCCCTCTGATCATCTTGGTGGCCTCTTCTGGAGCCTCTCCAGCAGTTCCCTGTCCTTTGAGTCCCCCAAAGGCTCCAGCCAGAGGTGAGCAGGGCAGCTGCTCTGCCTTGTCTTCGCTGGCACCATGCTCTGCTCCCTGCATGGGCTTCACAAAGGCTGGGTTTTGCAGCCTTCTCTGCCAAGCTGAAGGCAGAAGCTTGTTGATAATATTGTCTGGGCCAGGGTGAGACTGCAGAAATCCTTTAAAAATGGAAAGACTTTGGGGTTTGGAAGGAAGCTGTCACCAGCTGCCTGGAGAGCTGCTTGAAGGAGGTTGATCTTTGCCTACAACCATGCAGAACCTACCTTCAAATCCCAACCAGCAGTCAGCTCACCTTCCAGTGCCTCCTTGACTTGTCCTGTTTGAAGCACTCTGGATTCACAGTCTCACAGTCTCACAGAATCACCAAGGCTGGAAGAGACCTCAAGGATCATTAAGTCCAACCTGGCACCACAGACCCATGACTAAACCATGGCACCAAGTGCCACATCCAATCCCCTCTGGAACACCTCCAGGGATGGGGACTCCACCACCTCCCTGGGCAGCACATCCCAATGGCTAACAACTCTCTCTGGGAAGAACTTCCTCCTCCCCTCCAGCCTAAACCTCCCCTGGCACAGCTCGAGACTGTGTCCTCTTGTTCTGCTGCTGGCTGCCTGGGAGAAGAGACCAACCCCCACCTGGCTACAACCTCCTTTAAGGCAGTTCTAGAGAGCAAGAAGGTCTCCCCTGAGCCTCCTCTTCTCCAGGCTAAGCAATCCCAGCTCCCTCAGCCTATCCTCCCAGGGCTGTGCTCCAGACCCCTCCCCAGCCTTGTTGCCCTTCTCTGGACACCTTCAAGTCTCTCAATGTCCTTCTGAAACTGAGGAGCCCAGAACTGGACACAGGACTCCAGGTGTGGCCTCAGCAGTGCTGAGCACAGGGCACAAGGACTTCCCTGCTCCTGCTGGCCACACTCTTCCTGATGCAGACCAGGATGCCCTTGGCCTTCTTGGCCCCCTGGGCACACTGCTGGCTCATGTTCAGGCAGCTGTCAATCAGCACCCCCAGGGCCCTCTCTGTTTGGCAGCTCTCAGCCACTCTGCCCCCAGCCTGTAGCTCTGCCTGGGGTTGTTGTGGCCAAAGTGCAGCCCCTGGCACTTGGACTTGTTGAATGCCATCTTGTTGGCCTCTGCCCATCTGTCCAGTGGGTTGAGGTCCCTCTGCAGAGCCCTTCTGCCCTCTCACTGACCAACATCTGCCCCCAGCTTGCTGTCATCTGCAAATTGCTGATAGACTCAATGCTCTCATCCAGATCATCAATGAAGATGTTAAAGAGCACAGGGCCCAGCACTGACCCCTGAGGCACACCACTGGTGCCTGGCTGCCAGCTGGCTGTGGCACCATTCACCACCACTCTCTGGGCTCAGCCTCCAGCCAGTTCCTAACCCAGCTCAGAGAGCTGCTGTCCCAGCCAGGGGCTGACAGCTTGGCCAGCAGTTTGCTGTGGGGGATGGTGTCAAAGGTCTTGCTGCAGTCCAGGCAGACCACATCCACAGCCTGCCCCACATCCACCAGGCAGTCACCTGATCATAGAAGGATTGTGTCCTAGCAGCATGCAAGCAACAGAGCTTGGATCCACAGCAAGCAGGAGGAAACAGGGGAGCAAACCACCCAGGCTGGGGCAGGAAGAACCAAGAAACCTTCTCTTAAAGCAGATGCAAATTGCTGCTTGGGGGAAGGCAGAGGGAATTCTCCTGCTCATTTCAAACTGCTGCAATCTGATCAGCAAGAGTTTGAATCTCAGCACAAAGCAAGTGAAGCAGGGACACTTTGGAGGCTGAGGGGAGCAGGATAAATCAGGCTGTCAGCAGAAATGAGCTGTTACATCTCCTTTGGCTCTGGCTGGGATCTGCTGGGGCTGAGAACAGTTGTATTTTACTGTGTGCAGGAAACAAGCTGGCTTCTAATTTCTCCATCAGATGTTCAGCAGTGAGGCTTACAGACTGAGCCTGGGTTAAGAAGGGATGAAAAGTCAAGCCTGTTGTGGTGTGCCTTGGTTGGCAAGGAGCAGCAAAATCAACCTGTTGAGGAACATCAGCAGACTGCAAGTTGTGATCTGGGAGCAAGCTGCTGCCATCAAGATGTGAAGTGTCTCTTATTGTCCCTGCAGCAGCTCTGATCCTCCTCTCTGTCACATGGATTGCTGGCAAGCTCCAGCCAGCAGAGCTCCTAACACTGATGATTTGTGGCACTCTCCTCTACTGCTATGCTGGGGTCACAGCAACCCCAGGCATGCTCCAGGCTTGGGGCAGAGTGGCTGCAACCTGCCCAGCAGGAAGGAGCTGGGGGTGCTGGTTGGCAGCAGCTGAAGAGGAGCCAGGGGGTGCCCAGGTGGGCAAGAAGGCCACCAGCAGCCTGGCCTGGAGCAGCAATGGTGTGGGCAGCAGGAGCAGGGCAGGGATTGTCCTCCTGTGCTGGGCACTGGGGAGGCCACAGCTTGAGTGCTGGGTTCAGCTTTGGCCCTTGGGGCCAGGGTTTGGTGGCCATGGTGGGGTTGGGCTGCTGGTTGGAGCTGATGGTATCAGAGATCTTTTCCAACCAAGGCAATTGTGTGATTCTATGAACACCTAGGAAAGAATTTGTTGATCTTGGCTTCTGATGCCCCCTGGGTCTGTCCTGCCACCTTGGTGGAGTTTGGGGCCTTTAAAGTATTTTACCATGACATGAAATAGAGCCTCCAAGTTTCTCCTGGCACTGGTGTCACAGAAAGCACAGCTTCCCAAGCCTGGGATTGACTCAGGCAGCAGGAGTGGTGCTGTTTGTCCTGCAGAGGTCTGTGGGCCAAGGCTGTCAGCCTGCACAATTGATGGAACAGTGAACAATCCTCAGAGCTCCCTGTGGCAGCTACTTGCTTTGCTTTGACTTGCTCTGGTACTGATCTTCCTTTGTCTGCCAGCCAGGGGAAAAAACAAACTTGCTGATCAACAAAGCAGGATGTGATAAAAGTGTCTGCAGTTGTGAATGGGCAAAGCTGGCAGGGAGGGGGGAAGGACAGAGAGCAGCTCTTCTCCTGCCTCTGTGACCTGAAGCAGCGATCAGTGCGCAGCCTGTGTGCTGGTGGGTGCTGCTCTGACACATCTGTCATGGTTTAGAGAAGAACCACATCAAACTCACTGAGTGCATGGTCTCTGAGGCCTTTTCCAACCTGGCTGATTCTGTGGTTCTGTGATGTGGCAGTGAGGAAGCTCAGAGGAGAGCTTCCTGGGGCCTTGCAGCATCTGCAGGGGGCTACAGGAAAGCTGGGGAGGGACTTTTGAGGGTGTCAGGGAGTATCATAGTATCACAGTATCATTCAGGATTGGAAGGGACCACAAGGATCATCTAGTTTCAATCCCCCTGCCATGGGCAGGGACACCCCACACTAGATCAGCCTGGCCACAGCCTCAGCCAGCCTGGCCTTAAACCCCCCCAGGGACAGGGCCCCAACCACCTCCCTGGACAACCCATTCCAGGGCTTCACCACTCTCCTGGGGAAGAACTTCCTCCTCCCCTCCAGCCTCAATCTCCCCACCTCCAGCTTCATTCCATTCCCCCTAGTCCTAGCACTGCCTGAGATCCTGAGCAGTCCCTCCCCAGCCTTCCTGGAGCCCCCTTCAGATCCTGGAAGGCCACAATGAGGTCACCTGGGAGCCTTCTCTTCTCCAGCCTGAACAGCCCCAACTCCTTCAGTCTGTCCTCACAGGAGAGGTGATAGGACTGGGGGGGATGGAGCAGAACTAGAAGTGGGGAGATTGAGATTGGATGTGAGGAAGAAGTTGTTCCCCAGGAGGGTGGTGAGAGCCTGGCCCAGGTTGCCCAGGGAGGTGGTGGAAGCCTCCTGGCTGGAGGTGTTTGCAGCCAGGCTGGAGGTGGCTGTGAGCAACCTGCTGGAGTGTGAGGTGTCCCTGCCCATGGCAGGGGGTTGGGACTGGCTGAGCCTTGAGGTCCCTTCCAGCCCTGACAGCTCTGTGATTCTATGCAGGTCGAGCAGCCTGGCCATAAACCACCTGCAAGGGGAGGAGGGAGGTGAGTGACAAGCCAGCCTCAAACCCCCTGCCCACTCCATCTGTCCTACCAGCCTGACACTCCTCCTGCCAAGGCATGACAGGAATGGGCCTTGTGTAACAGAATCAAACCTGCACAGACTGTCAGAGCAAGGCCATAAATAACTTGTGCTGATTAAAGCCTTGTGTGGAATTGCCAACGGCCTGCTGCAGCCCTGGGCAAAGGTCAGTTTTATGAGGCTGACCTTGTGCAGCAAACACACCTTTGCTCTGCTGCTGCTGCTGCTTGGTTTGCCTTTGGGGGTGGGGGAAGGTGAGCCCTGCTGCTCCAGCCTTCACCTTCTGCTGCTCCGGTGACACCCATCAGGCAGCAGCACTGCAGCCAATCGCTCCCAGGTTGGGCTCGATGATCTTTGAGGTCTCTTCCAACCTTAGTGATACTAAATACTAAATACAGAGTTATGCTCCCTGGCTGCTGAGAGCAAGGAGCAGCAGTTCCTCACCTTGGAGTGCTGGTGGGCAGCAAGGGCAATGTGCCCTGGGGGCCAGGAGAGCCAATGGGGTCCTGGGGTGCAGCAAGCAGAGTGTGGCCAGCAGGGCTGGGGAGGTTCTGCTCCCCCTCTGCTCTGCCCTGCTCAGACCACACCTGCAGCACTGTGCCCAGTGCTGGGCTCCCCAGCTCCAGAGAGACAGAGACCTGCTGGGGAGAGGCCAGGGGAGAGCCAGGAGGATGCTTAGGGGACTTGAGCATCTCCCCTGGGAAGAGAGACTGAGAGCCCTGGGGCTGTTGAGTCTGGAGAGGAGAAGGCTGAGAGGGATCTGATCAATGTCTCTCAATAGCTGAGGGGTGGGGGGCAAGGGGAGGGGGCCAAGCTCTTGTGGGTGCTGCACAGCAATAAGCCAAGGAACATCAGGTTCAAACTTGAAGGGAGAAGGTTTCAGCTCAACAGGAGAGGAAACTTCTTTAGTGTGAGGGTGCCAGAGCCCTGGAGCAGGCTGCCCAGAGAGGTTGTGGAGTCTCCTTCTCTGGAGCCTTTCCAAAGCCACCTGGATGCCTTCCTGTGCAGCCTGCCCTGGGTGATGCTGCTCTGGCAGGGGGCTTGGACTGGATGACCTCTGGAGGTCCCTTCCAAGCTCTAACATCCTGTGACCCTGAGGTGCACCATGGCACTGCTGGTCCTGCTGCTGCAGGGACAGAGACAGGGTGAGCACAGGGACCTCTCCACCTTCTCCCTGAGAAGGTTCCAAGAGAGCAGCTCCTGGGCCTGGGAAAACGAAGCAGGGGAATTAGATGAGAAAATGACCAACTGCTGAAGTGCTGGAGGGCTTCCAGGTATTCAAACAGGTAATGGATTTGTTTAAATAAGTGGAAATAGTCACAAAACATCAACTTTGCCACATTGTCTGGCTTCTGCCTCCTGCTCCACCCCCAGTCTGGGAGGGTTCTTCATGGCTGAGCTCAGAGCAAAGCAGCTCCTGCAGAATACAGCAAAGCCCTGCAGCAGTGGAGACAAACTTGAAGAGAGAAGGTTTCAGCTCAAGAGGAGGAGAAACTTCTGTCCAGTGCCAGAGCCCTAGAGCAGGCTGCCCAGAGAGGTTGTGGAGTCTCCTTCTCTGGAGCCTCTCCACAGCTACCTGGATGCCTTCCTGTGCAGCCTGCCCTGGGTGATGCTGCTCTGGCAGGGGGCTTGGACTGGCTGAGCTCTGGAGGTCCCTTCCAGCCTCTGACATTCTGTAATCATGTGGTACTGTGATAGCACTCCACAGCCCCTGGGGTTTTGCAGCTGCATGAGTCCATGATGCAGAATGGTAGCTGGTTGAGGGGGAATCAAAGAGACTGGGGAATCAAACCAGCCTGGGTGAGCCTGCTTTGGCAGGGGGTTGGACTCGCTGCTCTCTGGAGGTGCCTCCCAACTTCTGACATTCTGTGAGTCTGTGATGGACATTTTCATCCTGAGCCCAAGCAAAGGCTGAGTGAGACTCCTGTGTGCTCATTTCCTCATTTCTTGCCACTCACCTTCTGATGTTCAAGATGTTTTAACCCTACCCAAGGCCATATTGTAGAATGAGAAAAGCACAGAGCCACAGAATGGAAGGGGTTGGAAGGGAGCTCCAGAGGTCATCCAGCCCAACCCCCAGCCAGGGCAGGGAGAAAGAGAGACAGAGGAACCACAGCATCACAGAACATTAGGGGCTGGAGGAGACCTCAAAAGCTCATCCTGACCAACTCCCCAGCCAGGGCAGGGTCACCCAGCACAGGGCACACAGAACACATCCAGGTGGGGTTGGAAAGCCTCCAGAGCAGGAGACTCCACAGCCTCTCTGGGCAGCCTGCTCCAGGGCTCAGCACCCTCACAGGGACAAAGTTTCCCCTCCTGTTCCCTGGCAGCTCCTCTGCTCCAGCTTACCCCCAGTGCCCCTTGTGCTGTCCTTAGCCATCCCTGAGCAGAGCCTGGCTCCAGCCCTGCACATCTTCATCCCCAGCACTGAGGTCACCCTCAGGCTCCTCTGCTCCAAGCCCCAAGCCCCAGAGCTCCCCCAGCCTGTGCTCACAGGGAGAAGTTTCTCCTCATGTTGAGATGGAACTTTTTATGGTCAAGTTTGTGCCTGTTACTCCTTGTCCTGGGCATCTCCTCCACTGGGCACCTCTGGAAAGAGCCTGGCCCCATGCTCCTGCTGCCCACCCTGGGAGCAGCTCAGTTGTAACCAGGTGGGGTGGCCAGGACTGGGCAAGGCCATTCCTTGTAGCCCTGGGGTTGTGTGATAGTTTCAGGCTATGCCTTTAACATTTTTTCACAGATCTTGAGCAGAAAAGTAGCCAAATGTGAATAGATGGCCACTGGGGGTGAAAAGGAAATTAAAGATGATTCTGAATTCAGGTCTGGGCTCTCCAGCTCAGGAGGGACAGGGATCTGCTGGAGAGGGTCCAGCAGAGGGCTGTGAGGATGCTGAGGGGACTGAGCACTGCCTGGTGAGGAGAGGCTGAGAGCCCTGGGGGTGTTTAGTCTGGAGAAGAGAAGACTGAGAGGGATCTGATCAATGCCTATCAATATCTGCAGGCTGGGGATCAGGACGGAGGGGACAGGGACAGGCTCTGCTCAGCTGCTCCCTGGGATAGGAGAAGGAGCAATGAGAAGAGGCTGAGGGAGCTTGGGTTGCTTAGCCTGGAGAAGAGGAGGCTCAGGGGAGACCTCATTGCTGTCTACAACTACCTGAAGGGAGGTTGTAGGCAGGTGAGGGTTGGTCTCTTCTCGCAGGCAGCCAGCACCAGAACAAGAGGACGCAGTCTCAAGCTGTGCCAGGGGAGGTTTAGGCTTGAGGTGAGGAGAAATTCTTCCCAGGAAGAGTGATTGTCCATTGGGATGTGCTGCCCAGGGAGGTGGTGGAGTCCCCATCCCTGGAGGTGTTTAGGAAGAGCCTGGATGAGGCCCTTGGTGCCATGGTTTGAGTTGATCAGATGGTGCTGGGGGAGAGGTTGGGCTTGATGATCTCTTAGGTCTTTTCCAACCTGGTTAATTCTATTCTATTCTAATCATGGATATAAACTCCAGCACAGGAGGTTCCACTGCAACATGAGGAGGAACTTCTTCACTCTGAGGGTCCCAGAGCCCTGGATCAGGCTGCCCAGAGAGGCTGTGGAGTCTCCTTCTCTGGAGCCTTTCCAGCCCCACCTGGATGTGTTCCTGTGTGACCTGTGCTGGATTCTGTGGTGCTGCTCTGGCAGGGGGTTGGACTGGATGATCTCTTTGGGTCCCTTCCAACCCCTGACATCCTGTGAGCTGTGAGCCTGTAAACAATCCCATTGCAGAGATCTCCACCATAAGATTTAGTTCCCAAAACAATTTCTCTTCTCACTTCCTGAGGCTGGGAGATGCTAACTTGCTTCTGCTTGGCCTTGGCTGCACTGCTTTTGATGTGACTGGGATTCTGCTTCTGTCTCCCTTTTGTACAGGGGGTAAAGGAGAAGGCAGGGAGGGAGAAGCCAGCAGCTTCCCCTGCTCTTTAGTCAGGGGGGTGCTTGTGATGTTTATTAATTGTAAATATTGTGTATTGTGAGCACATCTTTATTGATGATCTGGATGAGGGCATTGAGTCCATCATCAGTAAATTTGCAGATGACACCAAGCTGTGGGCAGGAGTTGATCTGCTGGAGGGTGGAGAGGCTCTGCAGAGGGATTTGGACAGGCTGGGCAGATGGGCAGAATCCAAGGGCAGGAGATTGAACACATCCAAGTGCCAGGTTCTGCACATTGGCCACAGCAACCCCAGGCAGTGCTACAGGCTGGGGGCAGAGTGGCTGAGAGCAGCCAAACAGAGAGGGACCTGGGGGTACTGATTGACAGCTGCCTGAACATGAGCCAGCAGTGTGCCCAGGCAGCCAAGAGGGCCAATGGCATCCTGGCCTGCATCAGGAAGAGTGTGGCCAGCAGGAGCAGGGAAGTCCTTGTGCCCTGTGCTCAGCACTGCTGAGGCCACACCTTGAGTCCTGTGTCCAGTTCTGGGTTCCTCAGGTTAGGAAGGAGGTTGACTTGCTGGAAGGTGTCCAGAGAAGGGCAAGAAAGCTGGGGAGGGGTCTGGAGCACAGCCCTGTGAGGAGAGGCTGAGGGAGCTGGGGTTGCTTAGCCTGGAGTAGAGGAGGCTCAGGGGAGACCTTCTTGCTGTCTACAACTCACTGAAGGGAGGTTGTAGACCAGCAGAGGTTGGTCTCTTCTGCCAGGCAAGCAGCAGCAGAACAAGAGGACACAGTCTCGAGCTGTGCCAGGGGAGGTTTAGGCTGGAGGTCAGGAGGAAGTTCTACACAGAGAGAGTGATTGCCCATTGGGATGTGCTGCCCAGGGAGGTGGTGGAGTCCCCATCCCTGGAGGTGTTCAGGAGGAGACTTGATGGGGTGCTTGGTGCCATGGGTTAGCTGATTAGGTGGTGCTGGATGATAGGTTGGACTTGATGATCTTGAAGGTCTCTTCCAACCTGATTCTATTCTATTCTATTCTATTCTATTCTATTGCATTCCATTGTAGATTGCAGTTTGCTTGTCAATACAGCTTCCATTTGCTTCCAGCTGGCCTGGCCTGGCAAACTTAATGCTGGGGCTGTCACCTGCATCTAGCCCAGCACTCAGCCTTAGCTGGGATGTGGAAGATGGATGTATTCTCCAACACCAGCAGCCAGTCCCTTCAGGAGGCAGTCATTCAGCACAGCAGACATCAGCCACCACAGCAAAAGGCAACACTTCAGCCCACGTCCTGCAGCTGCTCCAAGCACAGAGGCAGAACTCCTGCTGGGGTCGTTTAGCTCTGGAAGGTAACTGGTAGGCAGGTGAGGGGAAAATGGGTTAGGAACTGGCTGGAGGCTGAGCCCAGAGAGTGGTGGTAAATGGTGCCACAGCCAGCTGGCAGCCAGGCACCAGTGGTGTGCCCCAGGGAGCAGTGCTGGGCCCTGTGCTCTTTAACATCTTCATTGATGATCTGGATGAGGGCATTGAGTCAGGCATCAGCAGTAAATTTGCAGATGACAGCAAGCTGGGAGCAGATGTTGGTCAGTTAGAGGACAGAAGGGCTCTGCAGAGGGACCTTGCCAGGCTGGACAGATGGGCAGGGGCCAACAGGATGGCATTCAACAAGTCCAAGTGCCAGGGGCTGCACTTTGGCCACAACAACCCCAGGCAGAGCTCCAGGCTGGGGGCAGAGTGGCTGAGAGCTGCCAAACAGAGAGGGACCTGAGGGTGCTGATTGACAGCCACCTAAACATGAGCCAGCAGTGTGCCCAGGGGGCCAAGAAGGCCAAGGGCATCCTGGTCTGCAGCAGGAAGAGTGTGGCCAGCAGGAGCAGGGAAGTCCTTGTGCCCTGTGCTCAGCACTGCTGAGGCCACACCTTGAGTCCTGTCTCCAGTTCTGGGCTCCTCAGGATAGGAAAGAGGTTGAGATGTTGGAAGGTGTCCAGAGAAGGGCAAGAAAGCTGGGGAGGGGTCTGGAGCACAGCCCTGTGAGGAGAGGCTGAGGGAGCTGGGGTTGCTTAGCCTGGAGAAGAGGAGGCTCAGGGGAGACCTCATTGCTCTCTACAACTACCTTAAAGGAGGTTGTAGCCAGGTGGGGGTTGGTCTCTTCTCCCAGGCAAGCAGCAGCAGAACAAGAGGACACAGTCTCGAGCTGTGCCAGGGGAGGTTTAGGCTGGAGGTGAGAAGAAAGTTCTTCCCTGAGAGAGTTGTTAGCCATTGGGATGTGCTGCCCAGGGAGGTGGTGGAGTCCCCATCCCTGGAGGAGTTCAGAGGGGATTGGATGTGGCACTTGGTGCCATGGTTTAGTCATGAGGTCTGTGGTGCCAGGTTGGACTTGGTGATCTTTGAGGTCTCTTCCAACCTTGGTGACTCTGTGAGACTGTGAAATACCTGTGTGTGATTTAAAAGCAATGCTTGGAGCTGGCAGAGCAGCAGCAATAGGCTGCTTCCCAAGTGGAGATCAGTTATGTTTGTTTTGCTGCAGTCCATGGGCTTGTGGCAATCAGAAGCAGATGTTCATTAACAGGCAGCCCCAGGTAGGGTTCCAAGGCGTAAAGCAGGAGAAGGGCAAAGAGGCAAAGCAGTCAATCTCCTGCCTTGCACCTCAGTCTGCCCCTTAAATCAGTGGTCAGCCATGAATGCTGATGTTCAAGTTTGTAAGTGACAGCTCTGGGGATGCTGCTCCTGCTGGCCCTGCTGAACAAGTGCTTTGGAGATCACTTGGATCCCCATCCCAGGGTGTTTGCCATTTGGTTGTGTTTAACTTGACTTGGGATGCAGAACTAGATGTGAAAACACAGAGTCACAGAATGTTAGATGTTGGAAGGGAGCTCCAGAGATCACCCAGCCCAACCCCCCTGCCAGAGCAGGAGCACCCAGGGCAGGGCACACAGAACACATCCAGGTGGGGCTGGAAAGCCTCCAGAGCAGGAGACTCCACAGCCTCTCTGGGCAGCCTGCTCCAGGGCTCAGCACCCTCACAGGGACAAAGTTTCCCCTCCTGTTTCCCTGGCACCTCCTCTGCTCCAGCTTGCCCCCAGTGCCCCTTGTGCTGTGCTTGGCCATCCCTGAGCAGAGCCTGGCTCCAGCCCTGCACATCTTCATCCCCAGCAATGAGGGCAGCCCTCAGCTCCTCTGCTCCAAGCCCCAGCTCCCTCAGCCTGTGCTCACAGGGAGATGTTCCACTGCCTGCAGCAGCTCTGTGCCTCTGGGATGGACTCTCTCAAGCAGTTCCCTGAGGTCCTTCTTGAACTGAGGGGCCCAGAACTGGACACAATATTCCAGAAGTGGCCTCAGCAGGGCAGAATAGAGGAGCAGGAGAACCTCTCTGACCTACTAACCACTCCCCTTCTGATGCACCCCAGGATGCCATTGACCCTCTTGTCTACAATGGCACACTGCTGGTTCATGGTCATCCTTTTGTCCACCCAAATCCAATGTCTGCAGATGGGTAGAGCTGTGAGACTTCTTTCACAAACCCACTGCAACCTTCAGCCTGGAGCTGAGTTCCTTCAGAGCCTGCATGTCCCACGTTCAGTCCAGAGGGATCCCTCCTTATACAGCTCTTAAGTGTCTCAGCAGTCTGATGCTCCCTTGCTGGAGGTGCTGCTGTTGCACCAGGCCAGGGAAACCTCATTTCCATCAGGAACTGTCAGCAAAATCCGTGCAAGGTCACCAGCTGTGGTGGTTCCTCTCAGGAAACCCCACCTCCTGCAGACAGCCCTGCGCTGGACAAAGCCCCTGGCCTCCATGGGCTGCAGCACTCCTCCCTGGGCTGGCAAAAAACTGCCATGGCAGCAGATGTTAGCAGGCTGCCAGAGCAGCCCAGGCCTCATTTTCCCTTCTGCAAGGACAGCTCCAAGATAACTTCACAGCTGGCAGAGTTTCCCTTTGCCAACAGTTGTCAGCAGAGCATCAGCAAAGGCAACCCTCAGGAGCGTTTCCGTCAGGGAAGCAGAGTGGTGGGACCTGGATTCCACACACCAGCAAAGGAATCCCTTTGATCACTTGATGCTGAGCACACCTCTCAGATGATGGGGTCTCATTTTCCTCTGCAACTGCATCTGAACCATAGTTCCAAGCCCAGCTGAGGGCTAGACTTGAGCCTATTGGAACAGGCTGGGAGAGTCAGGGCTGTTCAGCCTGGAGAAGAGAAGGCTGCAGGGAGACCTCAGAGCAACCTTCCAGGACCTGAAGGGCTCCAGGAGAGCTGGGGAGGGACTTGTGACAAGGGCTGGGAGTGACAGGTTGAGGACAATGGCTTTGAGCTGGGAGAGAGGAGATTGAGACTGGAGAGGAAGAAGAAATTCTTTGCAGTGAGGGTGGTGAGACTCTGGCACAGGCTGCCCAGGGAGTTTGTGGCTGCCTCCTGCCTGGAGGTGTTCAAGGCCAGGCTGGATGAGGCCTTGTGCAAGCTGTGCTGGTGGGAGGTGTCCCTGCCCATGGCAGGGGGTTGGAGGTGGTTGAGCTTTGAGGTCTCTTCCAACCCAACCCATTCTATGATCTTCCACACCCCTGCCACCCCAGGGCTGCTCTTGCTCTGCTTGCAGGCAGAAGTGAAACCCCTTGCAGCCCAGAGGCAGAGCTGAGCTCTGACTTAGAAGAACATTTTGGAGAGATGATCCCAGTCCTAAGCTATGGCCAGCTAGAGCAGGCAAGGCCAGGGAAAGCAGCAGGCCTCTGCTCCCATGCAAACCCTTTGTTAGCTGCAAAGGCCAGGAAGAGGTGTTGGACATCTCTGTACTTAATGAGGCTACCCGAGGCAGCCACCAAGATCAAGCTGCAGCCATTGGAAGGAGCCTCACAAAAGGCAGAGCAATTCAGAGCCCACTTCAGGCATGTTTTGCAGGCTGCTGGAGTGGGACAGTCCCTGTGCCCCAGGGGCTTGCCAGCTGCTGAAGCTCTCAGGCAATCTTGGCCATCAAAAGTCCTGGTTGCCACCTGTAGCTTTGAAATCCCTTCCAGCTCAAACCATTCTGTGAATCAGTTCTATGAATTGATGATCTGGATGAGGGCACTGAGTTGATTATCAGTAAATTTGTGGATGACAGCAAGCTGGGGGCAGGAGTTGATCTGCTGGAGGGTAGAGAGGCTCTGCAGAGGGACCTGGACAGGCTGGACAGATGGGCAGAGGCCAAGGGCAGGAGATTGAACACATCCAAGTGCCAGGTGCTGCACATTGGCCACAGCAACCCCAGGCAGTGCTACAGGCTGGGGTCAGAGGGCTGAGAGCAGCCAGGCAGAGAGGGACCTGGGGGTGCTGGTCGATGGTAGGCTGAACATGAGGCAGCAGTGTGCCCAGGGGGCCAAGAGGGCCAATGGCATCCTGGCCTGCATCAGGAAGAGTGTGGCCAGCAGGAGCAGGGAGGTCATTCTGCCCCTGTACACTGCACTGGTTAGGCCACACCTTGAGTCCTGTCTGGAGGGAAGGGGACCCAGCTCCTCAGCTGCTCCACTTCAGCAACAGCAGCCACAGCAGCAGAATTCCAAGCCTAGCTGCTGCAAACCCCTTCCAGCCATGCAATGGCACAACATGGGATACCTCTGGCACAGAAGGTAATGATCATGGCTCTGTGACTAATTACAGGTCCGAGGCTGAGTCCTGTTTCTGATCCATCAACAGAGGTCCCTGGGTCTGTGCTACCCTGAGAGAGATGTGACAGAGTGGAGCTGGAGAACAGCCTGTGGGGCAAGGAGCTCCATGGTGTTCCAATAGAATAGAATAGAATAGAATAGAATAGAATAGAATAGAATAGAATAGAATAGAATAGAATAGAATAGAATAGACCAGGATAGGATAGGATAGGATAGGATAGGATAGGATAGGATAGGATAGGATAGGGTGGGATGGGATAGGATAGGGTGGGGTGGGATGGGATAGGATAAACCAAGTTGGAAGAGACCTTCAAGATCATCAAGTCTAACCTACCATCCAACACCACCTAAACAACTAACCCATGGCACCAAGCACCCCATCAAGTCTCCTCCTAAACACCTCCAGGGATGGGGACTCCACCACCTCCCTGGGCAGCACATCCCAATTCCCAATCTCTCTTCCTGGGAAGAATTTCATCCTAACATCCAGGCTAAACCTCCCCTGGCACAGCTTGAGACTGTGTCCTCTTGTTCTGCTGCTGGGTGCCTGGGAGAAGAGACCAACCCCCATCTGGCTCCAACCTCCCTTCAGGGAGTTGGAGAGAGCAATGAGGTCTCCCCTGAGCCTCCTCTTCTCCAGGCTAAGCAACCCCAGTTCCCTCAGACCCCTCCCCAGCTTTGTTGCCCTCCTCTGGACACCTTCCAGCATCTCAACCTCTTTCCTAAACTGAGGAGCCCAGAACTGGACACAGCACTACCCTTACCCCTGGTGCAGAGCAATGAGCAGAGGGCAGTGGACATGGGAGTTGTTTGTCCACACCTGGCACAGACCCCAAGGCCTTTAGGAGTGGTGAATGGATCCATTGTGCACCTCCAAAGGGATGCAGGAGCTGGAGTCTGAGCCCTACAGAGCTCTACTGTGCTTCCATTGCCCAGTGCCTGTGCTGCAGACATTGGGGCAGGGATAAGCGAAGTAGAACAGGTCCTGGACACCACCAACCTGTTATGAAAAGTCCCAGAGGGCAGCTTCCACCTCCCAGGCCCAGCATCCAGAGCAAACACAGGGCTGTATTCTTCAGCAAATACATTTTTGCTTGCACAATGAATCTGTGCAGGAGCCACCCATTTGCACCCAGAGCAGTCCCTCAGCAGTCACGTACTGGGGGCTAGCTCTGCTTTGTGCTGACACTGCACAGGCAGGCAGGCAGCTGCCCTCCTGCAAAAACATCCCCAGCAGCAAGGCTCAGGGTCACAGAAGATTCAGCCCCACTGCATGTGGTGTTTCCTCTCCTCTCTTCACCAGCCAGCCTGGAAATGCTTCAGGTATCATAGCATCATAGTATCTGTCAGGGTTGGAAGGGACCACAAGGATCAGCCAGTTCCAACCCCCCTGCCATGGGCAGGGACACCCCACACTACATCAGCCTGGCCACAGCCTCATCCAGCCTGGGCTTAAACACCTCCAGGGACAGGGCCCCAACCACCTCCCTGCACAACCCATTCCAGGGCTTCACCACTCTCCTGGGGAAGAACTTCCTCCTCCCCTCCAGCCTCAATCTCCCCACCTCCAGCTTCATTCCATCCCCCCTAGTCCTAGCACTGCCTGAGATCCTGAGCAGTCCCTCCCCAGCCTTCCTGGAGCCCCCTTCAGATCCTGCAAGGCCACAATGAGGTCACCTGGGAGCCTTCTCTTCTCCAGACTGAACAGCCCCAACTCCTTCAGTCTGTCCTCACAGGAGAGGTGCTCCAGCCCTCTGCTCATCCTCCTGGCCCTGCTCTGGACACCTTCCAGCCCCTCCAGATTCCTCTTGTCATAGGGGCTCGAGAACTGGAGGCAGGACTCCAGGTGGGGTCTCCCCAGAGCTGAGCAGAGGGGGAGAATCACCTCCCTTGCCCTGCTGGCCACACTTCTCCTGCTGCAGCCCAGGAGCTGATTGGCTTTGTGGGCTGCAAGTGCACACTGAGAGCTCCTGGTGAGCTTTTTGTCCACCAGCACCCCCAAGGCTCTCTCCTCAGGGCTGCTTTCCAGCCAGTCCCTGCCCAGCCTGCATTTGTGCCTGGGATTGCCTCCACCCAGATGCTGCTTGCCTGGGAGAAGAGACCAACCCCCACCTGGCTACAACTTCCCTGCAGGGAGTTGGAGAGAGCAAGAAGGTCTCCCCTGAGCCTCCTCTTCTCCAGACTAAACAACCCCAGCATTGCTGCTTCAAGTGAGCAGTGGAGCAAAGGCTCCTGGAGTTCTCTGATAGCATACTCAGAGCTAATCACCAGAACCCTTATTTCCCTCAGGCAGTACTAAAGTGCACAGCCTGCTTTACTGGGAAAGGTGACTAAAGGACATGCCATAAACACCACTGAGGTCAGGGAAGGTTGTTCTGCAGCCACCTTCCCAGCTCACTCTTCCTTATGGAAAGGCAGATCACTGGCACACAGACACCTCCAGCCTGGCCTTCCAAACCTCCAGGGATGAGGCTTCCACCTCCTCCCTGGGCAACCTGTGCCAGTCTCTCACGACCCTCCTGGGGAACAACTTCTTAAATCTCCCTCCTCTATCTTGGATCCATTGCCCCTGGTCCTGTCACTACCTGACACCCTAAACATTCCCTCAGCAGCAGACACCTCTCTGCAGGGCTGCTCTCAGTCTCATCAGCCCCCAGTCTGTGTTGGTGTTGAGGGTTGTCCTGACCCAGTTGCAGGACCTTTGCCTTATTTAACCTCAGGAGAGTCTCCTCAGACCTCTCCAGCCCTCTAGAACTTCTTCCTAACATCCAGCCTGAATCTCCCCCTTTGTTTTTTCCATGCCCCCAGCCCTATCACTCCCTGACACCCTCAAAAGTCCCTCCCCAGCTTTCACAGTACCACAGCATCACCAAGGTTGGAAGAGACCTCAAAGATCATCGAGTCCAACCTGTAGCCCCCTTCAGATCTTCCTGGGCATTTGGAAGCAGACTACCTCTATGTAGCTCTGCATGTGGGCTGCAGAATGTGAAGGCTCATCAGCAGAGAGGCCTGAAGATTGCAGGTGCTTTGTGTCCAGCAGAGCTGCAGGCTTGTGAATACCCAAGTGGCATCTGGATGAATAAGCCAACAAGGGTGGAAGGAACCACCAGCCCAGGTAGTTTCTTCTTCATGCTTGCTTTTCCACCTTCTTTCTTCCTCTCTTTTCCTCTTCCTGCCTTTTGTGTCCAGTTCTGCGACCCTCTGAAGGTTGCAGTGGGTTTGTGAGAGAAGTCTCACAGCTCTACCCATCTGCAGACATTGGATTTGGGTGGACAAAAGGATGACCATGAACCAGCAGTGTGCCATTGTAGACAAGAGGGTCAATGGCATCCTGGGGTGCATCAGAAGGGGAGTGGTTAGTAGGTCAGAGAGGTTCTCCTGCTCCTCTATTCTGCCCTGCTGAGGCCACTTCTGGAATATTGTGTCCAGTTCTGGGCCCCTCAGTTCAAGAAGGACCTCAGGGAAGTGCTTGAGAGAGTCCATCCCAGAGGCACAGAGCTGCTGCAGGCAGTGGAACATCTCCCTGTGAGCACAGGCTGAGGGAGCTGGGGCTTGGAGCTTGGAGCAGAGCAGCCTGTCCCTGTCCCTCCTGAGCTGGAGAGCCCAGACCTGAATTCAGAATCATCTTTAATTTCCTTTTCACCCCCAGTGGTGATTTATTCACATTTGGCTACTTTTCTGCTCAAGATCTGTGAAAAAATGTTAAAGGCATAGCCTGAAACTATCACACAACCCCAGGGCTACAAGGAATGGCCTTGCCCAGTCCTGGCCACCCCACCTGGTTACAACTGAGCTGCTCCCAGGGTGGGCAGCAGGAGCATGGGGCCAGGCTCTTTCCAGAGGTGCCCAGTGGAGGAGATGCCCAGGACAAGGAGTAACAGGCACAAACTTGACCATAAAAAGTTCCATCTCAACATGAGGAGAAACTTCTCCCTGTGAGCACAGGCTGGGGGAGCTCTGGGGCTTGGAGCTTGGAGCAGAGGAGCCTGAGGGTGACCTCAGTGCTGGGGATGAAGATGTGCAGGGCTGGAGCCAGGCTCTGCTCAGGGATGGCCAAGCACAGCACAAGGGGCACTGGGGACAAGCTGGAGCAGAGGAGGAGCCACAGGAACAGGAGGGGAAACTTTGTCCCTGTGAGGGTGCTGAGCCCTGGAGCAGGCTGCCCAGAGAGGCTGTGGAGTCTCCTGCTCTGGAGGCTTTCCAACCCCACCTGGATGTGTTCTGTGTGCCCTGTGCTGGGTGACCCTGCCCTGGCTGGGGAGTTGGTCAGGATGAGCTTTTGAGGTCTCCTCCAGCCCCTAATGTTCTGTGATGCTGTGGTTCCTCTGTCTCTCTTTCTCCCTCTGTTGCATCCTGTGTAATCTGGGTTTGGTTTTGTCCTTCTCCCCTCCCAACCACAGGGCTATCTCCTGCCTGCTTCTGGTCACTCCAGGGCCTGGAAAAACTCATTAGCTGCACAGCACTGAATCAAAGCACTTCCTGATTTCTTTTCCACCCTCATTTATTAGGTTCCTCCATGTAAGGAAGGAGTAGCTTCTCTTTATTGAGGTTCAGATAGGGACATCTCTCCAGATAACAGCAAGAAGCAGGTCATAGAAACAGGAGGGATAATCAGCTTTCAGTCACACAAATGAAAGAAGGCAAAAGGCAAATATGTCATGAGAATGTATGTCAGGATGTTCAGCAAGGCCAAGGGCCAGGGCCTGCACCTGGGTCACAACCACCCCATGGGGAGCTACAGGCCTGGGGATGTGTGGCTGGAAAGCTGCAACCTGCAGAGGGACCTGGGGGTGTTGGTTGGCAGCCACTGACCATGAGCCAGCAGTGCCCAGGGGGCCAAGGAAGCCAATGGCAGCCTGGCTTGGGTCAGAAGCAGGGTGGGCAGCAGGGACAGGAGGTGACCATCCCCTGTGCTCAGCACTGGGGAGGCCACAGCTCAGTGCTGTGCTCAGCTCTGGGCCCTCCCTGTAGGAAGGACACTGAGGGGCTGGAGCCTGTCCAGAGCAGGGCAGCCAGGCTGGAGAAGGGCCTGGAGCCCCTGGGCTAGAGGAGGGCTGAGGGAGCTGGGGGTGTTGAGGCTGGAGAAGAGGAGGCTGAGGGAGACCTCCTTGCTCTCTGCAGCTCCCTGCAGGGAGTTTGGAGTGAGGAGGGGACAGCCTCTGCTCCTTGGTGGCAAGGGACAGGAGCAGAGGCAATGGCTCCAAGCTGCCCCAGGGGAGGCTCAGGCTGGAGCTCAGGCAAGATTTCTGCCCTGGAAGGGATCTCAGCCATTGGCAGAGGCTGCCCAGGGCAGTGCTGGAGTCCCCATCCCTGGGGGTGTTCCAGCAGCTGTGGCCCTGGGGCTTAGGGACATGGTTTGGTGCTGAGCCTGCAGTGTTGGGTGGAGGTTGGACTGGCTGAGCTGGGAGCTCTCTTCCAAGCAGATCTGTTCTGTGGTTCTGTGACAGCCACTGCATGTCAGAATATGGCAACATGCTCTTAACTGTGTGTTTCAAAGGCACAAGTTCACATTGATCCAAATTTGCCTATTTCCAACACAGATACCTGCCTTCATTTGGAATTTAAAGCAGTGGCCAAAATTCTGTTCTAATTATCATAGATTAATGCAACTGTTTAGCTTGGAAGGGACCTCAAGGCTCAGCCAGTCCCAGCCCCCTGCCATGGGCAGGGACACCTCACACCACAGCAGGTTGCTCACAGCCACATCCAGCCTGGCTGCAAACACCTCCAGGCAGGAGGCTTCCACCACCTCCCTGGGCAACCTATGCCAGGCTCTCACCACCTCCTGGGCAACAACTTCTTCCTCACAGCCAATCTCAATCTCCCCACTTCTACTTCTGCTCCATCCCCCCCAGTCACCCTCAGGCTCCTCCTCTCCAAGCTCCAGAGCCCTCAGCTCCCTCAGGGTCTCCTCATGAGGAAGATCTTCCACTGCCTTCAGCATCTTTGTGGCTCTGTGCTGGACTCTGTCAAGCAGTTCCTAGAGGTCCTTCCTGACCTGAGTGGCCCAGAGCTGGACACAAGATTCCAGATGTGGCCTCAGCAGGGCAGGGTAGAGGGGCAGGAGAACCTCTCTGACCTACTGCCCACAGCCCTTCTAATCCAGCCCAGGATGGCATTGGCCTTCCTGGCCACCAGAGCACATTACTGGCTCATGGTCATCCTCCCATCCACCAGGACCCCCAGGTCCTTTCGCCTTCACTGTCCTCCAGCAGCTCAGTCCCCAACCTATCCTGGTGCATGGAGTTGCTCCTTCTCAGGTGCCAGCCCTTGTCCTTGTTGTATCTCATTCAGTTTCTCCCTGCCCAGCTCTCAGCCTGTCCAAGCCTGGCTGAATGGCAGCACAGCCCTCTGGTGTGTCAGACACTCCACCCAGCTTGGTGTCATCAGCAAACCTGCTGCCAGTGCCCTCTGCCCCAGTGCACATGGCCAGGAGCAGTCTGCTCTCGAGGCGCCAGTCAAGCAAATGTGAGCCCTCTGGTGCTGCTTGCTGGGGGGAGCCTAAAGGAGATGCCTTGAGTCAGTGGCTCTTTAATTTCAGCTGTTTCCAGGGAAAAGGTGCTGAGATGCCAAATAACCTAAAGTTTTGTGGCTTTGTTGTGGTTTGGTTTGGTTTCCCACCTCTGGAGCTTCATCCTGGCAGAGAGAGAGCTGCTCTGGGGCCAGTGTGGCTGGTTCAGCCCCAGCAGCAGCCGAGCCCCATGGCCAAACTCTTTGTTCTTTCTCAGCCCATGGCAGGGGCTGTCACTGAAGAGAAACAGGGCTAGGTGAGGGAAGCATCTGGCCAGGCCATCCATCAGTATCAGAGCTACTGATGATGTATGAGGCAGAGCAAAGCCCAGCACACATCCTCAGAGCTGTGCTGGCTCAGCTGGACTGAAAGGCAGAGATTCTCTTTCCTTTTCTTTTGTGCAGCAGCTCCAGCGGTCAGCACAGGTGGAGAGCTGGGGAGCAGCACTGGGGAGCAGGGAGCTGCTCTTCCTCCAGGCTTTTGTCTAGGCAGAACCAGGACACAGAGCCTGGCTTTGAGTTCCTTGGCATCTGTAGAGCGAGGCAGCATGGGGCTGCCCACCCCCCACTGCCTGCTGCAGGGGGATGAAAACCTGACTGTGCCCTGCTGCTGGTGTGAGGAGGCAAAGCATTTCAGACCTGATGGGCCTGCTGATAAGGAGTAATGGGAACCACCTTCCCCAGCAAACCTGCACTTTCCTGCTTTTTTTCTCTTCTTTCAGTTTTTCTCCCCTTGATATTGCCCCAAAAAAGCATTCCCAGCCTCAGATCCAAGAGGGGACAGCTTCTTATGCCCCCAGCAAGACTGGGTCCTCAGGCCCCACCACCCAAAGCCAGACCCTGGGTGCTGCTGAGAAGGGAGCAGGACCTCCTGAGAGCCTCCTCAAACGGTGCCACAGGGTTCCAGAGCACAAGGGTTCAGGCCTTCCCCATGCTGCCAGAGGGAGCAGCAGCAGCCAGATGGCTTTTTCTTCTGGGTCAGCAGCCCAAAGCTGGGAGGGACTGCTGTAAACCTCCTGGTTTATGGCAACTGTGGGCAGTGACAGCTCTGACAAACCCAGCAGCGGGTTTCACACAGATCTTCAGGGGTGGCACAGCAAGCTTCAAGGGAAAATAAAAAGGAGGCCAAGCCCAGCTAAGGCTGAACACTCTGTCACTCCAGCTAGCCACAGCTTTTTTAGCCATTGAAGTGTCAGCTCTGGGAAATCACAGAGAAAAGGCACTATAGCCACCAGATGCTTCCAAAGGGAAGACATTCACCTCCCCTTCTCCACATCTCTTCTTTTTCAGCCCAAGGTTTCTCTGCATGGCTCACTGTGCACCTTTAGAGAGGGATTTAGTTCTGTACATCATGAGATCCAAGTCCACATGGGCCCAAGGCTGGCAGGACTCAGGGTACCTGGCAGCATCCACCCTTGGGGGCAAGAGCATGAGGTGATCCAGCACCAAGCTTAGTATGGTGGCTCAGCCAGGAGGGGTGAGGGCTCACACTGCTGGCCAGAGCAGCCCAAACCCCAGGTGAGGCTTGGCCTGAGCCATTTCTGATAGAAGCTTTTCCTCTCAGCATGCATCCCATGGTCCTCACAACACCTCCAGGGCATGAAGGTGACCTTGGCTGTTGGGGTTGAAAAGCCAAGAGGCAGATTCTCAGCTGATGCAAATCAGCAGAGTTTCACTGGTGGCCAAGGAGCTGTCCCAATTCACCCCAAATGAAGGTGAGAGGTGAGGAGGCACATCCCAGCCACTCCACAGCTCACTGGGTAATGGAGGCTGGCATCCTGGCTTGCCAGGCCAACAGTTCTGCTGACAGAGCTGCAAATCACCCCCAGTGGTGAGTCTTGCTGCAGTCAGCTGAGCAGTGCAGAGCCTCAGAGCCAGCAAGAAGTTCTCCAGGTCCCTCAGCAGCTAAATTTCTGCATCTTCTCCTTTCAGCAGCACCCCCTCAGTTTTTGCTGCCCTTCACCTCTGGCCATCAGAGGTTGGCAGCAGGCACACAGCACTCTGCCACCCAGCTGGCCTTACACACTTACACCTGCAGTGGGTGACAGGCAGCTCTCTGCACGCTCAGGAGCTGTGCTGTGAAGGCCAACAAAGCCCTGGCAGTCCTCACATAACATGGGATCAGCCCCCCAGGCCTTCACCAGAAAAGCCTCCTGTGTGCCCATGAAGGGCTCCTGCTGGCTGGTTGGAGGCTCTAGTTTCACACTGCATCAGAAGGCACAGTGAGAGGAGCTGCAGAAAAGCCACCACACCTTGGGCTTCTCCAGACAGAGCAGGCTGGAGAGCTCCATGGCAGACAGCAGGCAGGCTGCCCGTGGCAGGTACAGCCCCACAGCTCTGGGTGCAGCTCAACAACCACACTGGAGACAAAGGAGGAGGCACAGTCAGCATGAAGAGAAAGGAAAACCATCCCCAAATGATACCCTTTTATTTGTCAAGCTCTGATGAAACAACCTTCCAAATGACATCCCAGCTGACCAGTCACACCATACAGCTTGCATCCAACCTTCTCCAGATGCCCACAGAGCTCCTGGAGCATTTACATTATCCAGCAGTCAGGTAGTCAAGTTCCACTGGGGTTCTCTTCTTTCCAGCCCACACTCAGTCAAAGAAACAACCCAGCAGCTCCCAGCTAGTGGCCAGAAACCACCCAACAGCTTGAGGATGCCTCTGAGCATCTCTACAGCACCTCCCAGCTAATAATGGCCAACAGCCTGAGGATGCTTCTGAATATCTCTACAGCACCTCCCAGCTAATGGCCAACAGCCTGGGGATGCTTCTGCATCTTTGTACAACACCTCCCAGATAGTGGCCAGAAACCACCCAACAGCTTGAGGATGCCTCTGAGCATCTCTACAGCACCTCCCAGCTAATAATGGCCAACAGCCTGGGGATGCTTCTGCATTTTTGTGTGCTTCTGAATTGGTGTACAACACCTCCCAGCTAATGGCCAGAAACCACCCAACAGCCTGGGGATGCTTCTCAGCTTCTGTACAACATCTCCCAGCTAATGGCCAGAAACCACCCAACAGCCTGGGGATGCTTCTGAATTTGTGTACATCACCTCCCAGCTAATGGCCAACAGCCTGGGAATGCTTCTGCATCTTTGTACAACACCTCCTAGCTAATAGCCTGGGGATGCCTCCTGAATTTGTGTACTGCACCTCCCAGCTAATGGCCAACAGCCTGGGGATGCTTCTGCATCTTTGTACAGCACCTCCCATTTAATGGCCTGAAACCACCCAACAGCTTGAGGATACTTCTGAGCTGTTGTACAACACCTTCCAGCTAATGGCCAAGAGCCTGGGGATGCTTCTGCATCTTTGTACAACACCTCCCAGCTAATGGCCAACAGCCTGGGGATGCCTCCTGAATTTGTGTGTAACACCTCCCAGCTAATAGCCTGAAACCACCCAACAGCTTGAGGATGCTTCTGAATTTGTGTACTACACCTCCCAGCTAATGGCTAACAGCCTGGGGATGCTTCTGCATCCTTGTACAGCACCTCCCAGCTAATGGCCTGAAACTACCCCAACAGCCTGGGGATACTTCTGAGCTGCTGTACAACACCTCCCAGCTAATGGCCAACAGCCTGGGGATGCCTCCTGAATTTGTGTGTAACACCTCCCAGCTAATGGCCTGAAACCACCCAACAGCTTGAGGATGCTTCTGAATTTGTGTGCTACACCTCCCAGATAATGGCTAAAAGCCTGGAGATGCTTCTGCATGCTTGTACAGCACCTCCCAGCTAATGGCCTGAAACCACCCAACAGCTTGAGGATGCTTCTGTGTTTTTGTGCACCTCCCAGCAAGTGGCCAGGGCAGTTTTCCTGAGAGAAGGCTTGTTCTGTGCATCTCTTGCTTCACCAAAGTGGGAATACAGAAGGAGGAGGGTTGGTTGGGTCTTGTTGTTGTTGAGCTAAAAGCCTAAGGGAGGATGCTGTTGAGGTTGGGGGGCTTGGGGGGTTGGGGGTTGGGGTTTTTTTGTGTCTTTTTTCCCCTTTTCTTTTAAATTATTTCCGTACCATTAAGTTAAAATGTTTACATTCATTCATTGGTATAAAAACCCCTCTGGTTAAATCTCCTGCAAGTGATTTAACACTGATTGCTGCAACGCACATTGCACTTCTTTAAAGTCATAAAAAAAGGAACCAAAGGAAAACAAACAAACAAAAAAAAACAAAGAAAAAAAAACAAGGGGGGGGGAAGGGGAAAAAAAACAAAAGGAAAAAAAACAAAGGGAAAAAGGGAAAAGAAAAGGGAAAAAAAAACAAAGGAAAAAAGGGAAAGAAAAGGGAAAAAAGCAAAGGGAAAAAAACAAAGGGAAAAAAGGGAAATAAAAGGGGGGGGAAACAAAGTGAAAAAAACAAAGGAAAACAAGGAAAGAAAAGGGAAAAATAAAGAAAAAAAAAGGAAAAAAGGGAAAGAAAAGGGAAAAAAGCAAAGGGGAAAAAAGAAAGGATAATGGGAAAGAAAAGAGGAAAAAACAAAGGGGAAAACAAACAAAGAGGTAAAAGGGAAAGAAAAGGGAAAAAACAAAGGTAAAAATAAAGAAAAAAACAGGAAAAAATTGAAAGAAAAGGGAAAAAACAAAGGGGAAAAAAGCAAAGGGGAAAAAACAAAGGGGAACAAGGAAAGAAAAGGGAAAAATAAAGGGGGAAAAAAAACAAAGGAAAAAGGGGAAGAAAAGGGGGGGGGAAAGGGAAAAAAGGGAAAGAAAGTGGGGAAAAACAAAGGGGAAAAAAACAAAGGAAAAAAGGGAAAGAAAAGAGAAAAAAGCAAAGGGGGAAAAAAGAAAGGGAAAAAAATGGGAGAGAAAAGGGGAAAAAACCAAAGGGGAAAAAAGGGAAAGAAAAGGGAAAAAACAAAGGTAAAATCAAAGAAAAAAACAGGGAAAAAAGGGAAAGAAAAGGGAAAAAACAAAGGGGAATAAAACAAAGGGAAAAAAGGGAAAGAAAGGAGGAAAAAAACAAAGGGAAAAAAACAAAGGAAAACAAGGAAAGAAAAGGGGAAAATTAAAGGGAAAAAAACCAAAGGACAAAAGGTAAAGAGAAGGGGCAAAAAAAGGAAAAAAAAAAAACCAAAGTGAAAAAAGGGAAAGAAAAGGGAAAAAACAAAGAAAAAAGGGGAAAAAAGGGAAAGAAAAGGGAAAAAAACAAAGGGAAAAAAAAAACAAAGGAAAAAAGGGGAAATAAAAGGGGAAAAAACAAAAGGGAAAAAACCAAAGGAAAAAAGGGGGGGAAAGGGAAAAAAAGGGAAAAAAAAAGGAAAAAAAATACTAAGGAACAAAAACTAGGGGAAAATGGGGGAAATGAAAAAAAAAAAAAGGAGAAAAAACAGAGAAAAAGCAAAGGAAAAATAAAAAGAGGAAAAAAACAAAGGGGGGAAAACAAAGAAGAAAAAAAAGAGGAAAAAACAAAGGGGGAAAAACACAAAGAAAAAAAATAAAGACAAAAAGGAGAAAAAAGACAGGAAAGAAACAAAATAAAAAGGGGGGGAAAGGGAAAAAACAAAGGGAAAAACAAAAAGAAAAAATGGAAAAAAGAAAGGAAAAATAAAAGGAAAAAATAAAGGGGAAAAAAAATAAAAGGGACAAAAATAAAGGGGGAAAAAAAACCACAAAAAAAATAACCAAAGGAAAAAAAAGGGGAGAAAAAAAGGGGAAAAAAAAAAAGGAAGAAAAAACCAAAGGAAGGAAAAAACCAAGGAAGGAAAAAACAAAGGAAGGAAAAAACAAAGGAAGGAAAAAACCAAGGAAGGAAAACCAAGGGGGAAAAAACAAAGGAGAGGGGGGAAAAAAGGCAAAGGGGAAAAACCCAAAGAAACCAAAAGGGAGGGGGAAAAAAAACCCACCAAATTAAAAATAACAAAAACAAAAACAAAATAATTATTGTAGCTATGGAAGAAGCAAAAAAAACAACAAACCACACCACCACAAAAAAACCACCAAAGAAGAATCTGATTGCTACCCTGTTTCCAAGTCTCCGCCGGCTCTGTGCAGTCCAGCCAGCAAACACCACCTTCCAGCGAGCAGTCACAGTGCGCTTCCGAAGTGAACGTCGCAGTCTCGCCAAGTGAGTGACTAGCTGAACCCCCTCCCCCAAAAAGAAACCAAACCAAACCAACATCAGCAATCCAAAACAATAAACCCAACCCCCATCACACACACACACTCCCACCCCCACACCCCCCACCCCCAAGAAAAAATAGTCTCCTCGACCCAGCTGGGACCTTGTGAGGCTTGTACCAAAGGTTGCCATTTCCTCCCGGGCTGCGGAGCTCCGGAGCGCTGCCGGCGGGCGGAGGGAAGCGGTGGGGGCGAAGGAGGTTGAGCGTTGGGCAGGAGATGGTGGCTCTAGGCCAGAGGCACTTGTGAGGCTCCTCAAAACAAAAACCCCCCAAAGTTTCTTGCTACCTCTGGTAGCCTTTGCTGCTCCTTCCTTGGCGCTGAAGGCGCTGGGGGTGAGGGGGAGAAGGTGATTTGAGGAGGGAGGACGAGAGGCCAGGGGGAAGGGTGCAGAGAGGAGCCGGTGCTGGGACCCGGCCCTGGGGATAGCTTTAGGCTCTTCTCTCTTCTTCTTTTTTTTTTTTTTTCTTCTTTTCTTCTTTTTGTTGGTTTTTTTTTAATTTATTTATTTTTATTTTTTAATTGTGTAGGGTTTTTTTTTTTTCCTTTTTTTCCTTTTTTTTTTGGGGGGGGGGGTGAGGGTCTAAGGCTTCATCTCCTCCCTGGGCACTTGCTTGCCCGAGGTTTTTTCTTGCATAGATGAGGAAGTGGCTGCTTCGGCGCAGCCTCTCGGGGAGGCTGGAGAGCGCCTCTGCCGCCAAGGCACGAGAAACAACTTCAGAGGGATGGTCTTTGCCAGCACTCTTGCTGCCGCCACGACCACTCCACGGAGGAAACCACGCACGGGCGCCTGGGGGCTGCCAGGCAGCGCCGGGCTCCAGCCTCCCCGCCGCGGGGTCACGCCAGAGCCAGGGCGCACCAGGGGTCCTGCCGCACCGACGCCGTCACTTCGGCCGTGGAGCTCAGGCTGACTCCTGTGTACAGCCCATCTTGGCCAGAATACTTCAGGCTGCTGCTTTCAGGACTGGTGCTCTCTCCCGGGCCAGGCATCGCGGAGGAGCTTGCCTGGAAGAGGAAGAGCAGAGAGAGGCTCGGTTGAGAGGTGGCAGTGGGAGCCAGGCAGTTTTAGGCTGCACCTTCAAAATTTTCCACAGAGCTTGGACAGAAATGCAAATAAATCACCACTGGGTGTAGAGAGGAAAATAATCATAAGCTCTAAACAATCCCTTTGGAGAGATAGCTACCATAAGGATTAGCCTGGCAAGCCATCTCTCTCTCTTTTGGCTGCTTTGCTCTGGGAGAGACTAACTTTGTGCCTCTGCTGCCCTTGTTGTTCTCTCCAACTCCCTGAAGGGAGGTTGTAGCCAGGTGGGGGTTGGTCTCTTCTCCAAGGCAAGCAGCACCAGAACAAGAGGACACAGTCTCAAGCTGTGCCAGGGGAGGTTTAGCCTGGATGTCAGGAAGAAATTCTTCCCAGCAAGAGAGATTGGCCATTGGGATGTGCTGCCCAGGGAGGTGGTGGAGTCACCATCACTGGAGGTGTTCAAGAGGAGATTGGATGTTGCACTTGGTGCCATGGTTTAGTTAGTCAGGAGGTGTTGGATGATAGGTTGGACTTGATGATCTCTGAGGTCTTTTCCAACCTGGTTAATTCTATTCTATTCTATTCTATTCTATTCTATTCTATTCTATTCTATTCTATTCTATTCTATTCTATTCTATTCTATTCTATTCTATTCTACAGCTTCCATTTGCTTCCAGCTGGGCTGGGCTGGGGGGAACTTTCAGCCCACCACAGGGAGCAAGGCAGGCTGGGGGCACAGCCCACACTGCAGGGGCTCTCTGAAAAGCCAGGGGTTGCCCTCTGCTTGTCCCTGTGCCTCAGAATCCTGACACTGGGAGAAAGGGCTCAGGGTCAGCTTGCTCATTCAGCCCTGCTGAGGGGAGTGATATCTGCTGTTGGAGATCAGCACAGGGTTATCTATAAGCACAGCAAGGTGGAGACAAAGGTGCATAGTGTGAGGAAAAACCTGGCAGCCGACCCTGGTGAGGAAGGTCACCTCTGTGTGTGTGTGAGTGTGTGTCCCACTGCCCCCTCCTGAAGGGACACAGATGCCAGCACTAAAAATGTGAAGTGGGGGTGGTGGCACCTACAGTTCTGCTGCCCCAGTGAGGTACATCCCAACTGTCCAACAGCAGATGGGAATCAGCCACCTTTGACTCCCTCAGACCTCAAAATCATAGAATTACAGAGCTGTCAGGGCTGGAAGGGACCTCAAGGCTCAGCCAGTCCCAACACCCTGCCATGGGCAGGGACACCTCACACTACAGCAGGCTGCTCACAGCCACATCCAGCCTGGCTGCAAACACCTCCAGGCAGGAGGTTTCCACCACCTCCCTGGGCAACCTAAAATCCTTCCTCACCCTTCAAAATGCATCCAAGTAAGACTGGCCAGTAAAGAAGGTCATAGCCTCATAGAAAAGCCCTTTAAGCTCATCCAATCCAACCATTCTCTACCCCTACCAAGGCTGGGGCTAAACCAGGGCCCTCAGCACTGCATCTCTGCCTCTGTGAAACACCTCCAGGCATGGGGATTCAACCATCCCCTGGGCAGCCTGATCTGTCCATCTGAGGCTGCTTTCAAACTGAACAGAAGGAGAACTGAAGGCAAAATTGAATTTTGCTGTTCTCTAAGGTTAGGAGAAGTTACAGCCTGCATTGCCCTGCCTGCAGTGAGGATCTTTTCATTCAAGAGGGCCAATGGCATCCTGGCCTGCATCAGGAACTGTGTGGCCAGTAGGAGGAGGGAAGTCATTCTGCCCCTGTACACTGCACTGGTTAGACCACACCTTGAGTCCTGTGTCCAGTGCTGGGCTCCTCAGTTTAGGGAGGAGGTTGACTTGCTGGAAGGTGTCCAGAGAAGGGCAAGAAAGCTGGGGAGGGGTCTGGAACACAGCCCTGTGAGGAGAGGCTGAGGGAGCTGGGGTTGCTTAGCCTGCAGAAGAGGAGGCTCAGGGGAGACCTCATTGCTCTCTGCAACTCCCTGCAGGGAGGTTGTAGCCATTTGGGGATTGGTCTCTTCTCCCAGGCAAGCAGCAGCAGAACAAGAGGACACAGTCTCAAGCTGTGCCAGGGGAGGTTTAGGCTGGAGGTGAGGAAGAAATTCTACACAGAGAGAGTGATTGCCCATTGGGATGTGCTGCTCAGGGAGGTGGTGGAGACACCATCACTGGAGGTGTTTAGAAAGAGACTTGATGAGGCACTTGGTGCCATGGGTTAGTTGATTAGGTGGTGTTGGGTGATAGGTTGGACTTGATGATCTTGAAGGTCTCTTCCAACCTGGTCTATTCTATTCTATTCTATTCTATTCTATTCTATTCTATTCCATTCCATTCCATTCCATTCCATTCCATTCCATTCAAGTGGAGACACACCACTCTCTTGTACCAGGAGCCTTTTTGACCCCTCACCTACAAGACCACACGCATAGGAACACTGGTAAGCACAAAGCTGCACCTCTGAGCAGCACTGGAACCAGCCCATGGTGTTTTAGCAGAGGAATGGAGAGTTAAAAGGCAAAGAAATGATCACTTTTTTTCCATGAGGCTGAGCAGATCCTCTGAGGAGGGAAAATTCACAGTGCCAGACAGAGAAGGGGGCAACGCTTTCACCTGATAAAGGAAATGTTTAAGAGCTGACTTCATGCACAATCCACTCTTGGATCTGTCAGCTTTGAAACCTGAATTTACTTGTTAATGGATAGCCCTCAGAGGAGAGTTCTTAACAAGAAAAGAAGAACTGAAAAGAAAAAGCTCAAACACCAGAAGGTTCTCCTCAGCTGCAAGAGCAGGAGCTTCCTGCCTGCTGGAGAATGCATGCTCCTGTTGAATCATTTGACAAGAGCAGAGCTCTTGGCCTGCTGGAGCCATGCCAGCCTCCCTGTCCTGACCTAGGAAAAGCTTCACTTAGCCAAAGGTACACTCCCAGCAGTGCTGTGCAGGGTGCTTCTGGCCATCCTTAACCCAGGGACCTGAAGAGGCACTTTTCTCAAGGTTCTCTTTAGCTTGTACTGAAATGGTTGCTTGCTGCTATTCTTCTACTCAGTTGTCAACCAGGGTCCCAGCTCCATCACACAGAGTGCTTTGGGTTGGAAGGGATCCTCAAAGGGCATCTTGTCCATCCTCCCTGCACTCAGCAAGGACATCTCCAGCCAGAGCAGGCTGCCCAGGGCCACATCAAGGCTGATCTTGAATGTCTCCAGGGATGGAGCCTCAACCACCTCCCTGGGCAGCCTGTGCCAGTGTCTCACCTCTCACTGTGCAGAACTGCCTCCTGATGTCCAACCTAACTCTGCCCTGCTCCAGTTTCAAACCATTGCCCTCATCCTATCCCCACAGCCCTTATGAACAGTCCCTCCCCAGCCTGCCTGTAGGTCCCCTACAGATATTGAAACACAGCACTAAGGACTTCCTGGAGCCTTCCCTTCTCCAGGCTGAACAGTCTCAGTCACCACTCAGAAACACAGAGTTGGATGCTCCCCCAAACCAGTCAAAATAGCTCTAATCCTAAGGCAGACTTTTAGCCCTCTCTCAAAGACACAATTTTCAGTCAGCAACAACAAATCTCCACAGACTCTTCCCAGTGACTGGATGGAGAATTTCACAGACACACAGAACAGGGAGAGTGGAGCTCCCAGTACAGGAAGGATCTGGAGGGGCTGGAAGGTGTCCAGAGAAGGGCCAGGAGGAGGAGCAGAGGGCTGGAGCTGCTCTGCTCTGGAGACAGCCTGAGAGAGTTGGGGTTGTGCAGGCTGGAGAGGAGAAGGCTCCCAGGAGACCTTCTTGTGGCCTTGCAGGATCTGCAGGGGGCTCCAAGAAAGCTGGGGAGGGACTTTTGAGGGTGTCAGGGAGGGATAGGACTGGGGGGGATGGAGCAAAACTAGAAGTGGGGAGATTGAGCTTGGATGTGAGGAAGAAGTTGTTGGCCATGAGGGTGGTGAGAGCCTGGCACAGGTTGCCCAGGGAGGTGGTGGAAGCCTCCTGCCTGGAGGTGTTTGCAGCCAGGCTGGATGTGGCTGTGAGCAACCTGCTGTGGTGTGAGGTGTCCCTGCCCATGGCAGGGGGGTTGGAACTGGAACCTTGAGCTCCCTTCCAGCCTTGACAACGCTGTGCTTCCTTGCATTCCAGTGTAGGTTGTAGTTTGCTTGCCAACACAGTTTCCACTTGCTTCACACTGAGCTGCTCTGGCAAAGTTCATGTTGAGGGGGGAATTTCCAACCCACCACACTAACAGATCCAACAGCCTCCTGTTAGGACAGAAGGCATCCTTCTGAGCAGCCTGAGTGCCCCTGCAGTAGGAGGAAGGTTTGGCTTCGAGCTGAGCAGTGTTTGTTCAACCTGAGCTGCTGTGAAAGGTTCCCATTTGCCCATATTTGCCACCGCCGTTCCGGTAGGCAAATATCTTATCTCTCTCCCTGCTTTTGTTCCAGGCTTGGAAAGAGTAATTCTCCCTTTTCCTGATTCAGCCCTACCAAAGGTGGGGTGCAGGGACCTGCAGTTTCCACGTGGGGTTATCACCTGCCCCTCCCTCTGCACCCCAGAAGGGAGGACGTGGGAGCACGTCCTGTTTGATGACTGCCAGTCCCTGCCTGGCCAAGGTCAGGTCCTGGCTCCACTGAGGCAGGGTGGGCAGGAGCCAGGCAGGACCTGGGCAGGACAGCCAGGCCTGGAAACCCCACCCCGGTAATGCCATGACAAATGCAGGCAGCAAAGGCAGCTCCCAAAGTGAGGCATGGAAAACAAACTTCAGCTGGTGGAAAGGACACAGCTGAACCATGGCTCTGCCCCTGAGCCCACCTGCCTCTGCTCTGGCTTCTCCTGCTCTAGGGTATGAGAGATGGCAGAAGGTACAGCTGGAGGACTCTGGTCAGCTGGAGTAAATAAGCTGAGCAATGCTGCAGCAGTCAGTGAGCTCTTCTAACCCCCACCCTCCCCAGCTGGCTCCATGGGTAGAAAGGTAATGGATTTATTTTTGTGGCTGCAGCCTGCTAATAGGAGAGCTCAGCTTCCTGAGGAAAGAATGACCCAGGTCCACTGGGGAGAGCTTGCCTTGCAGGCAGACAGGGGAGGGTTGGCTTTGTAGCTGCAAATGTTCTCTTTACACAAAGCAGCAGGAGCAGGGGGTGGGGAGACCCCAAGGTAGGGTGTCTGGATTGGAGGTGGCCTCTCTGTAGAGGACCTGCCCACCCCATTCACAGCAAGAGCTTAGCCAGAGCCACACAGGGACACAGACACCTACATCAGCCCCAAAGCTGTGGTCAGCAACCTGAGGCTGAATTCATCCCCACTGAAGCTGTCTCAGATCAAACCCAAGCTGCTCAGCCTGTGTAGAGCAGCACCTGGGGGGCAGCACCAAGGTCTCCAGCTGAAGGACTCCTGCTCTATTCCACTCACTCCTTCCTGCCCACCACAGAGAGTGGGGAGGGACACTCACCCCCCCAGCCTGACCCCACACCTCTGCAGCCCAGAAGCAAAAGCTCTGGGCAAGGAGTTGTGCTAACCGCTGTAGGGAGTGGCACAGGACCTTGATCCAGATCTTTGCTCTATCAGCCCGACCTTTGCTCCATCCACCTCACAGCTTCAAAATGCTCCATGAATTTTGGACATTACACTGAGTCTGCAGTAAGCTGAGACTCAGCAGAAGCTTTTGCACTCCAATTAGCCTGGTTTAGCTTTGCTGCACCTAGGTGAAAACTGTGGTCAGCTGAAACACACTTGCCAGAGCTTCTCTAAAGTGCTGTGGCAAACTCTGGTGGAGTCCTTCATTCTCCAGCCTCAGCCTTCCTGCACTGTCAGCCCCACTTTCTCCCTAGCTCCTAAAGAGCAAATCGTGACACTGTGAAAGCACAGGCTGGGTTTGTTTCTGATGCAGTTACCCTCTTAGTCTGTAAAGTGCTCATTTCTTGCTAGCCTGATTGATCCTTTAGTTTATGTTGCAGGGTGGAGCAGGGAGATGATTCTGCCCCTCTGCTCCACTCTGCTGAGACCACAGCTGGAGCTCTGGGGCCAGTTCTGGAGTCCCTAGTACAGGAAGGATCTGGAGGGGCTGGAAGGTGTCCAGAGAAGGGCCAGGAGGAGGAGCAGAGGGCTGGAGCTGCTCTGCTCTGGAGACAGCCTGAGAGAGTTGGGGCTGTGCAGGCTGGAGAGGAGAAGGCTCCCAGGAGTCCTAATTGTGGCCTTCCAGGATCTGCAGGGGGCTCCAAGAAAGGTTGGGAGGGACTTTTGAGGGTGTCAGGGAGTGACAGGACTGGGGAGGATGGAGCAAAACTAGAGATGGGTAGATTGAGATTGGATGTGAGGAATAAGTTGTTGGCCATGAGGGTGGTGAGAGCCTGGCCCAGGCTGCCCAGGGAGGTGGTGGAAGCCTCCTGCCTGGAGGTGTTTGCAGCCAGGCTGGATGTGGCTGTGAGCAACCTGCTGTGGTGTGAGGTGTCCCTGCCCATGGCAGGGGGGTTGGGACTGGATGATCCTTGATCCTTCCAGCCCTGTGTAAGTCCTATGTGTAAGCTCACAGATCTGATCTCCCCTTTGTGCTGCTGCAGCAACATAAATCTGTGGTTAATACTTGATCAATTTCCTAAGGGAGGCAACTTCCAGCATGGCTGAGGAAAGCTGATGACCCCACTGCTGCCAAGGGCTGCATGAGCAATTGGCTTTATTGCTTTGGCAGTAAAGCAAAGCCAAGGCAAAGGTGTGTGCCCACATGCATATAGAAGTGTTGGGTAGAACCAGCAATACTCTTTGCTGCTGTTTTTCCCCACTGAAACCAAAAGAAAACCAGAGAAGCTGGGTTGCAAGGTGAAATTCTCTCTTTTGGAGCAAAGAAAACAAGAGACTGAAGGTATGGAAGGCAGTGGGGAGAAGAGAGCAGCATCCCACCTTGTCCACTGAAGAGGTAGGAGAGCTGGAGAAGACTTCACCTGGGTTATCAGATCTCCCAGCACCATGCCCTGACTACCAAACTATTTGGTATCTTAGGTTGCCATGTTCCTCCATGCCTCCTGTTGATCTTATTCCACCTGGTTTAGATAAATATTGACTCATACCAGGACTGAGGCACCGTGTCCCCATTTTCCAGGTGAAAGTCCTGCCAACCCTGCTGGCTGGGAGCCTTTCTCATGGCAACTCTCTCCCAACAGCTATGAAATTATCCACTGCCAGCTGAAACCTTATGGTCTGAAGGCTCTTCAGCCACTTCACTCTCTGTCATGTAGCTGGTTAGGAGATTTTTCTCCTAAGAGGCTGAGTCTCTGCTTCACCCAGACTGGGAGATGCTGCCTGGAGGCTGATTCCACCACAGCCTGCATCAATGTCCTACCAATCTGCTGCCTACCAAGGAGCCAGGAACACCAACCACCTCTAACCACCTCATGAACTCTCTTCTGAAAAGAACAGAAAGGGAGGTTGTAGCCAGGTGAGGGTTGGTCTCTTCTCCCAGGCAGCCAGCACCAGAACAAGAGGACACAGTCTCAAGCTGTGCCAGGGGAGGTTTAGGTTGGAGGTTAGGAAGAAGTTCTACACAGAGAGAGTGATTGCCCATTGGAATGGGCTGCCCAGAGAGGTGGTGGAGTCACCATCACTGGAGGTGTTCAGGAGGAGACTTGATGGGGTGCTTGGTGCCATGGGTTAGTTGTTTAGGTGGTGTTGGATGATAGGTTGGACTTGATGATCTTGAAGGTCTCTTCCAACCTGGTCTATTCTATTCTATTGGCCTTCCAGTATCTGAAGGGGGCCTACAGGAAGGCTGGGGAAGGACTTCTCAGGATGTCAGGTAGTGATAGGACTAGGGGGAATGGAATGAAGCTGGAGGTGGGGAGATTCAGGCTGGATGTGAGGAGGAGGTTCTTCACCATGAGAGTGGTGAGACCCTGGAATGGGTTGTCCAGGGAGGTGGTCGAAGCCCCGTCCCTGGGGGTGTTTAAGAGCAAGCTGGATGAGGCTCTGTCCAGCCTGATCTAGTGTGGGGTTTCCCTGCCCATGGCAGGGGGGTTGGAACTAGATGATCCTTGTGGTCCCTTCCAACCCTGAATGAAACTATGAAACTATGAAACTATTCTATTCTATTCTATTCTATTCTATTCTATTCTATTCTATTCTATTCTATTCTATTCTATTCCATTCCATTCCATTCCATTCCATTCCATTCCATTCCATCCTATCCTATCCTATCCTATCCTATCCTATCCTATCCTATCCTATCCTATCCTATCCTATCCTACTCTACTCTAATGCAGGATGAACAATCCAGAGAATTGAGCCTAGGTTGTCAGGCACTAGGGGGACAGAATTCCCCTGCTGAGGGTGCTTCAGGCAGCTCCCTCACTTCCCACCCTACAGCACGGAAGATCCAGCCCTGAGCCACCTGGAGAAGCAAGGTGAAGCTCCAAGAGAAGCAAGTGCCAGTTTTACCTACAAGTCAACTGTCCTACGCTACTCTGCAGTGTGGTTATGGTCCCTTAGAGCAAGCTCCAAAGGGAGCAGCAGAGCCTTCTGGAAGAGGTGCTCTGAGCCTTTACTGACATCAGCCCTGGCCCGAGGAGCCTCCATGTCCTGCCATAAAAAGCAGATTTTGCAGCAGTTTTCATCCTGCCTTTTATCCTAATAAGGGAATGAAGTCCTGCTGGTAAGCACAGGAGTTGGAGCCCCTGCGTGGAAAGGGCTGGGTGTGCACTGCAGGCCAGGCCCTCTGCTCAGCAGCTTCTCCTGCACAGCTTTTGCATCAAAGGCAGAGCAGGTATGGATGCAGATGCAGGCTGCCTGGAGCCTTCCCATCTTCTTTTTATGGGGATGTTAGGGCAACTTCATCTCTCAGGCAGCTGGACCTGTTCCATGTTAGTGAGAGAGGACACCAGCAGCACTTACACCGCCGAGGGGGACAGAAATAGACCTGAATCCTAGATCCAGATGTGAGTTTGGCAAACAGGCCCTTTGGGATGGGACAAGGAAATCTCTCCCCTGTACACTGTGGGGAGGTTTGAAACCAACCTTGCCTCCACAGCAATTCATTAATCATCTCTGGTCGATGTTTAAACTCAGCTGGAACGTGAAATCAGCCTCTGAGGCTCTCCAAGCTGGCAGCATGCAAGAGTCCCTTCCTCAAAGGGATGGCCTCAAAGACACTGCCAAGAGCAAATGCTGCCCTTCCCTTTTTCCTGCCCTCCCCTCTTTCTTTCCTCTCAGAAGAGATAAAGAAAGGCAGGGCAGAAAGTGAGTTTTACTGGCAGAGAGGAATTCTGCTGAGCTGGGTTGCCATTAGGGCTGGGAACTCTTCTGGCAGCCTCCCCCCCCCGCTAAAAGTCATCATGAATTGCTTCTGTGCCAGCAGAGGAATTCGTTTGCTCTCTTTCCTTTAGCAGCAGCATTGCTGCAAATTTCAGACAGCAGTTTCTAAAACGTCATCAGCCCTCTCTGCCTAATGTCACTCTGGCACTTTTCCCCTCCTCACAGAAGAAAGGCTGCAGAAGGGAAAACAGAGGAAAACAAAAACAAGTTGCCAAGCTGGTTGTGTAAGGCACAGGGACCCAGCCAGGTTTCCTCTTCCAGCAGGTGCCTGTCTCTCAGCAAGGTCACCAGCACTGCTGGCAGCAATTGCTCCCCTTCTTGTCCAAGTGACCAGCGGCTACAGAGCACAAGAGGGACGTGGAACTCCTGCAGTGGGTCCAGAGGAGGCCACAAAGATGATCAGAGGGCTGCAGAACCTCCCCTGTGAGGACAGGCTGAGAGGATTGGGGCTGTTCAGCCTGGAGAAGAGAAGGCTCTGGGCAGATCTTAGAGCAGCCTTCCAGCACTTGAAGGGCTCCAGGAGAGCTGGGGAGGGACTGTTTTGAGGGACATATAGCAATAGGACAAGGGGCAATGGTTTGAAGCTGGAAGAGAGCAGATTGAGACTGGAGATGAGGAATAAATTCTTCAGAGTGCGGGTGGTGAGACTCTGGCACAGGCTGCCCAGGGAGGCTGTGGCTGCCTCCTGCCTGGAGGTGTTCAAGGCCAGGCTGAATGAGGCCTTGAGCACCCTGGGGTGGTGGGAGGTGTCCCTGCCCATGGCAGGGGGTTGGAGCTGGATGATCTTTGAGGGCCTTTTCAGCCCAAACCATTCTGTGATTGTGTGATTCATCCATCTGACATTGCCCAGAGAAGTTTGTTCTCCTTGTGCAATGCCACTGCCTGTTCCCAACACCACTCCAGCTCCCCAGGCTATCAGTGCTCAACTCAAAACAGACAACAAGTCCAGGACAAGAGGAGGGCCTCTGCCTCAGTGGGTGACCAGAGTGCAGGCTGCTGCTCCCTCAGACACTGGCATCCCTTTGCTCCTGACAGCTTCAGTGGCCCTCATGACAGCTCAGCCTCTCCCACAGGATTTAAGCCCATAAGGAATTCTCTCCCTTCCTTTGCAGCCAGTGATCCTCTTCCCAAATGATGTCTGGGCCATCAGGGGCCTGAAGAGCCACGGCTTTCTACTTTCAACCTCTAGTCTCCCTCGTTGCCATCCCATCGACCTGCTGATGCTTGGGCATAGCCAGGAGCCCAAGGGCCATACCCAGGAGATGTCCTGGCAGCTGCTCCCCTGCAAATCCCATCCTCATTTGCATGCTTATGGGGCTGGGGGGAGCCAGGGGGGGATGCCTGCATGCCTGCTCACTGCTGCAGTCTCATCTCCTCAGCACATTTCACGGCCCCTCTCCATTACTTTGTCTCACTGAGGTTTTTCACAGCATGCAATTTGCAGGTGCTTTGCATAGCTGAGCAAGCCAGGGTGGGGGAAAGGCTGCAGAGATGGCACTGTGCTGCCTGCTGCATACAAGGGGACAGATTTCCTCAGCCCTTCTGCAGGTGTCCTCTCCCAGCCTCAACTGCTATGGAAAAGCCAGGGAGAGCTGACATCCTGCCACTGGGGAATCCCTTTCTTTCAGGAATTAAGAGCAGTCCCAGGGTCCCTGGTTGTTGCTCTTGGCTGCTCAGAACTCTCAACAAGCCTTTGGGTCATGAACTGTGCACCCAACCTGCTCTCCTCCACTACCCACACAACTCCACCTAGCCAAATCACAGAACAAAATGATAAGATAAAGATGATTAATGCCAGGTTCAATGAGTTGTCCTAGGGAGGAAGGCTGCAGGAAAGAGGGCAGGCAAGAAGGGAAGGGGGATCTCATCTGGATGACCTCTCCTGGGTAGATTGAGAGGGGAGATTAGGAAGAAAATCTTTAGAGTGAGGCTGGGGAGACACTGGCACAGGTTGCCCAGGGAGGCTGTGGCTGCCCCTCCCTGGAGGTGTGCAAGGCCAGGCTGGATGAGGCCTTGAGCAAGCTGGGCTGGTGGGAGGTGGGTGGTTGAAACTGGATGAGCTTTAAGGTCCCTTCCAACCCCTACCATGATTCTATGTTTCCTTTCCCCAGCTGCACTGCCTCCAGCCTGCACTGCAAGCTGAGCTGGGATGGCACCTCCAGGGCTGCCCATTCTAGAGAGCTGCCAGGACAGTCCTCAGGGTGGATGGGGCTGCTGAAGGACAATGCAAGGAAAATCTAAGGAATATTTCATAGTATCACAGTATCAGTCAGGGCTGGAAGGGACCACAAGGATCATCTAGTTCCAACCCCCCTGCCACGGGCAGGGACACCCCACACTAGATCAGCCTGGCCACAGCCTCAGCCAGCCTGGGCTTAAACACCTCCAGGGACAGGGCCCCAACCACCTCCCTGGACAACCCATTCCAGGGCTTCACCACTCTCCTGGGGAAGAACTTCCTCCTCCCCTCCAGCCTCAATCTCCCCACCTCCAGCTTCATTCCATTCCCCCTAGTCCTAGCACTGCCTGAGATCCTGAGCAGTCCCTCCCCAGCCTTCCTGTAGGATGAATATTTGGCTGCATTTGTCCCTTTGCAAATACTAGGGGAGACCCCAGACCAGTGCAGAGCTGTTCACTGGGGGGAGCCTGCCTGAAGGGCCTTGGGAGTTGGCTTTTTGATTAGCATTTCTCTTTCATTTTCTGCTGTGATCTGTTCATTTTATTGGGCTGTCAGGGTTTCCTCATGTCAAAGACAAGCCCCTTTCATAATCTCCTTGGCCTGGCAGTATCCAAACCCCAAACCCAGTGCCTCTGAGGCTGGGTGGCCCTGTCAGTCCACGAACAATCGCTCTGTGCAATGAGACTTTGCACGGCAGGAATTAAACTCTTGAAAGGAATTTGGAGGGGGGGGAAGGCCAAGACATAGTGAAAAATAGTTATTATAAACAATGTCTTCTTCTTTTTTCATTGTTATTAATAAAGGAATGGAGGAGAAATCCACATTAGGAAAGCTTTTCAAAGACATGATGTGGCAGATTCAAGGATACAGAAGGCCCAGGGATTGAGTGTGGATATGGAGAGCCAAGGGGTTAGGAATCAATCTACATTAAGCTTCACAGCCTGAGCAGCAGCATTGCTTATCACACACACTAACCAAGTGAGGAAAGGAAGTCTGCAAGGGTTCAATGGAAAATAAGGATCAAAACTCAAGCAGGGGATGATCAGTGCTCCTCTGGAGCTCGGTGCTGCCAGGTGCTGAGTCTGACCCGTGAAGAGCCCTCTGCAAGGGGAGGGCTGTGTGCCCCAGCCAGGTTCCAGCTGGGTCTGGATCAGGGTTTAGCACACATCTGAGTTTGGAAGAATCATAGAATGGTCCAGGCTAGAAGGGACCTCCAAAGGACATCCAGTCCAACCTCCCTGCAGTCAGCAGGGGTATCCCCAGCTAGATCAGGTTGCCCAGATCCTCATTGAGTCTTATTTTGAGTATCTCCAAGAAAGGGACCTCTACCATCTCCCTGGGCAACCTGTTCCAGTTTTCCACTACCCTCATAGTGAAGAACTTCTTCTGATATCCAAGCTAAATCTGCTCTGCTCTAGTTTGAAGCCATTGCCCCTGGGCCTGTCCCTGTAGATCTTTGCAAATATTCTCTCTCCATCCTTCTTGTAGTCCCCTTCAGGTTCTGGCAGGCTGCTATTAGGTCTCTCTGGAAGCCTTCTCCAGGCTGAATACCCCCAGCTTCCTCAGCCTGTCCTCATAGCAGTGGTGCTCCAACCCCCTGAGCACTTCCATGGCCCTCCTCTGGATCCTTTCCATCAGGTCTATGTCCTGCATATTTCCCTGCATAGAGCAGGTCTAGCAGTCAGTTGGGGTAACACCTCAAAACACGTCTGTCCCTGCTGAACAGCTTCTGGAACACCTGAGAGCAGCAGTGCCTTGCATGCAGCATTCTTATCAGACCATGTCAGGAAAGGAAAGGGGCATGACAGCTGTGTCTGGAGAAAGTCAACTGGGCACGATTCTGTGACTGATTCTGTGGCTCTGATTCTATGACTCTGTGTCTCTCTGATCCTATGACTCTGGGACTCTCTAATTCTATGACTCTGTGGCTCTGATTCTCTGATTCTGTGGCTCTGATCTCTGACTCTGTGGCTCTGATTCTGATTCTGTGGCTCTCTGATCTCTGATTCTGTGGCTCTCTGATCTCTGATTCTGTGGCTCTCTGATTCTCTGATTCTGTGTCTCTGATCTCTGATTCTGTGGCTCTGATTCTCTGATTCTGTGGCTCTGATCTCTGATTCTGTGGCTCTGATTCTGTGGCTCTGATTTTCTGATTCTGTGGCTCTGATTCTCTGATTCTGTGGCTCTGATCTCTGATTCTGTGGCTCTGATCTCTGATTCTGTGTCTCTGATCTCTGATTCTGTGGCTCTGATTCTCTGATTCTGTGGCTCTCTTCTCTGATTCTGTGGCTCTGATCTCTGATTCTGTGTCTCTGATCTCTGATTCTGTGGCTCTGATCTCTGATTCTGTGGCTCTGATTTTCTGATTCTGTGGCTCTGATTCTCTGATTCTGTGGCTCTGATCTCTGATTCTGTGGCTCTGATCTCTGATTCTGTGGCTCTGATTCTCTGATTCTGTGTCTCTGATCTCTGATTCTGTGGCTCTGATTCTCTGATTCTGTGGCTCTCTGATTCTATTACTCTGTGGCTCTGATTCTATGATTCTCTGGCTCTCTGATTCTATGACTCTGTGGCTCTGATTCTATTACTCTGTGGCTCTGATTCTATGACTCTCTGGCTCTCTGATTCTGTGATTCTGAAAGGTGGTTGTAGCCAGGTGGGGGTTGGTCTCATCTCTCTAACAAGCAGCACCAGGACAAGAGGACACAGTCTCAAGCTGCGCCAGAAGAAGTTTAGGCTGGAGGAGGGGAGAAAGTTCTTCACCGAGAGAGTCATTCACCATTGGGATGTGCTGCCCAGGGAGGTGGTGGAGTCCCCATCCCTGGAGGTGTTCAAGAGGGGATTGGATGTGGCACTTGGTGCCATGGTTTAGTCAGGAGGTCTGTGGTGCCAGGTTGGACTTGATGATCTTTGAGGTCTCTTCCAACCTTGGTGATTCTGTGACACTATGACTCTGATTCTCTGATTTTGTGACTGATTCTCTGACTCTCTGATTCTCTGACCTATTGTCTTTGCTCCACCAGAAAACCTTTCAAATGGAAGACCCTGGCCATTTCCACCCAAAGTGCCGGGGGGGTGTTTAAGCTGTGGTTACCTTCCCCATAAAAATGACACAGATCCTAACCAAGAGGCTTGCCAAGCGCTTCGGCCGGTCCTGCTGCTCAGCAGCTATCAGCAATACCCTCCAAAAGCAACCCAACAACATCTCCTTCCAGGATCAGCTAACAAAACTGCAAAGTTTGTTTAGGTTATTGTCCTGCTAGATAAGATAAAAGCTGTGATAAGACTGCAGAGCGCTCAGCCTCGAGGGCTGGCAGCTCGGGCCAGCAGCTTACCCCGGAGGCTGCGGTCGGCACGCTGGGGGAAGCGGTTTTGCTGCAGTCGTCTGAGTTAGTCGAGGAGGTGGATGTTGGAGTCATTGGAACTGCAGTTGTGCTGTTTCCTGGAACATCAGGGACTGCTGTTAAAAAAAAGTGTTTTCCAAACATGGAAAAACAACAAAAAAAAACAAAACCCAACCTCCCCCCCCCCAGCAACCCCCAAAACCCCAACCGCTTGCGGCTCAGTTCTCTTAGCTCTTTACACTCACCAGAGCACGCCTTGGACTTGTTGATGTTCTTAGGTTTTCTCTTCCTGGTCTGAATTCCTTCTTTTTTCATAGCAAGAGGTCGAGGAACCTGGGGAGAAAACAAAAAAAGAACAATTAGAAGTTGTATTTCCACAGCAACCACAGAGTCACAGAGCTGTCAGGGCTGGAAGGGACCTCAAGGCTCAGCCAGTCCCAACTCCCTGCCATGGGCAGGGACACCTCACACTACAGCAGGCTGCTCACAGCCACATCCAGCCTGGCTGCAAACACCTCCAGCCAGGAGGCTTCCACCACCTCCCTGGGCAGCCTGTGCCAGGCTCTCACCACCCTCACGGGCAACAACTTCTTCCTCACATCCAATCTCCATCTCCCCATTTCTAGTTTTGCTCCATCCCTCCCAGTCCTTTCACTCCCTGACACCCTCAGAAGTCCCTCCCCAGCTTTCCTGGAGCCCCCTGCAGATACTGCAAGGCCACAATGAGGTCTCCTGGGAGCCTTCTCCTCTCCAGCCTGCACAACCCCAACTCTCTCAGGCTGTCTCCAGAGCAGAGCAGCTCCAGCCCTCTGCTCCTCCTCCTGGCCCTTCTCTGGACACCTTCCAGCCCCTCCAGAGCCTTCCTGGCACAGAGGCTCCAGAGATGGACATAGAGCTCCAGGTGGGGGTCTCAGCAGAGCAGAGTAGCAGCAGAAGCAGCTGCCATCTGCATCCCTGCTTTGCAAATCAATTTTTCCAGTGTCACCAAAAAAAAGTTGCATTTCAGGTGAGTTTGTTCTGAGAGAAGTTTCAGCTGAATAAAGAAAGGAGGCAGATTTCTTGTTGGTTTTTTTTTCCTGATGTAGAGAGTTTTCCCAACAGCTCAGTCAGGCAACAAACAGCACAGTTTTAGGGAAAACCCAGCATGATGTGGCCATGTGAAAGCAAAGGGCACTGGGTGTAGCTGATCCCCAAGTCCTAGCTCCAGTCACAGGATCACAGCTCACAGGATGTTAGGGGTTGGAAGGAACCTCCAGAGATCACTGAGTCCAACCCCCTGCCAGAGCAGCACCACAGAATCCAGCACAGGTCACACAGGAACACATCCAGACAGGGCTGGAAAGGCTGCAGAGAAGGAGACTCCACAACCTCTCTGGGCAGCCTGCTCCAGGCCTCTGGGACCCTCCCAGTCAAGAAGTTCCTCCTGCTGCTGAGGTGGAACCTCCTGTGCTGCAGCTTCCATCCATTGCCCCTTGTCCTATCCCTGGGTGCAACTGAGCAGAGCCTGTCCCTGCCCCCTCCCTCTCAACCCCCAGCCCTCAGATATTGATAGACATTGATCACATCCCTCTCAGTCTTCTCTCCACACTAACCACCCCCAGGGCTCTCAGCCTCTCCTCCCCAGGCAGTGCTGCAGTCCCTTCAGCATCCTTGCAGCCCTCCCTTGGACTCTCTCCAGCACATCCCTGTCCCTCCTGAGCTGGGGAGCCCAGACCTGGATGCAATATTCCAGGTGAGGTCTCCCCAGGGCAGAGCAGAGGGGGAGGAGAACCTCCCTGGCTCTGCTGGCCACACTCCTCTGCTGCACCCCAGGACCCCATTGGCCTTCTTGGCCCCCAGGGCACATTGCTGCCCCATGCAGAACTTGTTAGCCACCAGCACTCCCAGGTCCCTCTCCCCAGGGCTGCTCTCCAGCAGATCCCCTCCCAGCCTGTCCTGCTGCAGTTTACTCTTCCTCCCCAGCTGCAGGACTCTGCACATGTCCTTGTTGAACCTCATTAGGTTCCTCTGTGCCCAGCTCTCAGTCTCTCCAAGTCTCTGAATGGCCTCACAGCCTTCAGGCTTATCAGCCAGTGAGGAATCATCTCCTCTGGCTGATCTCGGAAAGCAAAGATGCTTATGAGAGGGGAAAATACTCTTCTCCCTGAGGAGCAGCTGTGCCAATAAGTGTCTTAGGACAGAACCTTTAGGCCACAATCACCTCACTATCTGTTCTTGCAAGCAGCTCTGCCTGTGATGCAGCTTTGTAGTGTTCAAATCCACACTCACAGGGAAAAATGTGCTCAAAAATCAGCTTTGTGTTCTGGGTCAGAACAAAGATTTTCAGGCTGCAGAAAATACTGCCCCAAAATGCATTTGAACCCCATGACAACAGGAGTGGGAGGAAAGAAAATTCAACCAGGGGCTCACCAGCAGCATGGTGTTTCAACCTGTAATGTAATTTACCTTCTTTGCCCCAGCCCCAATCACTCCTAATGCTCCTGCCCCTCAAGCACTTGTGCTTGACTGCAGCTTCACTAACAGGGGCTCAACGGGGCTCTGGGCAGCCTGATCTAGCTGGGGATGTCCCTGCTGACTCCAGAGGGCATTGGACTGGATGACCTTTAGAAGTCCCTTCCAACCCAGGTGATTCTAAGAGGCTCCAAGCCTGTCCCACAACACACTGCCTCACATCCAGGGTGGAGCTGTTTTCTTCCTCTGCTATTGCCTGGCCAAGGCTGCAGAGATGTTGGAAGTTTTGCTCTGGCTTGAATTCCATTTAGACTTTGCTGGCACAACTCTCTCTGCCCTGGGAAAGCTGTCACACTAAAGCTCCAGGGGTTTAACAACTGAAGAGCTGCTTTAAAGCCCAGTGGCCAGAAGACCTCTGCCACTCCTCCAGAGGTGACTTCTCTGTCAGGAGAGCTGCAGCAGCAAGCACATGGATTATCTAGAGCCCAACTTGCTAAAACCAAGTGTCACACCTATTTGGGGTCATATTATACATTTTGCTGATAATTTTTAACTCCATGATCTAAACTGAGAGTCAAGACCAGCATTGCCCCAACTTGAGAGACAATGCCCCCCCAGAGCCTGTGGGTGCCTGGTGGCTGGGAGGACCACCCCTTCCCCAAAGCAGCATCAGAGCTGGCAGGGAACCTGCCTTGGCCAAGCAGCCACTTATAAAATCATAGAATTGATAGGGTGGGAAGGGACCTCAAGGATCAGCCAGTTCCAACCCCCCTGCCATGGCCAGGGACACCTCACACTACAGCAGGTTGCTCACAGCCACATCCAGCCTGGCTGCAAACACCTCCAGGCAGGAGGCTTCCACCACCTCCCTGGGCAACCTGTGCCAGGCTCTCACCACCCTCATGGGCAACAACTTCTTCCTCACAGCCAATCTCAATCTCCCCACTTCTACTTTTGCTCCATCCCCCCCAGTCCTATCACTCCCTGACACCCTCAAAAGTCCCTCCCCAGCTTTCTTGGAGCCCCCTGCAGATCCTGGAAGGCCACAATGAGGTCTCCTGGGAGCCTTCTCCTCTCCAGCCTGCACAACCCCAACTCTCTCAGGCTGTCTGCAGAGCAGAGCAGCTCCAGCCCTCTGCTCCTCCTCCTGGCCCTGCTCTGGACACCTTCCAGCACCTCCAGATCCTTCCTGTACTAGGGACTCCAGAACTGGCCCCAGAGCTGCAGCTGTGGTCTCAGCAGAGTGGAGCAGAGGGGCAGAATCCCCTCCCTGGCCCTGCTGGCCACACTTCTCTTGCTGCAGCCCAGGCTCTGCTTGGCTCTCTGGGCTGCAAGTGCTCCCTGCTGGCTCCTGTTGAGCTTCTCCTCCCCCAGCACCCCCAAGTCCCTTTCTTTACTTACCCCATGGAGCTTCATGTAGAGGCCACAGGCGTTGCAGACAGGCTCTCCCTCCGCGTTCCTGCGCCACAGGGTGGTGGTCGTGGTGTGGCAGTTGGCACAGGACAGGCCCAGCCGCCGGGACGAGGGCTAAGGGCAAGCAGAGGGGCGTCAGGCAGGCAGGAGCAAGGCTTTTATGTCTTTATGGTTCATAAAAAGAGCTTCAGCATGCAGTAGGAATGACCAGGGGAGGGGAGGTGCTGGTATCATCTATCAGCAACACCCCAGAATTAAAACATGGTTATCCTTATTTCAGTGGCTGGAAAGCTGGCATGGAGAGGCGCTGTGAGTTTGCCACTATAGGTAGTTGTGGCAGAGGCAAAATGTGAGAGGCTGCTGACCCAGGGACCTCTGTTCAGGCCACTGGGCACTGGCTCTTCCTCCAACAGGAAACATCCCCACTACAGCTCCATCCAGCTGAGAAGAAAGAATATCACTCTTGTGCCCCCACTCTAGCCAGTCCAACACTCTCTGCCCTATGTGCTGGGCAATGAGGCAGCTCTGAGCCTGCCACCAGTGCTCACAACTCATTGGAAGAAGCTTTAACTGCCTGCCCTCAGCAGCATCATGGCTGTGGAATACATTGCTGGCCACCCCAGGGGCAGCACACACCACACTCTGCAAAGTGCTCTTTCTATCATCTCTCGTTTTTAACTTGCATGAATACATAGAATACATAGAATAAACCAGGTTGGAAGAGACCTTCAAGATCATCCTGTCCAACCCATCAACCAATCCAACACCACCTAAACAACTAACCCATGGCACCAAGCACCCCATCAAGTCTCCTCCTGAACACCTCCAGTGATGGGGACTCCACCACCTCCCCAGGCAGCCCATTCCAATGGGCAATCACTCTCTCTGTGGAGAACTTCTTCCTAACATCCAACCTGAACCTCCCCTGGCGCAGCCTGAGACTGTGTCCTCTTGTTCTGGTGCTGGCTGCCTGGGAGAAGAGACCAACCTCTGCCTGTCTACAACCTCCCTTCAGGTAGTTGTAGAGAGCAATAAGGTCACCCCTGAGTCTCCTCTTCTCCAGGCTAAGCCACCCCAGCTCCCTCAGCCTCTCTTCACAGGGCTGTGTTCCAAGCCCCTCCCCAGCTTTGTTGCCCTTCTCTGGACACCTTCCAGCAAGTCAACCTCCTTCCTAAACTGAGGGGCTCAGAACTGGACACAGGACTCAAGGTGTGGCCTAACCAGTGCAGTGTAGAGGGGCAGAATGACCTCCCTGCTCCTGCTGGCCACACTGTTCTTGATGCAGGCCAGGATGCCATTGGCCTGCCTGGCTGCCTGAGCACACTGCAGGCTCATGTTCAGCCTACCATCGACCAGCACCCCCAGGTCCCTCTCTGCCTGGCTGCTCTCAGCCATTCTGACCCCAGCCTGTAGCTCTGCCTGGGGTTGCTGTGGCTAACGTGCAGAACCTGGCACTTGGATGTGTTCAATCTCATGCCCTGGGAGGAAGTTTTACAGAGCAGAGCTTCCCCCACCCCTACCCAGCAGAAAAGCTGGTGGGTGACAGCAAGATCCCCCACTGCAAACAAGCCATTTATGACACTCTTCCGTGGAGTTTGGAGCCAAGATGAAGCAACCTGGTATCAGAAATCACCGCACGCCCCAGAGCTTTATGGCTGCAGGCTGTATATCATAAGTGAAGGCACTCCTCATAAACATGTGAAATGAAGGTGAATGGGTTATAAAAGTCCCTGCAACAAGTGATCTCTTTTACATTCATCACCAGCAAAGAATTCCAGCTCCACCATAAATCCAGCCTCTCTCAGAGTATCACATTGTCCAACCCAAGGAAACCCACCCAGTAAAAACTCCCTGCCTGGCCCCGCGGCGGGCAGCAGGGCTAAGTCTGCGCGGAGAAGCCAGGCTCAGAGGGTTGCTTTCATCTGCCTGTAAAGTGCCCACACAACTGAAAGCACCAACTTGAGGGCGCAGTGCCCTTCCCCTTGAATCATTTACTGCTGGGCTGTTGGATGTAGCTCCGTCACCTTTGATACCACAGAGCTGGCTGCCGCTTGGGAAACCGATAAAAAAGCCTTTGGAGGAGAGCGGAGAATATTCCAGAGCAGCAACCCAGTTTCTTGGGGGTTGATCTGAGCTCCTCTAGCACTTAAACCAGAGCTCAGAAACTGCTGCCCATGAAGTAGGAATTTTTGCAACCTTCAGTCAGTTATTCATTGCACAGGAAATAAATAAATAGATAAATAAAGGGGCAGGAAAAAAAAAAGCCCAACCCACCCAAAACCCCACAACAAACCAACAACCAAACCCCAGCCAACCAGCAGCCAAGTGCAGTGCAGGCTGAAGGCCACAGAGATGCTTTTTAACCTTAAGAATCCAGGTCTGATGAACACACACCACCACCACACACCCCCTCCCCAGCTGTGACCTTGTTAATCAAGAGCCCTGCACAGTGCCCAGGCTGCAGCCCTCAATTCAACATGAGTTCTACACAGACTGGGGGAAATAAAACCCCAAAGCTGGGTTTTAGCACATACACTTCATGTTCTTTCTGTGGAAGTGAAATGCTGTCAGGATTTCACCCTCTGAAGTTGTTCTGTACTTTTGTTTCCCCCCTCCCTGGGCAGCCTGCTATCCATCTCCCTGTATTTCATTTCGATAACTTTTTGCTCCTTGCTGTCTCTAAACAAAGAGGGGAGGCAGGCTTGGGGGGAAGCTAAAAGGACTTTTCTGCTGCAGGAATTTTATCAGAAACTCCAGGGCAATCTAAACATGTTTAGCATTTTCAAAACATTGTCCCTTCTCACCTACATATTTCCAACTGTATGAGCAGCCAGTCATGGCTGATTTATAGCGATGGCTGGGGGTGCTGGTAGGGATTGTTACACAGAGCCCTTCCAAATCATTTCACTGCTGTGTCAGGCTGAAATCAGGCTGCAGCCTGACTGGTTTAGTCTCCTCACCCCCACCCCTCCTTCAAAAAACACAGGAACAAAACACAGAGATGCCAAGGCTGGGTATTGTCGACTTGATAGCTGCCTTGCCTCGGGGGTGGCACAGCCAGCCGGGCTCTGACACTTCAGGGAAGCCCCTTCAGACCCGGCCCCTGGGTTTGGTTGGGGAGAATCTCCTGTGTCATGAAATGTAGTGGGCCACCAGCTAGAAAAAAAAGAAAAAGGGGGCACCCAGCAGCAACTGCCCCCTGGCTTGAAGCTGAATTAGCTCTGTGGCCGAAAGCAAGGTCTTGCAGCGAAGGAGGGGCTGGCCCTGGAGCTCGCACCGCCTGCGCCGACCATCGCGTGCTGGGGTTTTGCTTCCCCCCCGTTCCCGTCAGGGCAGTAAATCCAAAGGGTTGTGAAATAAAGAAGGGGACGTGTTTTAAGGCTAGGAAAACAGGCGTGGAGCGCAGCAGCTGGGGTGATTGAAAGGGGCTCGCCAGGCTGATGGGTTTGATACGCTGTCTCCACGCACAAGGGTCCAAACATCAGCTGGGATTATACCTCCGTGATTTATTGTGGCTCCCTCGCAGCCCCCCCCCCCCCCCCGACTGCAGGACCTATTCTTTCTCTCTGCTGACCTCCACCCAGGCCTGCCAAACAGAATGTGCAGTTCCCACTTGTTCAGTTTTCTCCTTGCCTATTCACAGTGCCAGCCTGAGGTATAAACAGGGGTTCTGGGTTGTACAGTTTACTTCCCCCCACCCCTGGGGTTTAGGAGTGTATTTTTAGGAAGAAAAAAAAAGTTGCTGCTCACTTCTTGGGAGTGAAACAAAACAAAGGCCATTATCATTGTTTAAACAATTGGTTTTCTTTGAATTATATACAAAACTTGCTTACATTCCCAAGGATCGAGCTCTCAGCAAACAAAAGCAGGTCTGGAGAAATTCCTAGCTCTCTGAACAAACACTTTCCAACCTTCATTATTTTGATTTCTGGTTTTTTTTTCCCTCCCCCTGTTGAAAACGTTCAACATCAGCAGCATTCAGCTCTTCCAAGCTGCTGATGCCCCCTCAGCCACAACGTCCATCAGGCTCAGAAAGCCGGCAGGGCCCAAGCTGGCTGTGTTTGGCTCGCTGAGGGCAGAGATTTTACCAGTGTAAGACTCAGAAGTGGGCCTGAAGCAGCGCCCAAAGGGCAGCAGTCACCCCTCATCGGGCCCACTGTGGCATGCAAACCTGGCCAGAAGCCCCACTTGGGTATTGCAGGCTAATACTCTATGCTTGCCCTCCCTGTCCTTAATACTCTGCTTGCCGTTCCTGTCCTTCTTCCAGCTTTCCCCTGGCTAGCACTGACCAGGGGTCCCTCAGACACAGCTCCTGCCACACACCCCCTCTCCTCCATCCCCACTCACCACTCTCTTCTGGGGCTTGATGAGGGGCCTGCTGAGTCCGTTCATTTTGGTGTAGAGCCCGCAGGCGTTGCACAGGTAGTTGCCGGTGCCGTCCCGTCGCCACAGCGGGGTCTGGATGGAGCCGCAGTTGACGCACTCCCGACTCTCGGACAGGTCCTCCAACAGCTCTGCGGGGCAGGAGCAGAGGGGTCAGGCGATGGGACAGGGCGGCAGGCAGACGCGGAACCCCGTAGAACCCCGCGGAGCGCTGCCCCGGCGCCGGGCGAGGCGGCGAGCGAGGAACCGAGAGCGGCCCTCGGACCGCAGCTCCCGGCGGCGGCGGCCGCGGCCAGGCGCCGGCTTTTTACCAAATCCTCCCTTTCAATTATTATTTTTGCTTAACTTCTCCACATGTACCAGGCTCTGCCGCTCCCGGCGCAACCTTCGCGTTACAAAGCGGAGCAGGGCCGAGCTGCCCTGGCCGGGCTGAGGGGCACCGGGCGCTCGGGGGACAGCGGAATTTGGCCCTTTGGAGCTCTGCCTGGAGCCGTGCGGGGCCCGCCCGAGGGGTGAAAGCCCCGTGGGGAGGACAGGGGAGTGCACTCGATTTTGGACGGGGAAAGGGAGAGTTCGGTGTCTGCCAGAATAGTCTTCCAAGAGGAGCTGGAGCAAAGGAATGGAGCGTGAGGAGCTCTGACTGTGCCCAGTATCTCCCCGAGCCGAAGCTGGGCAAGGAGATTTTACCCCAACTCTCGTTTTAAATGCTTCGGAAAACAGCAAAAACCTCCAGTTTAGAAACAGCGTTTGGGAGCCTGTTGTGCCAAGGCAGAGACGGGGAGCGACCGCTTCACCTCGGCTATTTGGTTAAACTGGTAGGAAATGGAGGAAATGGGAAAATATGCAGCGTGCTGCCTTCTGCTCTCATAGCTACTAGGGGAAAAGAGGGAAAAAAATACAGAGAGGGATCTAAATGCACGGCAAAAGGAAAAACACAAAGAGAAGTCACTGATAAAAGCAAACTCCTTCAGCCCTGCAATTCCTTCTGTTCTTGTTCTGACTCACTGCTTTGTATTTTAGGGGGAACGATAAAATGCAGAGGGGAAGAAATAAATACACAGGGGGAGAAATAAATACACAGGGGGAGAAATAAATAGGGAGGAGAAAAAAATAATATAGGAGGGGGAATAAATAGGACTTTCACCCTATAATAATAGAATATAAATAGTAAGAGGTGTCTGGCTTTCTGCAGCAGCTTTCGAGCTGAGCACGGGAAGGCTGTTTCAGGCTCATAGCTTGGCCCCAGATATTTTCGCTCCCTTCATCCCCTCCGCTACCTGCCTCCATTCATCACTGGGTTGCTCTTTTACGTTTCGCTTAGCAGCTCCGGGCTGTAAAGCGAAAAGAGCTTGTAAACGTCAGGCAGCTTTGGAGACAGGGCTGCAGTGACAGAGCGGGCATTAAGCAGAGGACTAAACGGCCTCTTGGCCCGCACCCACCCAAATCCATTTCCCTCCTTCCTTCGTTGGCGAATTATTGGGAGCTCAGCAGGACCGAGCACACGGCAGAGTCCAGAGAGCACAGTTCAACTGACGTTGTCAGTTTGCAGCTCTTAGCACATGGCTAAGATTTATTAATCCTTGCACTAAAAGCGTCACTGAAGACTGTAATCAGGAAAATGCTTAAGGCTTCAAGGACGCTGGAAGTTAAACAGTTGTTTGTCTCACTTATTGACTTTATAACTTTACCTTCGTGCCTCCAAAAAAAAAAGAAAGAAAGAAAGAAAGACAGACATTCTGCCAGGACAGCGCTTCTCGGGCGTTTGAAAATATTTTTCCCCTTAGTGCAGGAGAAATATTTTTATCGCCAAGGAAAGCAAAATCAAGTTTTAATTTTAGTTACTGTTTTGGTAACCCACCGAATAATTTCAAGAAAGCTGTGTCAAACGAGCTCGTATTTTGCTTTTACAAAATCTATCGCGGCAACAATTCGCAGTCCCTGCCCCATGGTCTGAGCCGGGGCCGCGAGTGGCTTCGGCTTTGCTGCTGCTGCTTCGCGATGCGACTGCCCCGGCACCGAAACAACTCCCACGGCACTCACCTTCCCCTTACCGAAACAACTTCCCCGGCATTCACCTTCCCCTCACAGAAACAACTCCCTGGAACCCATCTTCTCCTCACCGAAAGGCTAAACCCTGCCCCTCTGGTTCTGGCGTGTCCAGTGAAAGCCGAGGAAGCTGCCCCAGCGCCGCGGCTTCTCCCGCTGCCCCTTCCCCAGCCGGGCCGGTGCTCAGCGGAGCCGCAGAGAGCAGCTCCGGGGGCACAGGGGCGGGCGAGAAACTCCCGGGAGCAGGGGAAGCTGCCGTGTCCCTTCCGGCTGGCTTGGCACTACCTGCCCCAGCCTTTCGCCGTTTCTCCTCTGTCCCTTCTCCCCCACCTCTCTCCTTTCCCTTTTGTAATCCTTTTCCTCCACCTTTCTCCCGAATAAAAGACCAAATCAAAACAAAAAGAGAAATAAAAAAAAAAAATTAAATAAAAGGAAATAAAAAAACCAAAAGAAAAGGCGAAATAAAAAAACCAAAAGAAAAGGCAAAACAAAAGAAATCCAACGCACACACACTAAAGAAAAACTACAAACAAAAAAAACCGCGCCCAAACCCCACCAAAAATCGACCCAAAAGGCAAACGAAAATACCCCCACAAACAAAAAAACACCCAAAACACCCCAAACAACCAACCCAGAAACCCCAGGAGTTTGTTTTCCTCAACGCTTAATGTTGTGGTGGTGTAAGTTTAGGAAAGCGAGCCGAAAACCTCAGCTTCGGTGTCACCCCGAGGCACGGCTTCCCGGCTGTGCTCTGTCTTTCTCCTACCACCACTGCAACTCAAGTCTCCTTCCCTGTCACGTTAGTAAGCACCGAGTGGGAGCCTTAAAATGCCCCCAGCCTCCCGCGCATCACCAAGGGGGAGCAGGGGGCGCGCTCCTAGGGGAAGGTGGAAAAAAAAGCCAGCGAGTCGTTTTCTGCAAGACTGCGCCGAAAGAGAAAATTGCAGTGTGTATAAAATAAAACCTTCCCGGTGGGGAGCTTATGATTAAAGCGAACGCTGATCAAGCCTAGGGGTGTTGTGTGTCTGCGTGTCCTGTGTATACATACGCAGGTATACATAAACAAAACGATGTGCAACTAGAAGTGCACATCGCTATACATCTCTACACGCACCCACACGCACCCCTCTCTATACGTCTCTATTTATATGTACATACACACATTCTAAAGCTGAAGAGGCTGCCATAATCGTTAATCTTTCTAGCCCTGACTGCACCAGGGCAGCTCAGCCTCCGCTTCTACAATTAATTTAATGGCACCGAGAATTTCCTAAATTAAATCGATAAATAAATCATTATTTTATATATCTATAGATATATAGATCTATAGATATATAAAATAAAGGCTGGACAACTCGGAAGCGAAAGTGAAAATCCCATCCGGAGATGCCGGATTTTAACCGCGGTTTACAAACTGGATTTCTCCTTCCTATCAGTGGTTTTGCCTTGCTGCTGTTCGCGCTTCAGGAAGTAGTGAAGTGATTTGGGGTTGCCTTAACCCCAAATTAGTTGAGTTTTCCCTCCACGCTACGCGAGAGATTCATTCCCAGCGAAATTTGTCACCATTTGGTGGTCGAATTATCTCATTTCGAGGAAACAGAGTTGGATGGAATCGGGGAGCTTAAAAGCGAGGCTTTACGCCGGGAGATTCGATTCGCGACCGGCGGGTTTGCGGCCCCCACCGCCATACTCCGACCAACGCCGCTTTTTGTGCGTGTTCCCCCCCAGCTCAACGAGAGCCAAGGCCCCGCGACCGCCGTCCTGCCACTGGCACTAGAACTTCCCCATGCCGCGCAGCCAGCTAACCTTCACGCCGGGGCAGCCCCTCCGTCGACTTTCCGCACCCCCGGGGGCAGCCCCGATGTGAGGCAGCGGCCACCCCCCTGCCCTGCCCTGCTCTGCCCTCCCCTACCCCAGTGTCCCCGGCGGCCGGTCCTACCTGCGCTGGGTGCCCGGACGGGGATGGGGGCAGCCCGACCTTGCAGACAGTGCAGCATGGAGTTCTCGAAAGGGGCCGTGGGCCAGGCGGGGGTGAGCTGCGGCCCCACGTAGGACGTGTAGGGCCCCGGGTAGGAGCCATTGAGCGGCCGGGCCAAGGGGCTGTACTGGTCCCTGGCGCCCAGGCTGTTGCTGTAGGCGCCGGGCTCACGGGAGGCCCCGTTAGCCACCGGCGGGCTGGGAGAGTAGGGGAAACGGCCCGAGGGGTGCGAGCCTCCTCCGCTGCTGTACGAGGGGCTCTCCGCTGCCGGCTGGGACCAGACGGCGTGGCTGCCTCCCGGGTGGCTAGGCTGGGCCGCCCCGCTGCCCTGCAGGTACGGCAGCGTAGGCAGCATGGAGCCCACGCGGGTCGTGGGCACGTAGACGGGCGAGCTGGGTGTGGAGTGCATGAAGCTGCCCGGAGATCCGTCGTAGGGCGCGGGGCCCTGGGAGGCCGAGATGGCCAGGGTCTGGTACATCTCCTCGGGCTGCTCGGCGCCGAGCCCGCTCAGCCGTGGGCCGCGGCTGGACCAGATCAGCTTGTTCGCTTGGTCTAAATCCGCCAAGAGCACGATGTCCTCCCAGGTGGGTCGTCCGGAGGGGTGAGGGCCCCCGAAGTGCACGTAGGGGGCGAGCAGTGACCTGGCCTCGGCGACGGGCGGTGGGGCCGGCCGGTGGCTGCCGTCGGGCTCCGGCAGTGGAGTCTCGGAGGAGCCTCGCTCGGCCCGGGAGCCGCCGGAGGAAGAGGAGGAGGAGGAGGGCGAAGGAGGAGACGGGCGCGGCTCCCTGGTCGCGAAGGGGCAGGAGGAACCGCCGGCGTCCTCAGCGCACCGCTTCACCGCGCACCAGCCGTCGTGAGCCACGGCCATCCAGGTCCCTTCTAGCTGCTGGGTGTGGATGGGGAAGGGGAGGAGGGGAGGAGGAGGAGGAAAAGTGGAGGGGGGGTCCGCAGGGCAGGGCGGGGAAGGAGGACACAAAAGAGCAGGGGAGGGAGAGAAATAATGATGATAACAAAGTTAGCAAACAGGACAGCCCGTCTCCCTCCCTTAATGAGATTCATCAGGCCTTATCTGGACCCTCGGAGCGTTTAATCAGTCATGTCGCCTGGGCGCTGCTGTCCCTCGCCCCCGAGGAATGGGAGCCGGCGGCCCAGGTCAACATGGGCTGGGAGCCGCCGGCGGCGCAGAGCTCCGCGAAGCACGGTCCCTGGGGGACGGCACCCCGTTCCTCCGCGGACTGCTTCCCGAGCCCTCCGCACCTGGGTCTGGGGATCTGAACACGAAGCACACCGGAGAGAAGGAGGATGGGAAGGCGTGTAGGGAGAGAGGGGAAGAGGGGCATTTTCCCCCGTCTGTGGCAAAGCCCCTTCCCTGGCGGCTGCCGCTGCAGTTACTATTATGGTTCTTTCAATGAATGAGTCATTTGACTCGGTTCCACCGAGAAAACAATTAGTAAGCCGATCCCTTTAAGGTTACTTCCCCAGAGAGCGATGTGAGCTTTTCCGCGCATCGCCTCGTTTGTTTGCTTGTTTCCAGCCCAAGGTCACGGAAAGGAGGAGGAGGAGCAGGGAAAGGACCCGGGAGATGCACACTGGCCGGGCCCCGACGTGTGCGCGGCGGGTCCGGGACACGGGCCGTGGTCAGGCCCGGGCCGGGCGGGCTGCGCCTGGCGCAGGGGCCGGTGTGGGTTCTGGCTGGGGACTGCCCACAGCCCCGGCACACATTCGCGGGGGGGCACCCGTTCTGCAGCCAGCGCGGCCCCTGCCAAGAGCCACGTTCCGGAGCCGCCGGCATGAGAGAGGCCGAACAGGCAGACAGACAGACACAGAGGCCCCGCTGCCCCGGCCTTAGGAGAAGGGGCAGAAAGCGAAAGAGGACTCAAGGAGCTGACAGCAGGAGCGGCCAGCGAGGCTCCGCGCTCTCAGCCCACCTCGGGGTTGTGCAGATAACCACAGGCACATGAACACAGGACACACACAGAGCCCCCCGCGGATAGGCACCGAATGGGTCTCTGCCTCATGCGAGATAACTGGGAGATAAGACCCCGGCAGATAAGAGTTCCAGGCACCAGCATCGGATGTTTGCCCACACAGCCTCTCTCGGGCTCTGCCTCTCAGGCGCAGCCGCTGCTGCGCTCCCGGAGCGGCCGAGGGCAGAGAAGCAGGAACAGAGAGGAGCGGGGAAGGAAAACCGCGGAGGGGCTGCGGGGGAAGCTGGGTTGGAAGAGGGAAAAGCGAGGGGCCAAACCTGCTGCCGGTGCCCCGCATGGGGCCGGGTGCGCGGGACCGCGGCGGGCGGTAAATCCGGTGCGGCGGGGGCGAGAGGCGGCGGCGAGTCCAGCGGCGGCTGCCGGCGGTCGATGTATAAAAAGGAGAGAGGAGGCGCCTCTCGCAGCCCTGCCGGAAAAGTGCAGGCAGCCGGCCCTGATTGGGCTCGCCGAGCCCTAAACAAACACGGGGCTCCGCAGGGGTGCCAGTCCCGGCGGGCAGCCGGCCCGCACTACCGCCGCGGGGGAGGGGGCGTCGGGGGGACACCTCGAGGTGTCCGCAGAGGGAGGGATCCCGCCCCCTGTTCTGGGAGGGAGAAAGAAGCAAAGGGGAGCTCGCCCTCCAGGATGCCCGAGTCTTTTCCATTGTATAAAATGTATTTCTTTCTTTATGACACTGACACACGCATAACGCCTTCTTTAGGCCGATTTTGCACCTTTTCGAAGGTTTGGGGCTTTTTTTTTTTACCCCGTGGCTCCCGGCCTCGCAGCATACAGCCCCTGGCAGTGTGCCCGGAGGATGTGTGCCTGGCTCTCCCCCTCAGCATCCAGGTGAAGTTCTCCCTCCCTCCCTCCCAACCCCCTCCCCACATATCAATTTATTTTTGCTCGTTAAAATCAGAGCTATCCGAGGGGAAAAAATGTGGCTCCTCCTTCAGTTGCCCAACCGTCAGGTGAAGCCACTGCGAGCTGTGGGATGTGTCCATCCCAGCAGCAGGCACCAGGCATTTTTCCCTCCGTTTCTTTCTTCTTCTTCTCTTTCCCCGCCCTCTTATCTCAGCTGTGTACAAACTGATATGGTACTTAGCAGGAAAGTGACTGGAAATTAAAATAACTTCGTTCACCAGGGGTTATCAGCTGGATATCTGTCATCATCAGTTTGTACAGAAAGAGTCATCCGCGGCAAAGGGCTGGACCCGAGCAGAGCCCGGCAGACATGAAACCGAGCCCAGACCTGCTGATGCCCGGTGCTGTCGCTCCTGGGGTAGGAACCGCTTTTCTTTCTGTCTTTGCAAGGCAAGGCGATGGGGAGGTGAAGAGTGCTGGGGGGTCGGTAGAAGCCGGTGCGGAGCCGGCGTGGCTGAATCGATTGCGACTTCCAGGCTGTATCGTGGTCGTTCATTTTTCGTGCTGCAGCGAGGCAGGGCTCTGGTCGGAAAAGAAGCACTTTCCCGACGCACCGTTCCTCTGTTAAATTGTCCGAATAAAGGAGAAACTTCTTTCTCGCCAGTTCTCTCTAAATAATGTTGCCTGCCAAGCTGAAGTGATTTTTTTCCCCGCTTTTAAATTTGAGATCTATTTTAGTGGGCGCACTAGGAAATAGAAAACAATCATTTCCCAGCGGGGGCAGAGGTTCATGGGCTGCAAACGGCCGGCGGTGCCTTCCCATCTCAACTTGCAACGCGAAACGTTTTCCCGTGGTTTTTTACCTGCGAAAGCGGGGGCAGGGGCGAGGGTGCCGATGCCCAAAGCGCTTCTCCCCGGCTTGGATGCTGCCCCCCGCTAATATCTGTGCTGAAAAGCGTCTTCAGACCCCGCGTTTCGTTTAAGGCTTCGGGTGTCCCTTCTCGAGTCGAACCCGAGGCTGTATCAAACCCGTGGAAGGGTGAATCAAAAGCGATCAATTCCGTTGGGTTTATTGATTTATTTATTAATTATTTTGCTTTTTTTTTTTTGGCTCTGCTGGCTGCGAGGGGGTGTCGGTGCCCATGGGCAGAGCCCCTGCCCTGGCCGAGGGGGGCTGAGGGCGACTGGGCGCGTTGGCCTGCCAGGCGCCGCGTCCCCTGGCTCCAAAGTGCCCTGTGTTTTACACTTGAGGCGCCTCGCTGTTGGTTTTATTTTTCTTTCGCCGCTGATTAGCTTGTTTACGTTATAGCCGGGCTACAAGTTTCATTTTATTTCCTCCGATAGACCCGATAAGAAAACCCAGTTTGAACTGGGACCGGCGTGGGAAACTATTCCCGTTCGCTCCTTTCTTCTCCACTCCTTTTCGTTTCAGGTTTGCTCTCTAAACGCCCAGATCTCATATCGCCTTGGGGTCCTAACTTGTCACGACGTCACCCTCTTCCCAGATCCCATTCTTCTGACGTAATCTTCACCTCGGGGCTCCGGGAGCCTCTCGAGTACCTCCTGTCCCGGTGGCATCGGCAGGGACCGTGCAGAGAAAAGCCGGGCGGGGGGATATTCGGTGCGGAAAGGCAGAGCTGGGGAGAGGGTGCAACTGTCGCTTGTGCTAGATGAGGCCGAAAGGGAAGGAGACAGATTGGAGGGAAAAACAGAGGATTTGTATCTAGGCAAATTCCCCAAGGGGCACTTCAACTTCTCAAACCAAAAAGGGTTGAGGGAAAGCCCTGTGCAGGCGCGGTGCGGTTGCTCCTTTCCCCTCTCCTAGGTCTCTGCAAATACTATCGCTTACCAGGGGAATATTAGAGAGAGTGGGGGGAAAAAAAGGCTCCAGTCCGGCTACATCCCCAGGAGTCGCCGCCGGGTACCAGCATACCCTGGAGCCGCGGGCATTGCCCGCCGGGTCGGGTCCCGGTGCCCCCGGGGCGCCGCGGCCGTGGGAGGCTCGGCTGCGAGGGGTCACTTTGGTGACCATCGCAGGATGGAGGATCCTTTTGCGAGCCGTGTTTATGTAACTTAATGTACTTTAGAAACTGCCGGGGAGCTGAGGCCGGGCTGATAAGCTCGGGTAGTGCAGGCGACGTGCCGGCAGCTCTCCCCCTCTCCTCTCCCCGTCGCTTATCCGCGCTACTTAAAATACACTTTTATCAAGGCCACCCAGCGATACCGAGTGTTTCCATTCCCTGGCGGCTGTGACATTGAAGCGGACTTATCGATCAGGGCATCGGCAGCGTTCCGGCTCGCCCAACCCGGCGGGGAGCTGCTGGCCCCGGGCTTCCCCGCCGCGCAGGGCTCAAATCCCTGCCTAAGGCCGGCGGGACGATCCGCACCAGCAGGGAAAGGGACATTTAAGCGGCAGCCGAGGGGAGAGGTGCCCTTCCCATCGCCCATCGCCTCCCTCTCGGGCCGGGAGGGACAGCCTTTGGGGCAGCGCTTCGTGAAGCTCGTCCCCCAAATCTTCAGGATCCTGGGCAAAGTGGGGAGGGCATGGTGAGGGTGCTTCTGGCGACCATTAGTGAGGAGGCAGCCTCCAGGTCACAAAGATGGAGAGAGATTATTTTTTCTTTCCCGAAAGCCCTGCTGCCCCTGCCCGGGCAGTACCCCCTGCCCTGGCTCCGGGGAGCATTCCCCGCTGCTGCCCGGCAGCTCAGTTCTCCTCCAGGGCCTAAGCCGTGCCCGGCGGCGGGGAGTAGTCAGGAGGCTCTTTCCCCTTGCCGTAAGCGGCCTCCTCGCCACTTGTGACTTGCCGCCGCCGTGCTTTTGGGTGATTTCCACGGTGCCCGCCAACCCTTGACGTCCAGACAAGCAGCAGAGAGCCCGCACGGAGTTTTGTGCAATAGGTGACTGAAAGAGCTGGGGTTTTATTTCTTTAAAAAAAAATGTGCATCTTATATTCGTTTGCTCCCTCCACTCCAGCCTCCGAAGTCCACCTGGTTAATGATTTCCTCCTTAAAAAGAAAACCAAAAACCCCCCAACCAATCAAACAAAACCCAACCAAACAAAAAAAACACCAAAAAACCCTCACAAAACAAAACCACCACCACCCAAAAAACACCACCCAAAACCCTACACCCCCCCCCAAAAAAAACCCAAAACAAACAAACAAAACCTCCAACCAAACAAGAACAACAAAACCAACGACCCCAAAACCACCACACAACCAAAAAAAAACCCCACACAACCAAAACCAACCCCACACCAAAAGGATTTCGAAGGGCGGAAGAGAGGCTCCCGCTGCCGCATAACCTCCCGGGGCCGGCGCTGCGCCGTGCCCGCGGCTGATCCCCGGGGGGTGTGCAGGGCCAGGGCGATGCCCCCCAGCTCTCAGGAGTGGCCGCGGGCACCCAAGCAACACCCATGGAGCTCAGCTGCTTCTGTCCTACAGGCGCCTACGAGCTTTGTCTCTTCCTAGCACATGCAGAGAGGCTTTGACAATGAGGAGCTAACCTTTGCGTTTATCGCTGCTCTGCGGTTTTCATTTTAAAAGCCGGTGACTAAAATGGCTTAGTTTTGATATTTTTGTCAACGAGCGCCTCAGCACCTTTGCTATGAAGCGGTTAGACTGAGCTTCAGGCATTCCTTGCAGTGACAAGTATTAATTTGTACGTGATTTTCAGCTGCAGAACGCGGCCAAAGAAAACGCTGCCCGGCTCCGGAGCACAGGGCCCCTGGGCTTGAGGGAGCCGCCGCTGCCCGGGGTCTCGGGGGCAGCCCGGTGTTGGCCCCGCTGCCGAGGCTCCCGGGACGGCGCCGTGGGGGCCTCCCCGGATACAGGAGAGAGTTTTCGGGGGTCCCTTACACTGGATCGGCCACGGAAAGCCCGGGGGCAGGTTTCTCGGGCTCCTTTCTGAGGGGGCTTGCAGTGGGAGAGAGCTGGGAACGGGCAACGCGGGGCACGGCGCAGCCGAGCTCCCCCTTCCCACCGCTTCACAGCGAGACTCCTCCTCATCCTCCCTCCCGGGCCTTATCACGGATGTTAGGCAATATCAAATCCAATCTGCAGTTACCTGTTCTGCCTCAGCCTCAGTTTCTACAGCGCAACTTGTAGGGATTTGGTTTTTCTCTCTTAAAACCGAACCAAAACAAAACAATCCCAAACCAACCCGACCACCAAACCACCGCGCAGGCAAACCTCCCTCATCGCTAACTGCTCCTGGGCCACTGTCGCACACAGCCAAGGAGATATCGTTTTCTTCATCCAAACCTGCCAGGCAGCCCTGCGCCACAGCCCTGCACCACGCATCGTTGCCCTTCTTAGTTCTCTGCTCACGAAATAAAATAAAGCATCAAAACTGCTCGAAACTTTCCACATAGATATCTTTAAACATTTTTCTTCCCCACGGGACAAAATGAAACCGTTCTCTGGGTTGCATTTTGCGAGGGCAGCTCTGTTTCGCGCGTGTCCGCGTCGGGGCCGCTCTGTTTCCCTTGGCACCGTGGCTACCCCTTTGCCAGCCCTTTTGGAACCGTTTCCAGCGCCCAGTGCTTGCCTTGCCCAGATGCCTGGGACCGAGGGCCAAAGAAAGGAATGAAGTTCACACCCTTAGCTAAGCAGCACGCTTCCCTCGACCCGAACTAACAACATTTTCAGCTGCCGCTTTCGTCAGAAATGTCAAAATTTGGAGACTTTGTTCCCGCTTGGGATAAAAGTTGATTTTCAAACGTTACAATTCTATCTTCCAGGGCGAGTCTGATCGGTTCTCTAAATGCAAGTCCTACTGGCTTGGGGAAAAGAAAAATCAAACCGACCACATCACAGAATTCAAGACTGCGGAGTTAACAGCTCGGAGTAATTAGATCGCCTATTAATAGCCTCGCTCCTCGCTGCTGTGGGAGGTAGGAGGATGGCTCTCGCCTCCTGCGCCGGCATGCACGGCGGGGTAGGAGACACCCAGGAGATGGAGGGAGACTTCCGACCAGGCACATGGGCCCCCACGGAGAGGCAAAATGTGTGTGCACCCCGCTTCTCACCCCCTTCTTTTATTTATCTTTGGTTTTCCTCTTTTGTTTTACTGCCCCACAGACGCAGAATTTTCCCTTCTTGGGATACAGGGAATCCCCGGGGAGTTACAGGTCCCATCCACACCGGCCCACAAGGGAAGAGATGTTGCTAATTTTCCGGGGAGGAGGCAACGCCTTCCTCCCTTCTCTGTGTCCCCTTGGGTGTTGATGGCCTCTTGGCCACAGCCCTCTCTTTGCAGTTACAAGCATAAACGCAGGCGTTCACCCTGTAGTCACCGCAGGTCCCATTTCGTTCCTCTCCTCACTGTCACTGTTGATCTGTTTCGCTTGGAGCGTCCAGGACCTGAAAGGCTGCGCAGATAACTCGCGCTGTCCCATTGCTTTAGGACAAGGGCGGGTTCCTTACAGACGTTGCTGCTGCTCGCGTTGAATTCATAATTCACAAGTAAAGGACGTCGGCATTCTCAAGTAATTAAGAGCGATTAAGCGGGATGTGCCCAAAGAGGCTGGAAACTAGGTGGACCCCAGGATTCCAGCATTTATTACACTATCCTCGCAACCCACTATTGTCCCACTGCTGGCAGTGGCTTGTTTCAAAAGGTGGCAGATGGCTGAGTTTCAAGGCGTTAAACGATTTGTATTACAATTAGATGATCAGAGGTAAGAAGTCTTGTAGTTCGATCTAGGGATAAAAAAAAAAACCAAACCGGGACTTTTTCCGTGCTGCAACGATTTCTCACCCTTTAAAAAGTCGTCTTTTTAAACACACGTCACTTTACACCCGCAGTTTCTTCATTGTGACCCTTGCTGGGCTCACCACTGTCCGTATTTGGAGGTGTAGTAGGATTCCTTCGTCCGTGGTCCTCGCTGAGCAGAGGAGTTTCAGTATTTAAAGGTGTAATGGAATTCCTTAATTCATGGCTCTTGCTGGGCTCAGGACTTTTCAGTATTTAAAGGTGTAATGGAATTCCTTAATTCATGGCTCTTGCTGGGCTCAGGACTTTTCAGTATTTAAAGGTTTCATGTGATTTCTTAATGTCTCGTCCCGCTGGGCATAGCAGTTTCAGTGTTTAAGAGGATTTCTTAATGTCTGGTCCTTGCAGGGCATTGTAGTTTCAATATTTGAAGGGGTGATACAGTAGCTGCAAAGCAGCTCGGAGTGGTCCCAGTGGGGTTTCTGTCAGTCCTCCTATCGTGGAGAGAGTTCCCAGCCTTTCTCTGAAGCAACCAACCAGCCCCCAGATGAATCCGGGTGATGGCAGGCTGTGACTACGGCAGCCTGTGACTATGGCAGGCAATGACTACTGCAGCCCGTGAGTACTGCAGGCTGTGAGTACTGCAGGCTGTGACTATTGCAGGCTGTGACTATGCTGTCACTGTTTGCAAGACAAAAAGAAAGGGACCTCGACCAGAAAGGGACTTGAGCATCTCCCCTGGGAAGAGAGACTGAGAGCCCTGGGGCTGTTGAGTCTGGAGAGAAGAAGGCTGAGAGGGATCTGATCAATGTCTCTCAATAGCTGAGGGCTGGGGGGCAAGGGGAGGGGGCCAAGCTCTTGTGGGTGCTGCACAACAATAAGCCAAGGAACCATGGAGACAAACTTGAACAGAGAAGGTTTGACCTCAGCAGGAGGAGAAACTTCTTTACAGTGAGGGTGACAGAGCTCTGGAGCAGGCTGCCCAGAGAGGTTGTGGAGTCTCCTTCTCTGGAGCCTTTCCAAAGCCACCTGGATGCCTTCCTGTGCAGCCTGCCCTGGGTGATGCTGCTCTGGCAGGGGGCTTGGACTGGCTGAGCTCTGGAGGTCCCTTCCAGCCTCTGACATTCTGTGATTCTGTGACAGTTACAGCAACCTCTGAACATAATCCACACCATGCAGCAGCAGGACAGGATAGCTTCTGGGATTCACTGCTGGCATCTCTCAGTCACCAGGATGGAATCTGCACCAGGCATTTAGCATTTCCTGATGAGGATCAAACCTCAGCTTAGGCACACCCAGCTGTAATCTCCTCCTGTGAAATGATGTGAAAGCCAGAAAGCTTTACTATAAATTTGCAGCTCTTCCTGGCTTTGCAGCAGGGCATTCTCACAGTGCTGCTGCTGCTGCAGGTTAGGATTTCTACCAGTGAATCGTGCATGAATCAGTGGTCACAAGGAAGTCCTGCTCCTGTGGCTCTGCCCTTTTATCTGCACCTTACAATGGTCTGAGGCTACTCACTCAGCTGGAATTTGTCCTCATTCCTGATGACCAAAGGATGAAGAGCCAGTTTCACAGACCTCCATGGGAGTGCCTGGTGGAGCAATAAACCTTGCTAATGGTGAAGTTCCCAGGTTAGCCACAGGAATTGCCACTTGGCCCTTCAAGTCATGCTTGAAGCTTAACCAAGATGGCTTTAAGCAGATCCTGCCCCAAAATCCAGGTGAATATTTGGACACCTAACACAGAGCTTTCTGGTCTCACAACTTGGAAGCTGTTGGTCCCAAACAACCCAAATCAGCACTAACTCATCGACTACCATAATGCCTGTAAAGAACTTGACAGCAGTCAAGGTAATGTAGATGCTTTCTGTGTTTTATGCCAGCCTCTACCAGCTTTAATGGTATCTCTTTATGATCCCATGCTGCTGGATGGGCACTAAGGGTGGCAGAGCCCAGCCCCATGGCTATCACACCCTTACAAACGGACACTGCTCACACTTGTGGGGGCCATACCTCAGCAGACAACAGCAGCAGCTGGCATCCATGGCATGACAGCTAGATCTAAGAGAGCCTTGAGGGTGCTGGGAGATGGAAACTCAGCAGTGCTCAGCTGGCTTGAGGGCTTTTCTCCAGCTGTTTTTGGCTTCCCCCCACATGCCCCAAAGGAGACACCCCACACAGCGCTGCTCCCCACAGACCACCAACTTCTCTGCAGCAACCACAGGTCTAGCTAAGATTAGTCAAAGGGTTTCAGCTTCTACACTAAACCAAGCTTTTTCCCTCCAGAAAAGCTGCTACCAGGCAAAACATTTCCTTTTATCCAAAACAAAGCTTTTGATGCTATTTTTGAGTTATCTAACCCCTTCAAGGCAAAGATCAGCTTGGACACAAGCTAGCAACAAAGTTCATCTCGAGAGGGCAAAGAGCTTTGCATTGCCCTCTCCCTCTGCTAGTGGGCTCACATCTGGAGTTGTAGGAAAGGTTTCTCATGCCTGGAGCAGAAGCCAAGGTCTCAGAACCTCAAAGTGGCTCAGCCACCAGAACCTGCAGCAAAACCTGCAGGAGGTGCTTTAGAGGACACAGTCTCAGGCTGCACCAGGGGAGGTTTAGGCTGGAGGTTAGGAGGAAGTTTTACACAGAAAAAGAGATTGGCTATTGAAATAGGCTGCCAGGGGAGGTGGTAGAGTTACCAGCACTGGAGGTGTTCAGGAGGAGACTTGATAGGGTGCTTGGTGCCATGGTTTAGTTGATTAGGTGGTGTTGGATGATAGGTTGGACACAATTATCTTGAAGGTCTCTTCCAACCTGGTTTATTCTATTCTTCTATTCTTTCTGCCCAGACACCAATGTACAGAGAGAGCAACAGCTCCTGAGCTGTCTCAAACTGCTGCCTGGGCTTTGGGCTTCAAGTTTGCTTGTCTGTCTGTGTGTCTGTGGGGTTATTTTGTTTGCTTGGCTTTTACTGGAAAAGTCAGGGGCTCACAGGAATATCACAGTATCCTGGTATCAGTCAGGGTTGGAAGGGACAACAAGGATCATCCAGTTCCAACCCCCCTGCCATGGGCAGGCACACCCCACACTAGATCAGCCTGCCCAGAGCCTCAGCCAGCCTGGGCTTAAACACCTCCAGGGACAGGGCCCCAACCACCTCCCTGGACAACCCATTCCAGGGCTTCACCACTCTCATGAATACACTCCATGATAATTCATTGATAGATGTGGAGGGAAGTGTAACCCAGCCTAAACCCAGGATTTAAGCTATGCTCTTGTTCTAGTTAGAAGCACAGAATTATTTCAGCTGTGAAAGACCCCTGAGACCTTGACTCCAACCATCAGCCCAGCCCCACCACGGCCACTCAACCACGGCCCCAAGTGCCATGGCCACAGCTTTCTGGAACACCTCCAGGGATGGGGACTCCACCACCCCCCAGGGCAGCCTCTGCCAAGCCCTGACCATTCTGGCAAAGACATTTTTCCTCCTCTCCAACCTAAGCCTCCCCTGGCACAATTTCAGGCCACTTCCTCTCCTTCATTCACCTGAGACTAAGGAGAAGAGAAGCTGATTTGAGGTCACACACAACCAGTTGTCAAGGTTGTTGCAGCACTGGGATTCATGGAAACTAGAAGAGAATCCCTCCTGTGGCAGCAATGGAAACACAGCAGGTGTCCCTGCTCAGCTCTCCCTCATGGCCTTTACCTGGTTTATGCTGTTCTTACTAGAACAGGTCACTGCTGGTTTTTGGAGGGAAGCAGAACACTCAGGGAGCCTAACAACCTGCTTCCCATCTTCCCTGTTCTTGCTACCCAAAGGAACAGCTGCTACTTGTCTCACAAACCATCTCTGATTTTCCAGATCCATTTGGTTTTGCTTTTGATAGCTTTAACAGGATCACAGAATGTGAGGGGCTGGAAGGGACCTCCAGAGCTCATCCAGTCCACCCCGCTGCCAGAGCAGCATCACCCAGGGCAGGGCACACAGGAGCACAACCAGGTGGGGGTTGAATATCTCCAGAGAGGGAGACTCCACAACCCCCCTGGGCAGCCTGCTCCAGGGCTCTGTCACCTCACAGGGGAAAAATCCTTCCTCCTGTTTCCATGGCCCTTACATAGAATTACATAGAATAAACCAGGTTGGAAGAGACCTTCAAGATCATCATGTCCAACCCATCAACCAATCCAACACCACCTAAACAACTAACCCATGGCACCAAGCACCCTACCAAGTCTCCTCCTGAACACCTCCAGGGATGGTGACTCCACCACCTCCCCTGGCAGCCCATTCCAATGGGCAATCACTCTCTCTGTATAGAACTTCTTCCTAACATCCAACCTAAACCTCCCCTGGTGCAACCTGAGCCTGTGTCCTCTTGTTCTGGTACTGGCTGCCTGCCTCAGCTTCCACCACTGCCCCTTGTGCTGGCATTGGGCATCCCCCAGCAGAGCCTGGCTCCAGCCTCTGGGCATCACCCTGCACAGCTTTAGCAAGAGCAAGGAGCTCACCCTCAGGCTCCTCCTCTCCAAGCTGCAGAGCCCTCAGCTCCCTCAGGCTCTCCTCAGGAGGAAGATCTTCCACTGCCTGCAGCAGCTCTGTGGCTCTGTGCTGGACTCTCTCAAGCACTTCCCTGAGGTCCTTCTTGACCTGAGTGGCCCAGAGCTGGACACAAGATTCCAGATGCGGCCTCAGGTCTGACTGAGTTCTCAGATGACCTTTCCTTTAGCAGGAGATTTCCAAAGAGATTAACTTCATTTCTGCTTGCAAGAAGGGCAAAAAAAGTGAAATAAAAAGAAGGTCTCTTTAAATCCCTCACATTGCTTTTGGCTGCCTGGAGCTGTCTGTGCTTCTGAGCTCCAGGAGGTGCAACATCTGCCACACCTCCCACGGGGGTTCCCTCCAACAAACCTGGAGAGGAGAAACTAATGGCTGTGAGCTATAGCTACCAGAAGGTTAGAACTATGCAGTCCAGAAGCATGCTCACCATAGCTCAGCACCTGGACTTGTGGAACACAGGGCTGAGCAGGATGAGCTATGGAGAGAATCAGAAAGCAAACAATTAAACCTCAGCTGGAAAAAGAGGCTGCCTGCATTTGCTGGATGTGGAGCAAGTGAGCAGGGTCAGCCCCAGAAGAGCTGCTGTGGGTGTTAGAGAAGAGCTCTTCACAGCATCTGGGCATCTTGCAGGGGAACCAGGGGATGTTGGCCACTTTGTTATGACTGAGGGGAGAACTGGAGACAAAAGTTAAGTGGGTGGGAAGAGCTCCTGGGAACAAGCTCATCCAAGGCTCCCTGACTGGAAGTGAACAGAAAAAAACCCAAGTTTGGAGCCAGCAGGGCAGAGCAGAAGGCAGAGCTGTGCTGACCAGGGCAGGGCCATTGCCCAGCTGCAATGCCAGCTGAGAGAGACCTCCACACCTCCTTGCTGCCTGGCAGATGGGGAATGCACCCTGGTCCCCACAACCCAGGAGGACAGCAGGGCACAGCATGGACCCCAGAAGAAGTGGTGCCCTGGATCTGTAGCCCCAAAGCAGACACAGAGCTATGACCAAGCACTCCATAGAGGTTGAGAGGCTGGGGCTGGTTCACAGGCTTGAAGCCACCTTGCTCTTTGCAGGCAGAATCCAGCACAGCCAGAGTTCTCCTTTGCTAAAAGGAGTAGCAAGGCACATGTTTGACAGCACTCAGCAGCAAGATGCTCCCCAGTATCTGTCAGCCTGCCTGTCAAAACCAGACCCTATCATGGTTTGAATTATTGCATCAGTCCTCTGTTTGGAAAGTAGAAACCTCCCAATAAATAGCCTAACAATGAGGAGCCACACTCCAGCAGGAGTTCTGCTGGGGAAAGGCCAGCCCAAGTTGAGCTATTTAATTGAAATGGTGTAAAGTGTAAATTCCTTTACATCCTTTCACTCTGACGCCAGCCTCAGAGTCCCAAATTTGCTAGAAGTTGAGCAGAGTGGTTTTACCTTGGCCAAGATGGGCAGCAGCATCCTGGCCTGAAGTAGGACAGCAGGAGCAGGGCAGGGATCATTGCCCTGAACTCAGCACTGGGGAGGCCACAGCTTGAATGCTGGGTTCAGCTTTGGGCTCCTCAATGCAAGAAGGACATTGAGAGGCTGGAGCAGGGCCAGAGAAGGGCAACCAAGCTGGGGAAGGGTCTGGAGAAGAGGGCTGGGGAGGAGCAGCTGAGGGAGCTGGGGGTGTTGAGTGTGGAGAAGAGGAGGCTGAGGGAGACCTCATTGCTCTCTGCAGCTCCCTGAGAGGAGGCTGCAGGGAGGTGGGGGCTGGGCTCTGCTCCCTAGGCTCAGGTGATAGAAGGAGAGGAAATGGCCTGGAGTTGTGCCAGGGGAGGCTTAGGTTGCAGAGGAGGCAAAATGTCTTAGCTGCCAGAGTGGTCAGGGACTGGCAGAGGCTGCCCAGGGAGGTGGTGGAGTCCCCATCCCTGGAGGTGTTCCAGAGAGCTGTGGCCATGGCCCCTGGGGCCAGGGTTTGGTGGTCATGGTGGGGTTGGGTTGCTGGTTGGAGTTGAGGTCTTAGAGGTCTTTCACAGATGAAACAATTCTGTGATTCTGTGATTCAGGAATTTAACCCTCACTGGAGGTTACCAAAGGCTGGAGCCATTCTGCCATGAAAGCTGTTTGAGGAAGCTCCTTGCTGAGTGAGTGGCTGCCTCCATCCCTCTCATTCAGCAAACACCAGGGAGGTGGTGGAGTCCCCATCCCTGGAGGTGTTCCAGAGAGCTGTGGCCATGGCTCTTGGGGCCAGGGTTTGGTGGCCATGGTGGGGCTGGGTTGCTGGTTGGAGCTGATGTTCTTAGAGGGCTTTTCCAACCAAAACTATTCCATGATTCTATGATCTGTAATTATCCCTTGGTAAACACCCACCCACCCAACCAACCAACCACCCACTCAACCAACCAACCAACCACCCACCCACCCACCCAACCAACCAACCAATCACCCACTCAACTAACCAACCAACCACCCAACCACCTACCCACCCAACCAACAACCAACCACCCACCCACCCACCCAACCAACCAACCACCCACCCAATCACCCACCCATCCAACCACCCAAGCAACCAACCACCCACCCACCCAACCACCCACCCACCCACCCACCCAACCAACCAACCACCCACCCACCCACCCAACCAACCAACCACCCACCCAATCACCCACCCATCCAACCACCCAAGCAACCAACCACCCACCCACCCACCCACCCCACCCACCCACCCACCCACCCACCCACCCAACCAATCAATCACCCACCCAACCACCCAACCAACCAATCACCCACCCAACCACCCAACCAACCACCCACCCATCCTACCACCCAACCAACCACCCACCCAACCACCCAACCAACCAACCAATCACCCACTCAACCAACCAACCAACCACCCAACCACCCACCCACCCACCCAACCAACCACCCACCCAACCAATCACCCACCCATCCAACCACCCAACCAACCACCCAACCACCCAACCAACCACCCACCCATCCACCCAACCAACTACCCACCCACCCACCCACCCACCCAACCAACCAATCACCCACTCAACCAACCAACCAACCAACCACCCAACCACCCACCCACCCAACCACCCACCCACCCACCCAACCACCCACCCAACCAACCACCCACCCAACCACCCAATCAACCAACCAACCAATCACCCACCAAAACCAACCAACCACCCAACCACCTACCCACCCACCCACCCAACCAACCACCCACCCAACCAACCAACCAACAAGCCAGCCAACCACCCACCCACCCAACCAACCAATCACCCAACCAACCAATCACCCAACCACCCACCCACCCATCCAACCAACCAACCACCCACCCACCCACCCAAACAACCACCCAAACAACCACCCAACCACCCACCCAACCAACCACCCACCCGACCAACCAACCAACCAACCACCCACCTACCCAACCAACCAACCAACCACCCAACCACCTACCCACCCACCCACCCACCCACCCAACCAACAACCAACCACCCACCCACCCAACCAACCACCCACCCACCCAACTGCCCACCCACCCACCCACCCACCCAACCAACCACCCACCCAACCAGCCAGCCAACCACCCACCCACCCAACCAACCACCCACCCACCCAACCAACCAACCAACCAATCAACCAACCAACCACCCACCCACCCACCCAACCAACCAACCAATCAACCAACCAACCACCCACCCAACCACCCAACCACCCACCCAACCAACCACCCAACCACCCATCCAACCACCCACCCTCCCACCCACCCACCCACCCAACCAACCACCAACCACCCATCCAACCACCCACCCACCCAACCACCCAACCAAGTGTTAAGGAAGTTTAGTTGTAACTTCCAATCAGTTTGGGGGTCCAGTTGAGGAGCACTGACAGCATTACAGAGGGTAATGACTTAATCATTTCTGTTGATGTAAGCTACTCCTTTGTGGGCCACCAGCTGTAACCCAGGGTGCTTTACTGACTGCAATAGGAACTGGGTCAGTGCCACTTTATTCAAGACAAACAATAGACTGCAAAAACAATCCAGAGAGGAGGCAATGTGCAGAGAGCTCCTGAGCCAATTCCACCATCTCTTCCCGACACTGACTCACTGTGCCCTTGGCTCGCTCAGAAGGAACTGAAGGACAGGCTCAGCAGACTCAGTGTCTAGTAGTTTAACTTTACACCCTGCCTGGGCCCCCAAGCAACCAGGACCTGCTGCAACCCAGCACACAGATCAGGAGTCCTGCAGGAGCATGCCTTGATGTGGCATTCAGGAATACTGTGTCCAGTGCTGGGCTCCCCAGCTCCAGAGAGACAGAGACCTGCTGGGGAGAGGCCAAGGGAGAGCCAGGAGGATGCTTAGGGGACTTGAGCATCTCCCCTGGGAAGAGAGACTGAGAGCCCTGGGGCTGTTGAGTCTGGGGAGGAGAAGGCTGAGAGGGATCTGATCAATGTCTCTCAATAGCTGAGGGCTGGGGGGCAAGGGGAGGGGGCCAAGCTCTCGTGGGTGGTGCACAGCAATAAGCCAAGGAGCAGTGGAGACAAATTAGAACAGAGAAATTTTGACCTCAGCAGGAGGAGAAACTTCTTTAGAGTGAGGGTGCCAGAGCTCTGGAGCAGGCTGCCCAGAGAGGTTGTGGAGTCTCCTTCTCTGGAGCCTTTCCAAAGCCACCTGGATGCCTTCCTGTGCAGCCTGCCCTGGGTGATGCTGCTCTGGCAGAGGGCTTGGACTGGATGACCTCTGAAGGTCCCTTCCAGCCTCTGGCATTCTGTGATCCTGTGATCCCTCTTCCTTTCCCTCTGTGCTGGAAACTCAGCTGCTGCCCCATTTGCTGAGCAGTGCCTCACAAGAGAAAATGATTCAGGATGTCCCCTGAGGACTCAAAACTTGACAGTTTGGGAACTGCATTTTATGTCCTTCCCAGGTGCAGCAGCTCCTTGCAGTGACCCAGCAGAGGCATCTGCATACAAATGGATGCATTTCACGCAGCCCAGAAGCCAGCTGTCTCCTGGGCCAATCTCCAGCAGCCTGGGTTGCAGGTGGAGGGAGGGGATTCTGCCCCTCTGCTCTGCTGAGACCCCACCTGCAGTGTTGGGGCAGCTCTGGAGCCCTCAGCACAGCACAGACAGGGACCTGTTGGAGCAGGGCCAGAAGAGGCCACAAAGATGATCAGAGGGCTGGAAGCCCTCTGCTGTGAGGCCAGGCAGAGAGAGTCAGAGCTGTTCAGTCTGGAGAGGAGAAGGCTCCAGGGAGACCTTAAAGCAGCCTTCCAGTACCTGAAAGGGGCTACAGGAGAGCTGGGGACGAGGGACAAAGGCTTCACATGGGAAGAATCAGAGAATCATAGAATCAATAAGGTTGGAAAAGACCTCAAAGATCATCAAGCTCAGTTTCAATCAGACATTGAGATTAAATTCTGGCTCAGGAGGCTGGCAAGGCACTGGAACAGGCTGCCTAGAGAAACTGTGGAGGCTCCAATGCTGCAAGTGTTGGAAACCAGGCTGGCTGGGATCTTGAGCAGGCTGGTGTGGTGGGAGATGTCCCTGGCCATGGCAGGGGTGATCTAGGTGATCTTTGAGGTCCCTTCCAACCCCAACCATTCTGTGATTCTACAAAAGCACAGAAACTACCCAGGCCAAACCATAAGCAAGCTGCTGAGCTGTGCTGTGAATTTCCAAACCACAGCTGCACTACAACCTTCCTGAACCACAGCAACCTTGGCCACAGCAACCCCAGGCAGAGCTACAGGCTGGGGGCAGAGTGGCTGAGAGCTGCCAAACAGAGAGGGACCTGGGGGTGCTGGTTGACAGCTGCCTGAACATGAGCCTGCAGTGTGCCCAGGGGGCCAAGAAGGACAGGGGCATCCTGGCCTGCAGCAGGCAGAGTGTGGCCAGCAGGAGCAGGGAAGTCATTCTGCCCTGTGCTCAGCACTGCTGAGGCCACACCTTGAGTCTTGTGTCCAGTTCTGGGCTCCTCAGGTTAGGAAAGAGGTTGAGCTGCTGGAAGGTGTCCAGAGAAGGGCAAGAAAGCTGGGGAGGGGTCTGGAGCACAGCCCTGTGAGGAGAGGCTGAGGGAGCTGGGGTTGCTTAGCCTGGAGAAGAGGAGGCTCAGGGGAGACCTTCTTGCTCTCTGCAACTCCCTGAAGGGAGGTTGTAGCCAGGTGGGGGTTGGTCTCTTCTCCCAGGCAAGCAGCAGCAGAACAAGAGGACACAGTCTCAAGCTGTGCCAGGGGAGGTTTAGGCTGAAGGTGAGGAGAAAGTTCTTCCCAGAGAGAGTTGTTAGCCATTGGGATGTGCTGCCCAGGGAGGTGGTGGAGTCCCCATCCCTGGAGGTGTTCCAGAGGGGATTGGATGTGGCACTTGGTGCCATGGTTTAGTCATGAGGTCTGTGGTGCCAGGTTGGACTGGATGATCTTTGAGGTCTCTTCCAACCTTAGTGATACTGTGAGACTGTGAGACTGTGAGACTGTGAGACTGTGAGCTCTCTGGGGAGGTTTTTACTTGAACTTTTGGTGCTCTTCATGGAAGGTTCAAAACTTTGCTTTGTTGATCCTGTGACAAGCTTCACTAAATCCAGGTGGTCCTGAGTGCACTGTGCATTTGGTTCTTGGGTGGATGTGAGGGGGGACACTTGGACATACCATGGCAAGCTGTGCAGGATGCTATGTTCAGAATCCTTGTGGATTACAGGTGTCTGTAAACCAGGAAAAAGCTTCAGGAACAGCTTCAGCACGGGAGCACAACTGACTGAAACCTTCTTGTGGCCTCCCAGCATCTGCAGGGGGCTACAGGAAAGCTGGGAAGGGACTTTTGAGAGTGTCAGGGAGTGATAGGACTGGGGGGGATGGCACAAAAGTAGAAGTGGGGAGATTGAGATTGGAGGTCAGGAAGAAGTTGTTCCCCATGAGGGTGGTGAGAGCCTGGCACAGGTTGCCCAGGGAGGTGGTGGAAGCCTCCTGCCTGGAGGTGTTTGCAGCCAGGCTGGATGTGGCTGTGAGCAACCTGCTGTGGTGTGAGGTGTCCCTGCCCATGGCAGGGGGTTGGGGCTGGCTGAGCCTTGAGCTCTCTTCCAGCCCTTACAGCTCTGTGATTGTATTTGTTTTCGCTGACAGTAGCTCTGCCTGGCACACCACACTCCTTTTCTTGATGAGTGATGTGAGGACCTGGGAGACAGAATAGCAAATGGAAAGCCTGAGAGCCCTGGGTCTGCTTTTGACCCAGGAGGGAAAGCAGAATTCTGCATGTTGGAAGGTACAGTTCTACAGCACCTTGGCCTTGGTGCAATCCTGCTTTCAGAAGTCCTCTGCCAGGAGGGACTCCTCTGCCTGGAGGAGTTACAGTGCTGCCAGCACAGCAATTCACTGCCTTCTCCCAGCTGTGTTAATGAAATTCCTTCTGGGACCACACTGGAAGAAAGACCATTGAAATGATTACAATTAAAAATAGCTCTGCCTCTCCTCCTCCCATGAGCAGTTTATTTTTAACTTCCATCACTTCAGTGCTGAGCTAAGCAGTGCTTCACACACAGCTGTCTTGGCACGGCCCAGGAGGCGACAAACTGCTGGCCAGAGGTGGGGACAAGCATGGAGCTGGTTGCAGCAGCTTAGCTGTCAGAGGCAAGTGTATCATGGGACTGTGGTGTGGTAGTTCAGTCTAGGAACTTACCCTTTGCCTTTCCTGACTGGTGCAGCTATGCAGCATTTCTGCTGCAGAAGTGCTGGACCAGCCTTGGGCTCCAGTCCCTAGTACAGGAAGGATCTGGAGGGGCTGGAAGGTGTCCAGAGAAGTGCCAGGAGGAGGAGCAGAGGGCTGGAGCTGCTCTGCTCTGGAGACAGCCTGAGAGAGTTGGGGTTGTGCAGGTTGGAGAGGAGAAGGCTCCCAGGAGACCTCATTGTGGCCTTCCAGGATCTGCAGGGGGCTCCAAGAGAGCTGGGGAGGGACTTTTGAGGGTGTCAGGGAGGGACAGGACTGGGGGGGATGGAGCAAAAGTAGAAGTGGGGAGATTGAGATTGGCTGTGAGGAAGAAGTTGTTGCCCATGAGGGTGGTGAGAGCCTGGCACAGGTTGCCCAGGGAGGTGGTGGAAGTCTCCTGCCAGGAGGTGTTTGCAGCCAGGCTGGATGTGGCTGTGAGCAACCTGCTGTGGTGTGAGGTGTCCCTGCCCATGGCAGGGGGTTGGGACTGGCTGAGCCTTGAGCTCCCTTCCAGCCCTGACATTCTATGGAGAAACTCACTGTAGACAAAGCCTCAGCACAGTGACAAGCCCTCTGTCCTTAAAGACATCTGTTTAGATGGTTGGGTTCCTGTCAGTGGAAGGCTTAAGTGGACTGGGTTAGGAGCAAGCATGCAGTCAGGGCAACGCCTTGGCCACAGGGCAAGAGCCACCTACACACCTCTCTTTATTCCCTTGTGGGTCTCTGATCACAGCCTTAGCTGTTTTGCTTACAGGCTGAGGATCAAGGTGTGTATGTGATTCAGGACTGAGTAAGGAATTCTGCTGGCTCATTTTGGCCATGATTTGGGGTTCTTCCATCTTTTCTTAAAGCACAGGCCCTGAGTCACTTGCTGAAATCTCCTTCCTTATCTCTCCATCTTCCTGCCACTTCACCCCAGGTGATGGTGGCCCTTTGATTTTTAATGTCCTCTGCCTGTGATTTTCATTTCTTGAAGCTACAGCCTGGAGTGACTTTTAGGACACAGCTGTGTCAGTGCTTGGGCAAAACTGCATAGCCTTTAGCACACAGGAAGTCAGATAAAGTCCAGCCTTCTCTGCAGCAGGCTAGAAGTGTGCTCCTAGCACCTGATTAACCAATGCATCCCAGAGCAGACAGCACAGCACATCATTGAACAGCTCCTTCCTACAGGTCCCTGCCATAGAAGCAATGATCTGACCTGTTCATGTGTGACAGCATCACAGCAAGGCATCCCTTAAACCCCACTGAGCCAATGGCAGAAACAACATAGAAGCACAGGACCTTTAAGGCTGGAAAAGACCTCTGAGGTCATCAAGTCCAACCTTCTACCCAGCACCTCCATAGCCACAAGACCATGTCCCAAAGTGCTGCATCTACTTTCTGGAACACCTCCAGGGATGGGGACTCCACCACCTCCCTGGGCAGCCTCTGCCAAGCCCTGACCACTCTTGAAGCAAAGACATTTTGCCTCATCTCCAACCTACCCCTCCCCTGGGACAATTTCAGGTCATTTCCTCTCCTTCTATCACCTGAGACTAGGGAGCAGAGGCCAACCCCCACTTTCAGGAAGCTGTAAAGAGCAATGAGGTCTTCCCTTAGCCTCTTCCTCTTGAGGCTTAACCATCCCTGCTGCCTCTCACTCTCTTCACAAGACCTGCTCTCCAAAATCCTCACCAGCTTTGTTGTCCTACCAATTTGGATGGGTCTGGACCTCTTTTTGATACCTCAGGTAATTCACCTTGCACTACTCCTGACCTAAAGACCTAGAAGATTCTACTATTCATGACCTGTTCCTTTGGCAGATTGAAGCCCTTAGTGTCAAGCTTTTCACCAGGCAGACCTTGTTTGTCTGCACAAACACACTGCTCCTCTTCTGCTCCACACACACTGTTCCAGCCCCCCCAGAGGTTAGTGAAGCTTTTGGTAATGCAAATAGACTTAAACCCAGATCAACATCACCGTGGCTCTAAAGGAGCACTTCCATGGCACTCAGCTGTGTTTTGATGGCGGAAACAAAACAGCTATGAAAAAACACCCTAGGAAATCACCCAGCTCTCAGAAGTGTGAGTTTGTGCTAGAATAGGGTGGCCCAAGCTTGGTTGGACAGGGTTGGACCATGAGGAGCTGCAACCCTTCAAGAGCTCTGTGGAGGCTTAGTCCTTCATTGCCTGCAGAACTATCCCTGGAACCATTTCTTCAAACTATGGTGAGATACAAACTTCCTTAGGTGTTCAGCTGCTTCATGTTTATCTGCCACATCTAAGCTCCTTCCCATCACACAGGGACAACAGGCTCCCAGTGAGGTCAGTGACTTTGCCTGCACCGGAGTCATTTTCTCTTTGGCTGGGAACCTCATTCATGCCTTTTCTGCCCACGTTTCCCAGAGGTGAGGTGTCAGGAAGCCATGCAGAGCATGCAGAATCCACACACTCACTCTGGAGACCACAACATGTGGGATGTAAACAACCCTCTTAAAGACTCAAGGGTGCTTCCCCAGTGATGCTCCCCTAGCCATCAAGCTGGTAGCTGTTTCAGGGAAGGCTCTTGCTGCTCAGCAAAAGCCATTAGCTATGGCAGCCAGAATTCCAAGCCAGAAAATGATAGGGCAGGCAGGGGGCTTGGTTTCACAGGGAGCAAGACAGAGCTCTCTAACTGCTCTCAAAGGAGTTAAAGAAAATCTCAGAATCAGAGTCATCAAGGTTGGAAGAGACCTCAAAGATCACCAAGTCCAACCTGGCACCACAGACCTCATGGCTAAACCGTGGCACCAAGTGCCACATCCAATCCCCTCTTGAACACCTCCAGGGATGGGGACTCCACCACCTCCCTGGGCAGCACATCCCAATGGCCAACAACTCTCTCTGGGAAGAACTTTCTCCTTACCTCCAGCCTAAACTTCCCCTGGCACAGCTTGAGACTGTGTCCTCTTGTTCTGGTGCTGGTTGCTTGAGAGAAGAGACCAACCCCCACCTGGCTCCAACCTCCCTTCAGGGAGTTGTAGAGGGCAATGAGGTCTCCCCTGAGCCTCCTCTTCTCCAGGCTAAGCCACCCCAGCTCCCTCAGCCTCTCCTCACAGGGCTGTGCTCCAGACCTCTTCACAGCTTTGTGGCCCTTCTCTGGACACCTTCAAGTCTCTCAATGTCCTTGAATTGAGGAGCCCAGAACTGGACACAGATCTCCACACAGGATTGGATAGAAATATCTGTATTTATATATTAATATTAATATTATAACAATAATAATATCTGTATCCTCTCTGTGTGTGTATATATATATATAAATACAATATCTATGCACTATAATCTCTGTATTTATATGATATTGGAAGCTGAAATGGAAGTGATATTCCTGAAAGGCATGTTGCAGTGCAGAGCATATGATGCACAAAGGAATCCAGAGCCTGGGCTTAACACAGAAGCTCATTAAGCCAAAGTTTTTACAGAGCTCCCTCCAACAAGGCCCCAAAATCCAGGCCTCAAATGCCCTCCCCACCCCCTGCCTCTCTGCACTCCTCCATTAGCAACCCTGTGTGATGCAGCTAAAATTCAGCTCACCAGCTCCAGGCCTCTGCCAAGGCTGCTCTAAGCCTCACTCCCCTGCAACCACAAAGATAAAGGAGCAGTGTCGGGAAGGAGAGAGAGGGAGGGGAAAGGGGAAAATGGGGAAAAGGGGGAAAAGGGGGAAAGGGGGGAAAGGGGAAAAGGGGAAAGGGGGAAAGAGGAAAAGGGGAAAGGGGGAAGGGGAAAAGGGGGAAAGGGAGGAAAGGGGTAAAGAGGGAAAGGGGGAAAGGGGAAAAGGGGGAAAAGGAGAAAAAGGGGGAAGGGAAAAAGGGGGAAGGAAAAAAGGGGAAAGGAGAAAAAGGGGGAAGGGAAAAAACCAGCTTGTGCTGTCCCCTTATGAATGGGAGGTGCAGGCATTCTGGGAATGAAATAACAAACTACACTTTCCAGTTCACCTCCTGGACCTACCTAGCCTCTGGAGGCCTGTACCCTATGGCTTCTTGAAGGCACCCATGACAAGCCATGACAGCAGGGAACTGATCCATTTTGGGACTGCCAGACTGTAACCTGAGGCATGGCTTCAGGGGAAAGCCCAACCTGAGATTCTTTCCCAGACAGGAGCAATCTGGTGGCTGAAGCATGGGAGGCTCACCAAGGAGCATGCAGTCACTGCCTGCACAGAGAACATTCCCAAGGGGAGCACTGGGGGTGACAACAGTGCTAGGGGATGGTTACAAACTGCCAGGCAGGCAGTGCTGACTCAGAGCTCCCACTTGTGCCTGGGTTCCTGGCTCTAGCTTGTGTAAAAGACTAGAAAACCCATGGGATGATGAAGATGAATGCACCTGAGCCTGTCTCCCTGTTTCAGTGATTAATGGCACTAGAGAAACCCTGCAGGACTTGAAGCAGTTCTCAGTGATGAAGGTTTATGAAAAATAACTTCATGAGGAGCCAGAGAGCTTGAAGTGGCCTCAGGAGCTCTGCTCTGAGCCAGGAGACTCACCTCAGCCAAGGGCAGAGAGGGCAAAGCTGACTTGCAAGGACTCTCCACACACTTTGGCCTTGGAGGCAGAGTGCCAGGTACCCTATGGGTGAGGGCAGCCCAGTGTGCTGCCAAAGCCCCAGGCAGGGCTGTGGGGTGGTCAAAGGAAGCTGCTTAGCAAAAGTAGTTGCTCTGAACACTGTCAAGGCCAGCACACTCCAGCAGGCAAGCCAGGCCTATGTACACCTCTCTGGGCAACCTGATCTAGTTGAGGATGCCACTGCTTACTGCAGAGGGGGGTGGACTGGACGAGCTTTGGAGGTGCCTTCCAACCCAAACCACTCTCTGATTCTATGATTCTATGATTCTGATTCTCCGATTCTGTGACTCTCTGATTCTGTGATTCTCTGATTCTGTGATTCTGTGACTCTGTGATTCTCTGATTCTGTGATTTTGTGATTCTGTGATTCTCTGATTCTGTGACTCTGATTCTGTGATTCTGTGATTCTGTGACTCTGTGATTCTCTGATTCTGTGATTTTGTGATTCTGTGATTCTCTGATTCTGTGACTCTGATTCTGTGATTCTGTGATTCTGTGATTCTGTGATTCTCTGATTCTGTGATTCTGTGACTCTCTGATTCTCTGATTCTCTGATTCTCTGATTCTCTGATTTTGTGACTCTCTGATTCTGTGATTCTGTGATTCTCTGATTCTGTGACTCCCTGATTCTGTGATTCTGTGATTCTGTGATTCTGTGACTCTGATTCTGTGATTCTCTGATTCTGTGATTCTCTGATTCTGTGACTCCCTGATTCTGTGATTCTGTGATTCTCTGATTCTGTGACTCCCTGATTCTGTGATTCTGTGATTCTGTGATTCTGTGATTCTCTGATTCTGTGACTCTGATTCTCTGATTCTGTGATTCTGTGACTCTGATTCTGTGATTCTCTGATTCTGTGACTCTGATTCTCTGATTCTGTGATTCTCTGATTCTGTGACTCTCTGATTCTGTGACTCCCTGATTCTGTGATTCTCTGATTCTGTGACTCTGATTCTCTGATTCTGTGATTCTCTGATTCTGTGACTCTCTGATTCTGTGACTCCCTGATTCTGTGATTCTCTGATTCTGTGACTCTGATTCTGTGATTCTGTGACTCTGATTCTGTGATTCTCTGATTCTGTGATTCTCTGATTCTGTGACTCCCTGATTCTGTGATTCTGTGATTCTCTGATTCTGTGACTCCCTGATTCTGTGATTCTGTGATTCTGTGATTCTCTGATTCTGTGACTCTGATTCTCTGATTCTGTGATTCTGTGACTCTGATTCTGTGATTCTCTGATTCTGTGACTCTGATTCTCTGATTCTGTGATTCTCTGATTCTGTGACTCTCTGATTCTGTGACTCCCTGATTCTGTGATTCTCTGATTCTGTGACTCTGATTCTCTGATTCTGTGACTCTCTGATTCTGTGACTCCCTGATTCTGTGATTCTGTGATTCTGTGATTCTCTGATTCTCTGATTCTGTGACTCTGATTCTCTGATTCTGTGACTCTCTGATCCTCTGATTCTGTGACTCTCTGATCCTCTGATTCTGTGATTCTCTGATCCTCTGATTCTCAGACTCTGATTCTCCGATCTCTTCTTCCAGCTTCCTTCAGCTTGTCCAAAACATGGCAAAGCATTTTTGTACTTTGGATCTGTTTTCCTCCTTCAGCAACAGCAAATGCTGCCTGCACCCCTTCAAGTCATAGCCCAGAACCTTCCCTCCACACTGCTGCCTGCGAGCTGCTGTTTGGCACCGTGCTTGTTTGGATATAAATAGCAGCGCTCATTAACCTATCAATCACTCCCAGCTATGAAAACCCAAACTGGGTTGTCTTGTTTGTGTTTACAAGAGAGAGGAGAAGGTGGTGGCGGTAGGTGGGGAGGGGAATGCTCCCCGGGTGCTGCTGTTATCACCTTTGCTTCTGGAGGTGAGGCAGGGAAGCTTTCATGTGCAGCCTGCGGAGCTTGGCTGGGCTCAGCTCCACCGGCGCTGGGTGGGCGTGCGCCGCGCTCCTCCTCTGCAGGCGGTTCATGGACTGAGGAGCTGGGTCAGCCCCGCAGAGAAACAACGCCGGCACGTCTTTCTTTCCTTCTTTCCTCCTTTCTTCCTTCCTTTCTTTCTTTCTTTCTTTCTTTCTTCCTTTCTTCCTTTCTTCCTTTCTTCCTTCCTTCCTTTCTTCCTTTCTTTCTTCCTTCCTTCCTTCCTTCCTTCCTTCCTTCCTTCCTTCCTTCCTTCCTTCCTTCCTTCCTTCCTTCCTTCCTTCCTTCCTTCCTTCCTTCCTTCCTTCCTTCTTTCTTTCCTTCTTTTCTTTCTTTTGCTCCTTCCTTCCTTCCTTCCTTCCTTCCTTCCTTCCTTCCTTCCTTCCTTCCTTCCTTCCTTCCTTCCTTCCTTCCTTCCTTCCTTCCTTCCTTCCTTCCTTCCTTCCTTCCTTCCTTCCTTCCTTCCTTCTTTTCTTTCTTTTGCTCTCTTTCTTTCTTTCTCTCTTTCTCTTTCTTTCTTTCTTTCTTTCTTTCTTTCTTTCTTTCTTTCTTTCTTTCTTTCCTTCTTTCCTTCTTTCCTTCTTTCCTTCTTTCCTTCTTTTCTTTCTTTTGACCTTTCTTTCCTTCCTTCCTTCCTTCCTTCTTTCTTTCCTTCTTTTCTTTCTTTTGCTCTTTCTTTCTTTCTCTCTTTCTCTTTCTTTCTTTCTTTCTTTCTTTCTCTTTCTTTCTTTCTTTCTTTCTTTCTTTCTTTCTTTCTTTCTTTCTTTCTTTCTTTCTTTCTTTCTCTCTTTCTTTCTCTCTTTCTTTCTTTCTTTCTCTTTCTCTCCTTCTTTCTTTCTCTCTTTCTCCCTTCCTTTCTCCCTTTCTCTCTCCCTTCCTTCCTTCTTTCCTTCCTTCCTTCCTTCCTTCCTTCCTTCCTCCCTTCCTCCCTTCCTCCCTTCCTTTCTTCCTCCCTTCCTCCCTTCCTTCCTTCCTTTCATTCTTCCTCTCTCAGAAGTGTGCAGCAGAGTAAGCTCTGGCATCTGGCTCTTGTCAGAGCAAGGACTGAAGGCCACTGTGGTTGCATCAAAGGCAGAGCTCCCATTGCCTTTGTTTTGCTGAAGCTGCCTGGCCATCAGGAAGCAGCTATGATGGAGAAGACATCTTCAGCTGTTCTGGAATCCAGCATCAGCTAAGGCAGAGAATCTCCAGAAGCTGTGTTTCAGCTTGGCTGTCCACCTGGGGCAAACAACCTTTGCTGGGGGGTTTATACTCCACAAAGGTTCCTTCAGCTGAAGGGCAGGAAACATCACACAGCTCCCAGCAAGGAGGTGAGGACCTGCCCTGGAGCTGGGAGGGAGAAGGGGGAAAGTGAATCATAAGTTCTTAGGATGGTAGTGGTTGGAAGGGACCTCCAGAGATCACTGAGTCCAACCCCCCTCTATTTCAAGTTCACCTAAAGCTAGCTCCACAGGAGCACAATGTCCAGGTGGGTTTTGAAGGTCTCCAGAGAAGGAGACCCTCCACAACCTCTCTGGGCAGCCTGCTCCAGGGCTCTGGGACCCTCACACCAAAGAAATTTCTCCTTAAGTTCAAGTGAAACCTCCTGTGTTCTAGTCTGTAGCCATTGTCCCTTGTCCTATCACTGGCCACCACTGGGAAGACCTCAGCTCCATCCTCATGACTTCTACCCTTTAGAGTTTTACATGCATTGATAAAATCCTCTCTCACTCTGCTCTTCCCTCAGTCACTCCTCCTCAGAGATGCTCCAGTCCCCTTAGTCCCCTCATCACCTTCCCAGGCCTCTACTGGACTCTCTGCAATACCTCCCTGTCCCTCTCAAGCTGGGGAGCCCAGTAGTAGTAGAAGATGGGGAAAAGGAGGCACCTGAAAAATCTGCAGCAAGAAGAGAAATGCTGGAGCAAGGCCTCCAAGCCCTCCCTCTCCTCACATCTCATCCCTGAGAGCTGCCAGCAGTAGGCACTTAGAGAAACCTCTCCCCAGAGGCTGTACAAGGCAGTCCCTCTCCTCTTATTTTCTCCCATCCCCAGGATGTTAAATACCTTCAAGTCTAAAGACCTTCAGCATGCACTGAAGTGGGCTCCTGAGTTCCAGCAGTGTGTCATGGAAGGAGAACCTCCCAAGGGAGTAATTTTGACAATTACTATACATGATTTCAAGGGGATTTGCCTATCCAGCCCTCCTTCAGGAGCACACAAAAACATGCAGTTTAGAGCACCAGGATTTTGCTGAATGAGAGGGATGGAGGCAGCCACACACTCAGTAAGGAGCTCCCTCAAACAGCTTTCATGGTAGAATAGCTCCAGCCTTTGGCAGCCTCCAGTGAGGGTTGGATTCCTGATTCACAGAATCACAGAATTGTTTCAGCTGTAAAAGACCTCTAAGACCTCAACTCCAACCAGCAACCCAACCCCACCATGGCCACCAAACCCTGGCCCCAAGAGCCATGGCCACAGCTCTCTGGAACACCTCCAGGCATGGGGACTCCACCACCTCCCTGGGCAGCCTCTGCCAGTCCCTGACCACTCTTGCAGCAAACAAATTCTTCCTCTTCTCCAACCTAAGCCTCCCCTGGCACAATTCCAGGTCATTTCCTCTCCTTCTATCTCCTGAGACTGGGGAGCAGAGCCCAACCCCCACTTCACTGCAGCCTCCTCTCAGGGAGCTGCAGAGAGCAATGAGGTCTTCCCTCAGCCTCCTCCACTCTCAACACCCCCAGCTCCCTCAGCTGCTCCTCCCCAGCCCTTCTTTGGACCTCCTCCACCTCTCAATGTCCTTCCTGGAGTGAGAGGCACAAAGCTGAACCCAGCACTCAAGCTATGGCCTCACCAGTGCTGAGTTCAGGGCAATGATCCCTGCCCTGCTCCTGCTGTCCTACTTCAGGCCAGGGTGCTGCTGCCCATCTTGGCCAAGGTAAAACCACTCTGCTCAGCTTCTAGCAAATTTGGGACTCTGAGGCTGGCATCAGAGTGAAAGGATGTAAAGGAATTTACACTTTATTCCATTTCACTTAAATAGCTCAACTTGGGCTGGCCTTTCCCCAGCAAAACTCCTGCTGGGGTGTGGAACCCAAACTGAGCCCAGCACTCAAGGAGTGTCCTGACCAGTGCCCATCACCCCCTCCCCTCTCTGGGTGACAGCACTGCCTGGCACTGCCTCAGCATCTGTTGGAAGCACAGCACTGACTGCAGAGTCTCCAAATGAAGCCTTAGCAAAGCTTCCCAAAGAGTTATTGAAGAAGTGTTTCAGTGTTAATGCACCAGTGGGAGGTTTGGAACTGGATGATCTTTAAGGCCCCTTCCAACCCAACCCAATCTATGAATCTCTGAACAGCAGAAGAGGGTTTGTCTGCCTCTGCTTCCATCCTGCAGAGTTTCTGAAAGGAGAAAAAGGGCCTTAACTTGCTACCCTTGTTTTACAAGGAGCCCCATGGGAAAGACAAGGGGGGATGGGGACAAGGCACTGCTGGGGACATTCCCATGGCACTGCAGGAGAAAATGTTTGCCCCTGAGAGCAGCCAGAGACTGGAATCACCTCCCAAGGGCAGCAGGGGAGTCCCCTCCATGGGGCAGTTGGAAGGCTCAGCTTGGCAGGGGGCTGGGCCAGCTCCTTTTTAACCTGGAAAGGTTGGAGCAAATGGTCCTTGGGTTCCCTCCCCAGCTGGCATTCTGTGACGCTGGGATCCGACCACAATAATCACTGCTGCACTTCTGGAGCCAGCAACAAAGACAGGAGGTGTCCTCCCTTCGGCAGGAGCTGAGCGGAGCCTCCGCAGGGAGCCAGCGGGGGCTGGCAGGAAGGAGCAGCCTGTGCTGTGTGACAGCCGTGAGTCATGAGAGCTCAGCACCGCCGAGGAGAGCCCTGCAGGAGCCGGTTGTGCAAAAGCCCAGACAAGAGCAATTCAGTGGCTTCATTGAGACAAGTTTTGCCTGAGCCAGGAGCTACAAATAGCAGCTCCAGCCAGGCCGCTTCAGTGACACATGCTAGAGATAGGAAGAGCCAAGATAACCACGCTTGGCCCTGGCATGGGGGGAAACTGGGGATCAAGAAGTTTTCCAGAGCTGGAAGCACTTTTTTTTTTCCCCCTCACTGAAGGCTTTGTTTTGATTTCCAGCACTGCTGACTCGGTGCTGCTTGCCACATTTTTTAGATACCTTTTTTATTGCTCCCTGGATTCTGGGGCACAGGGAGATTCCTGCAGGAGACAAAGGCTCTTCTGAGGCATGTGCTATAAAGGTGACAGGAATCTGCTCCAGACCTTCCATAAATACTCAGTTAGCTCACTGTAGCCAAGAGCCTCTTCACCAGCAGCATTGTTCTTGCATACCCTGTGGAGACTGGGGGTACAGGGTGGCAAAGGGAAGGGTTGGGCGGCTCCAACACCCAGTGCTGGAGGTCATAGGTGCCAGTGTCGGCCCTGGGTGCCCAGAGCTGCCTCCACAGCCCCAGGGTGTGGCACGTTGTGTCTTTGATGCTCCTGGCCGGCTGCCACCACTTGAGAGATGTTGCAACAGCTCAGCCTGGAAAGCAAAGCTGTCCTGGTGGCTGCTCTGCAGGAGCCCACGCCACTCCAGCAGGCAAAGCCCCGACCTGCATGGCTCTGGGCAAAAGCAGCTGCAGGGAGTGAAAGCACTTGGAAGGCTTCATAACAACTCCAGCAAATAAATTCACAGTGAAGTGTAGCCTGCTCCTTCATCTGGAGCCGTACTCACAGGCTGCCAAAGTAGGAAAGGTCTGAGGTGACAGGAATCCATGAGTCAGGGACTCGCTGGGCATTGTTGTCTTGGTCTGGGCTTGTCCCATTTTCCACGTGTGAAACAATACAGGTCAGCAGAGAACTGTGCTGATCCCCAGCAGGCACTGCTCAGCCTCCTGATCAGCTCAGCCCTGGGGAGGGAAACAAAAGGGAACCTGCAGCAGAACACAGCTCTGCTGCTCCCCGAGCCAGCAGGAACTCTGCCAGCATTGGACTTGGGATATCTGATTTCCTCAGCTCCCCTGGGCCTGCAAAATTAGCAGCCCTGGGAAAGAAGGGGGAAGTGGGAGTGGGGTAGGTGTGAGTGAGTGTGAGTGTGTTAGGTGTGAGTGTGTTAGGTGTGTGAGTGTGTTTGGTGTGTGTTAGGTGTGAGTGTGTTAGGTGTGTGAGTGTGTTAGGTGTGTGAGTGTGTTTGGTGTAAGTGTGTTAGGTGTGAGTGTGTTAGGTGTGTGAGTGTGTTTGGTGTAAGTGTGTTAGGTGTGAGTGTGTTAGGTGTGTGAGTGTGTTTGGTGTAAGTGTGTTAGGTGTGAGTGTGTTAGGTGTGAGTGTGTTAGGTGTGTGAGTGTGTTTGGTGTAAGTGTGTTAGGTGTGAGTGTGTTAGGTGTGAGTGTGTTAGGTGTGTGAGTGTGTTAGGTGTGAGTGTGTTAGGTGTGTGAGTGTGTTAGGTGTGTGTTAGGTGTGTGAATGTTTGGTGTGAGTGTGTTTGATGTGAGTGTGTTAGGTGTGTGAGTGTGTTTGGTGTAAGTGTGTTAGGTGTGAGTGTGTTAGGTGTGAGTGTGTTAGGTGTGTGAGTGTGTTAGGTGTGAGTGTGTTAGGTGTGTGAGTGTGTTAGGTGTGTGAGTGTGTTTGGTGTGAGTGCGTTAGGTGTGTGAGTGTGTTTGGTGTAAGTGTGTTAGGTGTGTGAGTGTGTTAGGTGTGTGAGTGTGTTTGGTGTAAGTGTGTTAGGTGTGTGAGTGTGTTAGGTGTGAGTGTGTTAGGTGTGAGTGTGTTAGGTGTGTGAGTGTGTTATGTGTGAGAGTGTGTTAGGCGTGTGCTAGGTGTGAGTGTGTTAGGTGTGTGAGTGTGTTAGGTGTGTGAGTGTGTTAGGTGTGTGAGTGTGTTTGGTGTGTATTAGGTGTGAGTGTGTTAGGTGTGTGAGTGTGTTTGGTGTGAGTGTGTTTGGTGTGTGTTAGGTGTGAGTGTGTTAGGTGTGTGAGTGTGTTTGGTGTGAGTGTGTTTGGTGTAAGTGTGTTAGGTGTGAGTGTGTTAGGTGTGAGTGTGTTAGGTGTGTGAGTGTGTTTGGTATGAGTGTGTTAGGTGTGTGAGTGTGTTTGGTGTAAGTGTGTTAGGTGTGAGTGTGTTAGGTGTGAGTGTGTTAGGTGTGTGAGTGTGTTAGGTGTCAGTGTGTTAGGTGTAAGTGTGAGTGTGTTAGGTGTGTGAGTGTGTTAGGTGTGAGTATGTTAGGTGTGTGTGTTAGGTGTAAGTGTGAGTGTGTTAGGTGTAAGTGTGTTAGGTGTGTGTTAGGTGTGAGTGTGTTAGGTGTGTGTTAGGTGTGTGTTAGGTGTGTGAGTGTGTTCAGTGTGTGGTGTGAGTGTGTTAGGTGTGTGAGTGTGTTTGGTGTGAGTGTGTTAGGTGTGTGAGTGTGTTTGGTATGAGTGTGTTAGGTGTGTGAGTGTGTTTGGTGTAAGTGTGTTAGTGTGTTAGTGTGTAGGTGTAAGTGTGTTTGGTGTAGGTGTGAGTGTGTTAGGTGTGTGAGTGTGTTTGTATGAGTGTGTTAGGTGTGTGAGTGTGTTTGGTGTAAGTGTGTTAGGTGTGAGTGTGTTAGGTGTGAGTGTGTTAGGTGTGTGAGTGTGTTAGGTGTCAGTGTGTTAGGTGTAAGTGTGAGTGTGTTAGGTGTGTGAGTGTGTTAGGTGTGAGTATGTTAGGTGTGTGTGTTAGGTGTAAGTGTGAGTGTGTTAGGTGTAAGTGTGTTAGGTGTGTGTTAGGTGTGTGTTAGGTGTGTGAGTGTGTTCAGTGTGTGGTGTGAGTGTGTTAGGTGTGTGAGTGTGTTAGGTGTGTGTTTGGTGTGAGTGTGTTAGGTGTGAGTGTTAGGTGTGTGTTAGGTGTGAGTGTGTTAGGTGTGTGAGTGCGTTAGGTGTGTGAGTGTGTTAGGTGTGAGTGTGAGTGTGTTAGGTATGAGTGTGTTAGGTGTGTGAGTGTGTTTGGTGTGTGTTAGGTGTGAGTGTGAGTGTGTTAGGTGTGAGTGTGTTAGGTGTGTGAGTGCGTTAGGTGTGTGAGTGTGTTAGGTGTGAGTGTGAGTGTGTTAGGTATGAGTGTGTTAGGTGTGTGAGTGTGTTTGGTGTGTGTTAGGTGTGAGTGTGAGTGTGTTAGGTGTGAGTGTGTTAGGTGTGTGAGTGTGTTTGGTGTAAGTGTGTTAGGTGTGAGTGTGTTAGGTGTGTGAGTGTGTTAGGTGTGTGAGTGTGTTAGGTGTGTGTTTGGTGTGAGTGTGTTAGGTGTGAGTGTTAGGTGTGTGTTAGGTGTGAGTGTGTTAGGTGTGTGAGTGTGTTAGGTGTATGACAGGTGTGAGTGTGTTAGGTGTAAGTGTGTTAGGTGTGCGAATGTGTTAGGTGTGAGTATGTTAGGTGTGTGTTAGGTGTGTGAGTGTGTTAGGTGTATGTTAGGTGTGAGTGTGTTAGGTGTGTGAGTGTGTTCAGTGTGTGGTGTGAGTGTGTTAGGTGTGTGAGTGTGTTAGGTGTGAGTATGTTAGGTGTGTGTGTTAGGTGTAAGTGTGAGTGTGTTAGGTGTAAGTGTGTTAGGTGTGTGTTAGGTGTGAGTGTGTAAGGTGTGTGAGTGTGTTAGGTGTGAGTGTGTTAGGTGTGTGTAAGTGTGATTGTCTTAAGTGTGTATGTTAGGTGCATGTTAGGTGTGACTGTGAGTGTGTTAGGTGTGAGTGTGTAAGTGTGTGTTATGTGTAAGTGTGAGTGTGTTAGGTGTAAGTGTGTTAGGTGTGAGTGTGTTAGGTGTGAGTGTGTAAGGTGTGTGTGTTAGGTGTGAGTTAGGCAGGAGTGTGCAAGTGTGAGTGTGTTACAGCCACTGCAGCCCAAAGTGAGGTTTCCCACCAGCTGCCTCCTGCCAGCCTGCCCCCTGCCAGCACCATCGCTTCATTTGTGTTCTCTCTCTCTGTGCTGAGCCTTTAGCACAGTCAGCAGCGGTGGGGACTTGGCAAACCTTCTGCTTCTGAACTCTGGGAGCTGCCATGGCTCTTCCCCAGGCACTGTCAGCCCAGGCACCCTCTCTGCTTTCTGCAGAGGGGAGGAGAGCTCTGCTCTTCAGTTGAAGGCTGGACTTCATAATTCACAGAATCATGGAATGGTCTGGGTTGGAAGTGACCTCAAAGCTCATCCAGTTCCAACCCCCTGCCATGGGCAGGGACACCTCCCACCAGCACAGCTTGCTCAAGGCCTCACCAGCCTGGCCTGGAACACCTCCAGGGAGGAGGCAGCCACAGCCTCCCTGGGCAGCCTGTGCCAGAGTCTCACCACCCTCACTGCAAACAATTTCTTCCTCCTCTCCAGTCTCAGTCTCTCCTCTCCCAGCTCACAGTCATTGTCCCTCATCTTGTTACTTCCAGTCCTTGCCCAGAGTCCCTCCCCAGTACTCCTGGAGCCCCTTCAGGTACTGGAAGGCTGCTCTGAGGTCTCCCTGGAGCCTTTTCTTCTCCAGGCTGAACAGCCCCAACTCTCCCAGCCTGGCCCCACAGGGGAGGTTCTCCAGCCCTCTTTGTGGTCTCCTCTGGACCCTCTCCAGCAGCTCCAGGTCCTTCTTGTGCTGGGGGCACCAGAGCTGCAGGCAATGCTACAGGTGGGGTCTCAGCAGAGCAGGGGGGCATAATCCCCTCCCTCTTTCTGCTGGTGACACTGCTCTAAATGCAGCCCTGGACATGGTTGATCTGAAAGCTCTTTTCCAACTGAAACACTTCTATGTTCCTATGACTCTTTCCTTTCCTCTCCATCTAATACGCAGCCATGGAGAACTGCAGAGCTGCAGCATCCTGAACCAGCTGAGACCAGATGCAGCAGGGAGCTTTTCCTACTGAGCAGTCAAAGTTCTGCACCCAGCAGCCTGCCCCTGCACGTAGCCCAGGCCATGTGTGGGAGCTGGGGTGGGCAGAAGGGCTCCTGCCCAGCACAATAGTGTGTGTGGTCCACCCTGGCTCTGGAGGAACATGGAGAACAAGCAGCAGTGAGAGCATCCAGCAGTGGCAGCCACCTCAGAACAGTTGCATGGGCTCAGATCCCACTTGCTGCATTGTCTGGAATCAAAGTGAGTGTTTGGGGGCTGCCCAGTCTGGTGAAGGCTGCTGCAAAGAGAACAGAAAGCTTTGTGGTGCTCCTGGCAGGCAGTAGGATAGAATAGAATAGAATAGAATAGAATAGAATAGAATAGAATAGAATAGAATAGAATAGAACAGAACAGAACAGAACAGAATAGAACAGAATAAACCAGGTTGGAAGAGACCTTCAAGATCATCCTGTCCAACCCATCAACCAATCCAACACCACCTAAACAACTAACCCATGGCACCAAGCACCCCATCCAGTCTCCTCCTGAACACCTCCAATGATGGTGACTCCACCACCTCCCCAGGCAGCACATTCCATCTGGGCTGCCAGTTCTGCCAAGGGACAGGCAATGGTAAAGGTCTGCCAGAGAGCGGAGGATCCCCATCATCATAAGAGGAGGTTAAGCACCTTAGGAGAAGGTCAGACTCAGGAGGTCTCAGTGAGGTGGGGGTTGGGCTCTTCTCCCTACTCTCAGGTGACAGGAGAGGAAATGTCCTGGAATTGTGCCAGGGGAGGCTTAGGTTGGAGATGAGGAAGGATTTGTTTGCTGCAGGAGTGGTCAGGGCTTGGCAGAGGCTGCCCAGGGAGGTGGTGGAGTCCCCATCCCTGGAGGTGTTCCAGAGAGCTGTGGCCGTGGCGCTTGGGGCCAGGGTTTGGTGGCCATGGTGGAGCTGCATCGAGGGTTGGAGTTGATGATCTTGGAGACCTTTTCCAACCCAAACAATTCTGTGATTCTATAGGGGGGGGACAAAAAAGCCTGGGCAGCCCTCTGAGGTGTCCCCAAAAGCACACCTCTCTGGCTCTGTAAATGAGCAATCCTCACATCTTCTGAGGGACAGCGCAGCCGCAGGGGAGGAAAGCTGTGTTGCTCATGTAAAGGAGCCACTGAGCTTAGCAGCTAGCTGCTGCAGCAGTCCTCTGCCAACGCTTTGCCTCAGCCTTAGCCACCAGTCCAGGAGGAGCTAAAAAAGGGACCGGCTGGGGGGCAGAGCTGAAACCCCCGCAGCAGCCAAGCCCCACCGGCAAGCACCGCAAGGGACCTTTCATTTCTAGAGATGAGGTTAGCTGTGGAAAACATAAACTGTGTCTTCCCTGCAGACACAGCCAAAGCTAATCAAAACACTCCTCCTCACCCAGAGGAAATACCTCTGGGCTGTGATAAGGAGCGTGGACGTGGCGCTTCTGCGTCTCCGCTGGCTAACAACAATGAGATGGGGCTGGTGGCACGGCTTTCAGCGGGGAGATTAATGCTGCAGGAGAAACTGAGGGGAGAAAGTACACTTTCAGTTTTCTTTCCTAATTAAAAAGCCCCTATCTGGGAGGAAATGTGGTGGAAATGAGAGCTCTGTGGATGTGCCTTCCCCTGCAGGCCGTCGCTCTGCCCTATGGGCGCTAATCTCGTCCCTCTGCTTTGACAGAAGTGATGATTTCCTTCCTCCGCAGCCACCGAGGCTCAGCTCTGCTCTGGGGGGCTCTTTAATGGCAGCTTTATTATTTTACTCAATTACCTCATCTCCTGGGAACAAACTTAACCTTGAACTGAGCAGCTAAATGGCTTTTTAACGACGCCAGGGCTGCTCGGAGGCTGGGCTCCGGTGACTCCCAGCGCTTTGGCTATGTGCAGCAGCCCCGGAGCCTGGCTCCTTGCTGCAGATCTTCCTGATGCACTCTTTCAAAACCAATTTGCTGCAATTATTAGGGTCGAGACAAAGTGGGAACAAACGTTTTTAATGGTATTTGGGCCCCTCACCAGCGCTGGGAAATCCAGGACTTGGGGTGCTGGTGGGGGAGAAGCTGGCCAGGAGCGGGCAGGGTGAGACTGCAGCACAGGAGGCCAAAGGCAGCCTGGGCTGCACTGAAGGCTGTGTTGCCAGCAGATCCAGAGAGGTGATTCTGCCACTTTACTCTGCTGTGGTGAGACCTCACCTGGAGTACTGTGTACAGCTCTGGAGCCCTCTGTATAGGAAGGACTTGGAGCTGATGGAGAGGGTCACAGTATCACAATGTCACAGTATCACTAAGGTTGGAAGAGACCTCGAGGATCATCGAGTCCAAACCGTCTCCACAGACCTCATGACTAGACCATGGCTCCAAGTGCCACATCAATCCCCTCTTGAACACCTCCAGGGATGGGGACTCCACCACCTCCCTGGGCAGCACATCCCAATGGTGAACAACTCGCTCGGTGAAGAACTTTCTCCTCACCTCGAGTCTAAACCTCCCCTGGCACAGCTTGAGACTGTGTCCTCTTGTTCTGGTGCTGCTTGCCTGGGAGAAGAGACCAACCCCTTCCTGGCTACAGCCACCTTTAAGGTAGTTGTAGAGGGCAATGAGGTCACCTCTGAGCCTCCTCCTCTCCAGGCTAAGCAACCCCAGCTCCCTCAGCCTCTCCTCACAGGGCTGTGCTCAAGGCCTTTCCCCAGCCTTGTTGTTGTCCAGAGGAGGCCATGAAAATGCTCAGGGGGTTGGACCAGCTCTGCTATGAGGCCAGGCTGAGGGAGCTGGGGGTGTACAGCCTGGAGAGGAGAAGGTTCCAGGGATACCTCAGAGCAGCCTGCCAGGACTTGAAGGGGCTGCAAGAAGGCTGCAGAGGGTCTGTTCCCAAAGGCCTGCAGGGACAGCACCAGGGGCAGTGGCTTCAAACTAGAGCAGAGCAGATTGAGATTGGCTGTGAGGAGCAAATTCTGCACCAGGAGGCTGCTGGAACACTGCAGCAGGTTGCCCAGGGAGGAGGTTGAGGCCCCATCCCTGGAGCTATTCAAGGTGAGGCTGGACAGGGCTCTGGGCAACCTGATCCAGTGGAGGATGCCCCTGCTGAGTGCAGGGGCTTGGACTGGATGAGCTTTGGAGGTCCCCTCTGGCCTGGACCATTCTATGATCCTATGATCTTCAGCAAGCTGGGACATTAAGCCAGCACTGATGTTTAACTATTTGACATTGAGATGTTAACATTCTAAGAGGATTTAATTATCACTTCATAAGATATTGTGTATGAAATGCTGCTTGAATTCAGCTTTTAAACTGTTTAAGCAACACAAATCCTGAACAACCAGAATTGTCTGCTGGCTTCAATGAGTGGACAGAATCACATAATTCAGTTTGGAGAAGAGAAGGCTCCAAGGAGACCTTCTGGTGGCCTTCCAGGATCTGAAGGAGGCTACAAGAAAGCTGGGGAGGGACTTCTGAGGGTGTCAGGGAGGGATAGGACTGGGGGGGGGAGGTGGATTCAACCTAGAGGAGGGCAGATTTAGATTAAACCTTAGGAAGTAGTTGTTCCCCATGAGGGTGGTGAGAGCCTGGCACAGGCTGCCCAGGGAGGTGGTGGAAGCCTCCTGGCTGGAGGTGTTTGCAGCCAGGCTGGAGGTGGCTGTGAGCAACCTGCTGTGGTGTGAGGTGTCCCTGCCCATGGCAGGGGGTTGGGACTGGCTGAGCCTTGAGCTCCCTTCCAGCCCTGACAGTTCTGTGATTCTGTGAAAGAAAGTTTTTCATTGCACACAGAGATTTTCACCTCTCCCTTGTAATGAGAGAAGAAACCCTTTGCTGCAGACAGAAATGGCATTTCAGGTTTGTGTACTCTTTGTACATGTAAGAGCTGCTTCAGGAGAAAACTGCAAACACAGCAAGGTCTATTTGTAATATCCACTGTCTTCAGAGAGATGAAGTCACAGCTCCACAGAGTGCATTGGGTTGGAAGGGACCCTCAAAGGTCATCTTGTCCAACGCCCCTGCACTCAGCAGGGACACCTCCAACCAGAGCAGGCTGCCCAGGGCCACACCAAGTCTGATCTTGAATGTCTCCAGGGGTGGAGTCTCAACCACATCCTTGGGCAACCTGTTCCAGTGTCTCACCACCTTCATTGTGGAGAACTTCCTCCTGGTGTCCAACCTAAATCTGCTCTGCTCCAGTTTCAAACCATTGCCCCTTGTCCTATCACTCCAAGCTCTTCTAAACAGTCCCTCCCCAGTCTTTCTGTAGGTCCCCTTCAGATACTGACATACAGCTCTAAGGTCTCCCTGGAGAACAGCCCCAAATCTCTCAGCCTTTCTTCACAGCAGAGGTTCTCCAGCCCTCTGATCGTCTTTATGGCCTCCTCTGGACCTACTCAGGCTGCCCAGGCAGCCAAGAGGGCCAATGGCATCCTGGCCTGCATCAGGAAGAGTGTGGCCAGCAGGAGCAGGGAGGTCATTCTGCCCCTGTACACTGCACTGGTTAGGCCACACCTTGAGTCCTGTGTCCAGTTCTGGGCCCCTCAGGTTAGGAAGGAGGTTGAGCTGCTGGAAGGTGTCCAGAGAAGGGCAACAAAGCTGGGGAGGGGCTTGGAACACAGCCCTGTGAGGAGAGGCTGAGGGAGCTGGGGTTGCTTAGCCTGGAGAAGAGGAGGCTCAGGGGTGACCTTATTGCTGTCTAGAACTCCCTGAAGGGAGGTTTTAGCCAGGTGGGGGCTGGTCTCTTCTCCCAGGCAAGCAGCAGCAGAACAAGAGGACACAGTCTCAGGCTGTGCCAGGGGAAGTTCAGGCTGGAGGTCAGGAGGAAGTTCTACACAGAGAGTGATTGCCCATTGGAATGGGCTGCCTGGGGAGGTGGTGGAGTCCCCATCACTGGAGGTGCTCAGGAGGAGACTTGATGGGGTGCTTGGTGCCATGGGTTAGTTGTTTAGGTGGTGTTGGATTGGTTGATGGGTTGAACACGATGATCTTGAATGTCTCTTCCAACCTGGTTTATTCTATTCTATCCTTATTCTATTCTACTCCAGCAGCCTCTCATGTGTTGGGCTCCCCAGAGCAGGACACAGCACTGCAGGTGAAATCTCAGCAGAGCAGAACAGAGCAGAAGGGCAGAATCCTCTCTCTCATCTGCTGGCCACATTCTTTTGATGCAGCCCAGAATGGGATTTGCCATTTGGGCTGCAAGTGCCCATTGCTGGCTCCTGTCCAGCTTCTCCCCCACCAGCACTCCCCAAGTCCTTTTCCTCAGGGCTGCTCTCAATCTCATCATCCCCCAGCCTGGACTGATATTGAGGTTTGCCTTCATAAACTTTCTATTTTAGGGAAAAGTCTCTAATCTGGTCCCAGACAGAGGAGATAGGAAGTTGCTTTGCTTCAGATACAAGAGAAGCCAGGCTGCAAATTGCCTTTCCCAAAGTAATCCATCTTCAGCCAGCTGGGAAACTGTGTCAGCATTGGCATTTAAATGTTCAGCACTGAAATGCTGGAATGATGTGATGATTTGAATATCACTTCTAGGCACATCCTGGGACAGAGCCTCAGTGTGCTGCAAGGAGAAATCACCACAACCCCCAGCGAGGCAGTGCCTGGGTCAAGGGTTTACAGTCAGACCTAATGAGCCTGGTTTCCTAGGACAACCTACAGGCTGGTGGAGCTCTCCGGTCACTGAGGAGGTGCCAGGATCCTTTCAGTGGTATCCTGTGACAGGACAAGGGGCAATGGGCATGAACTGGAACCAGTAAGTTCCATCTCAGCGTGAGCAGAGACCTCTTTGGTGTGAGGCTGCTGGAGCCCTGGAGCAGGCTGCCCAGAGAGGCTGTGGAGTCTCCTCTGGAGACTTTCAAGCCCCATCTGGATGTGTTCCTGTGTGACCCGCCCTGGGTGATGCTGGTTTGACTCATTGACCTCTGTAGGACCCTTCCAACCCCTACCATTCTCTGATTCCATGACAGAGACAGTGGCCCTGCCTCACAGGGTGGTTGTCTGAGCACAGAGGGTGAGGGTAAGAGGCTATTTTGTTAAGATCTGATGTACAGTAGAGGAATTACTGCCTTGGCTCCTGCTTGATTCCCTCCCAAATGCCTCTAAGTTGCTGCAAAGCCACACAAAAGACTTCTTGACTCTAGAAAAATATGTGTCTGTGTTTAGGGTGTGTGCAGGTTGGGTACTTCTGAGACTCTGATGCCCAGAGGTCACCTTTGGGCTAAGCTGGGGGCAGGGGCTTTTGTTTGTGTCAGCCTTGAGTGGGAAGAAGTCCATGAAAATCAAACAGAAATACGCTGCCTGCTAATGGGGAAGCTGGGCTGTGAGGAACTATCTATTGAGGAATGGTGTGAAAGCTTTTGAACTTGTTTCCATGTCTCCATGAGGAGAGACTGAGAGAGTTGGGGTTGTGCAGGCTGGAGAGGAGAAGGTTCCCAGGAGACCTCATTGTGGCCTTGCAGGATCTGCAGAGGGCTCCAAGGAAGCTGGGGAGGGACTTCTGAGGGTGTCAGGGAGTGATAGGACTGGGGGGGGATAGAGCAAAAGTAGAAGTGGGGAGATTGAGATTGGCTGTGAGGAAGAAGCTGTTCCCCATGAGGGTGGTGAGAGCCTGGCACAGGCTGCCCAGGGAGGTGGTGGAAGCCTCCTGGCTGGAGGTGTTTGCAGCCAGGCTGGATGTGGCTGTGAGCAACCTGCTGTAGTGTGAGGTGTCCCTGCCCATGGCAGGGGGGTTGGAACTGGATGATGCTTGAGCTTCCTTCCAGCCCTGACACTTCAATGATTCTATAGTCCAGAGGAGCTCTGCATCTTCCTGCAGTAGGAGCAGAGGTCTGGGCACTGCCTCCCTTTCCTCATCCCCAGCCACAGTCCATCCCCTGCCTCCTGACACCAAAGGTGCTCCAGACCTGCTGCATGTGCACACCCAAGTCCTTTTTGCCTCTCACCTGGGAAAACAGTGCAGCCATCTGGGATGCTTAGGGAACCAGCACTGGAAAGGTTGATCCCTTCTGGAAGCAGCAACTTCTTCCCAACCACTCTGACACCAAGGGAAAAGGATCCTGAAAGAAGTGGCAGCTGTGGGCAGGTTGGAGCACCAGCACAGCTCCTCTAGGGTATGTGGTGGGTTTAAGAACAACCCTCCAACACAAACGTGGAGAATTACCCCCAAAGCAAATCACCAGGAGAGCTCAGAAGGTTTGGAATCAATTTAAGCAAACCAAGAGGTTCCTAGGAGAACAAACTGCCAGGGGCAGGGGACACACACTGGATAAATTATCCTGAGGAGTCCAGGCATCCCCTTGCCTACCCCAAGCTTCCAGTGCTGCCCCATGCTGCTCAGGAGTTAAAAGCAGAGCTGTTGTGAACAGCTCACATCCAGCACATTATTCCTCCTGCCTTCCTCAGCCTTGCACATCCTGTGAAAGAGATCTCTCCAACAGCAGCCTCAGCACTGGCACTGGTTTTCTCACCTGCTGTTGGACACCCAGAGTCAGCCACAAACCCTTCTGAAGAGAAGCCAACAGTTCTGATAGCTGACTGCCTAGCCCTCAGAAGCTGCTGTCTGAGCTATTTGTGCTCAAATTAACAGCAGAGCCTCTTTCCCTGGGTGCTCTCTTCAGCATGCTCATGCAGCCTGGACAGAATAAACCAAATTGGAAGAGACCTTCAAGATCATCAAGTCCAGCCCATCACCCAACACCACCCAATCAACTAAATCCATGGCACCAAGTGCCACATCCAATCTCCTCTTGAACACCTCCAGGGATGGGGACTCCACCACCTCCCTGGGCAGCACATCCCAATGGGCAATCACTCTATGAAGAATTTCTTCCTCACCTCCAGCCTAAGCCTCTCCTGGTGGAGCTTGAGACTGTGTCCTCTTGTTCTGGTGCTGGCTGCCTGGGAGAAGAGACCAACCCCCACCTGGCTACAACCTCCCTTCAGGGAGTTGTAGAGAGCAAGAAGGTCTCCTTAAAGATACATCAGCCATCCCCTGCCAAGCAGCAGCTCGGAGGGAAGGGGAGGAGGAGAGAAGAGGCAGCACAGCAAGCAGCAGCAGCTCCCCAGAGCTGGGAGCCTGCAGGACTCTTTTGGTGCAATCCTATCAAGATCACCTCTTACTTTAGCTTTTTCCCTACACAGGGACCCCCAAAGGCTGGTGGTTAGTTGGCCTAAAGAGATCACAACCAACCACTTGCCCCCCTCCCCACCCCCAAAGTTGTGATTCCCTCCAGCACCCCCACTCCTGTAGCAGCCTTGGGCTCCTGCATGGTTATGAGCTGCTGACAACTCTTGCCCTACAAAGCTGGATGGCCAACACTCCCCCAGGCAAACTCCCATAGCTATGTGGCAAAAGCTTTTCCAGGTGAGAGCTGTGGGACAACACAAGGCTGCCAGCAGCAGAGGGCTGAGGGAGGAGCTCTGGCAGATGTTCATTATCTGGGGGATAGCAGCGAATTCCTCACCGCTTCCATATGGGGGGGGGAGGATCTGGCCTGGGTTGTGAGGTCCTTTAGCCCTGTCAATCCCAGCAGACTTGGCCAGTTTGCTTCCACACTACCTGGGATTGCCCAGGAGCCCAGTGCAGTCCCAGTGCACCTGAGCAGAGCATGGGAAGAAGCCCTGCCTTGCACAAGGCTTCCTTTCACCTTAAACCCTGCAGCTTGGCCACCTCTGCTCTATTCCACCTTTACTGCTTGCAGTGTGAGACAAAACGCTGTGCAGGGAGCCACTAAAAGCCTGAAGTCTGCATTTCCTGCAGCTCCTTGGCATGCTAAAGGCTCTGGTGGTGTATTTTTTTCCCCCCCCTTGGCCCTCTGGCTAGGTGCAAGTTCTGCCACCACGAATTCATGGCATGGTTTGGGAATCCAGTTGACAGACAAGGTCCTGCTGGGCTGCTAAACATAACAGCCTCCACCTCCTGGCTGCGTTAAGCCTTGCCTGGGCTTTGGGTCGGTTATTTTCCACCTTTTCTTTTTGTTCCAGTGGGAATGCAAGCAGCTGAGGCCCAGTGAGAAAGCATGAGGAGAGGTTTCTAGGAAAGCTCCCCAAAGGGCTCGGGCAGCAGGCCCCAAGCTCGCTTATCAAGAACTATTTTAGGACCGCGAGGAAATGAAACTTTGATGAGAGAGCTCCGAGAGGGAAGATTTAGTGAGGAGCTGAGGGTTCAAAGCAGGATGACAGCAGGGCTATCAGGAAGCCCTCTCTGCACCTGTTTCTGCACCAGCTGCCTGGCTGCACTCCCCCTCCTCTCTGCTGGCAGCTGAAGGGCTGAGCTCTGCATCCTCTCCTCTGCTAATCCGCTCCAAGGTCTGCCTGGAAATGTTTGCCGCTGGCTCCATCCCCTCCTCCTCAGGAGCAGGGGCAGAAGACACAGATCTGCATCTAATGCCCAGCTGTGCTCCAGAGCCCCTGCAGCAATCCAAGCCAGGGTTCCAGCACGCAGACAGCATGCCTCAGCTCCCCATCTGCCCAAGGGAACCATGCCCCAGCTTCCCTTCCTTCTTGTGTGTGGCAGCACCAGAACAAGAGGACACAGTCTCAGGCTGTGCCAAGGGAGGTTTAGGCTGGAGGTGAGGAAGAAGTTCCACACAGAGAGAGTGATTGCCCATTGGAATGGGCTGCCCAGGGAGGTGGTGGAGTCCCCATCACTGGAGGTGTTCAGGAGGAGACTTGATGGGGTGCTTGGTGCCATGGGTTAGTTGTTTAGGTGGGTTGGATTGGTTGCTGGGTTGGACACGATGATCTTGAAGGTCTCTTCCAACCTGGTCTATTCTATTATTCTTCTATCTGTGGAGGCTTTGGGTTCCTTAGACTGGGAGCTGCTTCTTTCAGGGGCTGTGTCCTGTACTTGAGCTATCTCACAGCGGCTGTTGTGCTTTAATGGTGCCTGGAAGGTTTCAGTTGTGGTCCTTGGGTGCAAGTCTGCTGTAAATCAAAGCCCTGTGCACGTGGGAAACTTTGCACAGGCCTCCCCCAGGCTGCATGTCTGAGCTGTTGGTTCCAGAAGCAGGAGTCTAGCCTTCCTCCTGTGCACTCTGCACCCAGGGAAGCATCCCAAAACTCTCATTTACTGTGTCAAGCCTCATCCCTGGAGGTTTTTAAGGCCAGGCTGGATGTGGCTCTGAGCAGCCTGAGGTGTCCCTGCCCATGGTAGTGGGGTTGGAACTGGCTGAGCCTTCCAACCCTGACAATCCTGTGATTCAGATCCCAAGATCCCACTTCTGCCCCTGTGCCATGGCAGGAGTGGCTGGCTTGCTGAAGCCAGCAGAGCATGATAACATGTCTTGGGTTTACACATGGTGTGGGAGTCAGTTTAGGATGGTGAAGCTGGACACTGCAGCTCACAGGCACCAGAGTGCAAATGAGAGAAACTGAGAGCACTTCTCATCTCAGCCAGACCCCAGCTTTACCCCAGACAGAACTGCCAGACTTGCCCACTGCTCAGCTCTCTAGGAAGGGGAGGAGGTTTGTGGAGCAAGCATGGCCCAACAGGCTTCTGCCTGCCAGCCCAGCTCAAGGCAACACAGCCTGGTGGCCTCTTAAAGGCAGAGTCAAAACATGGAATCATAGAAGTGTTTGGGTTGGAAAGTACCTTAAAGATCATCCAGGTCCAGCCCTCTTGCCTTGGACAGGGACACCTCCCACTAGCCCAGGCTCAAGGCCCCATCCAGCCTGACTTTCAACATTTCTAGGTTCAGAGCCTCCACAACTCCTCTGGACAACGTGTCCCAGTGCCTCACCACCCTCATGGGGAAGAATTGCTGCCTAATACCTCATCTAAATCCAGCTTCTTCCAGTTTGAAGCCATTACTCCTCATCCTGTCACTCCCAGCCTTTGTCAGCACTCCCTCCCCAGCTCTCCTGGAGCCCCTTCAGGTACTGGAAGGTTGCTCTAAGGTCTCCCTGCAGCCTTGTCTTCTCCAGGCTGAACAACCCCACCTCTCTCTTCCTGTCCCCATAGGAGAGGTTCTGCAGCCTCTGATTATCTTTGGGGCCCCTAACCCAGCCCCATGGCTTTCTTGTGCTGGGGGCTCCAGAGCTGCCCCATCACTGTAGGGAGGCTCAGCAGAGCAAAGCAGAGCAAAGGGGCAGAACCCCCTCCCTACACCTGCTGCCCACACTGCTGGGCATCAGCCAGGGACAGGGCTAGTTTCTGGGCTCTGAGCACACATTGCTGGCTCCTGCTGAGCTTCTCAACATGAGACACCTCCTCAGATGCTTTCCCACAGCTGTGCAGCAGCAAGCCAAGAGGCTGCATGGGGCAGATGTATGCAGCAGATCCTTGGTCAATAAAAGCTGTTATCAAACAGGGCTGCAGATCCCACCCCTGCTCCTCATGGAGATGCAGTCTTTCTGCCACATGTGTGATGTGTGTCAGGCCAGTGAGAAACACAGGGCAAAGTGAATGCTGAGAAGCTCAGCAGGAGCCAGCAGTGAGCACTTGCAGCCCAGAGAGCCAAGCAGAGCCTGGGCTGCAGCAAGAGAAGTGTGGCCAGCAGGGCCAGGGAGGGGATTCTGCCCCTCTGCTCCACTCTGCTGAGACCACAGCTGAAGCTCTGGGGCCAGTGCTGGAGCCTCTGGGCCAGGAAGGATCTGGAGGGGCTGGAAGGTGTCCAGAGAAGGGCCAGGAGGAGGAGCAGAGGGCTGGAGCTGCTCTGCTCTGGAGACAGCCTGAGAGAGTTGGGGTTGTGCAGGCTGGAGAGGAGAAGGCTCCCAGGAGACATTCTTGTGGCCTTCCAGGATCTGCAGGGGGCTCCAAGAAAGCTGGGGAGGGACTTTTGAGGGTGTCAGGGAGGGATAGGACTGGGGGAGATGGAGCAAAAGTAGAAGTGGGGAGATTGAGATTGGCTGTGAGGAAGAAGTTGTTGCCCATGAGGGTGGTGAGAGCCTGGCACAGGCTGCCCAGGGAGGTGGTGGCAGCCTCCTGCCTGGAGGTGTTTGCAGCCAGGCTGGATGTGGCTGTGAGCAACCTGCTGGAGTGTGAGGTGTCCCTGCCCATGGCAGGGGGTTGGAGCTGGCTGAGCCTTGAGGTTCCTTCCTGCCCTGGCAGCTCTGTGAGTCTATGGTTTGATGGCCATGGTGGTGTGGGGTTGATGATTGGACTCAATGATCTTCCAGCCCAAGCCATTCTGTGAATCTATGAATGTGCTCCCAGAGCTGCTGGCAGGGGTGATCTGCACAGGGCACAGCCACCTGGGGCAGCTGGATGCATACAGACACAGGGCAGCACATTGTCTGTGCTTGGCACAGGTGATGTGTCTGTGTGCATGGCTGCCTCCTGCCACTGCACAGCCCTGCAGGAACCAGCACTGCCCTCTCAGTGCCCATTGTCAATGTCCCCAGAAGTAGGGGACAGAAGTAGGCATCCTGTGGACTCCCTCATTTTTCAGGCTCTCATGTGCAGACTCCCCATATCTGGTTGCACACCCAGAGGCTGGCAGTGGATGGTCTCTTCTTTGGGAGTCTGCTGCCTGGGAAGGGAGCTCAGCCTGGGCAGCTGCCTGCCCCAGGCATCACAGTGATGCCTTGAGCCACGGTGATCTCTTGGAGGCATTTTGTGAGCAGCAAGGTTGTCCTTCAAACTGAGAGGCAGGCAGCACAGAGTTAGCGATCCTCTGTTAAAAAGGGAGAGAGGGACCAAGCTCTGAAGCTTTCACCTGACAAGCTTTGACCCATTTGGAAAAGGCTGTCAGAAAATCTCAGAATCACAGAAAGTTAGGGGTTGGAAAGGACCTCTGGAGATCACTGAGTCCAACCCCCCTGCCAGAGCAGGGTCACCTAGGGCTGATCATGCTGGAACACTTCATAGAATCATAGAATTAAGCAGGTTGGAAAAAACCTCAGAGGTCATCAAGTCCAACCTATTACCTGATACCTAACACCTCCTGGCAGCTAAACCATGGCTCCAAGTGCCACATCCAAGCTTTTCTCTAACACCTCCAGGGAAGAACACACAAGGAGAGGAAGGGAAGAAAGGGAATAGAATAGAATAGAATAGAATAGAATAGAATAGAATAGAATAGAATAGAATAGAATAGAATAGAATAGAATAGAATTAACCAGGTTGGAAAAGACCTTTGAGATCATCAGTCCAACCTCTCCCCCAGCACCATCTGATCAACTGAACCATGGCACCAAGTGCCTCATCCAGGCTCTTCTTAAACACCTCCAGGGATGGGGACTCCACTGCCTCCCTGGGCAGCACATCCTAATGGCCAATCTCTCTTGCTGGGAAGAACTTTCTCCTTACCTCCAGCCTAAACCTCCCCTGGCACAGCTTGAGGCTGCTGGAGTAGAATAGAATAAGAATAGAATAGAATAAACCAGGTTGGAAGAGACCTTCAAGATCATCGAGTCCAACCCATCAACCAATCCAACACCACCTAAACAGCTAACCCATGGCACCAAGCACCCCATCAAGTCTCCTCCTGAACACCTCCAATGATGGGGACTCCACCACCTCCCTGGGCAGCACATTCCAATGGGCAATCACTCTCCCTGTGTAGAACATCTTCCTAACCTCCAGCCTAAACCTCCCCTGGCACAGCTTGAGACTGTGTCCTCTTGTTCTGGTGTTGCTTGCCTGGGAGAAGAGACCAACCCCCAGCTGGTTACAATCCCCTTTCCAGGCAGGTCTTCAAAGTCTCCAGAGTTGGAGACTCCACCACCTCTCTGGACAGCCTGCTCCAGAGCTCTGCCACCCTGAAAGTAAAGAAGTTCATAGAATCACAGAATCAATAAGGTTGGAAAAGACCTCAGAGATCATCAAGGCCAACCTGCCACCCAACACCTTGTGATTAACTAAACCATGGCTTCAAGTGCCACATCCAAGCCTTTTTTGAGCACCTCCAGGGATGGTGACTCCACCACCTCCCTGGGCAGCACATCCCAATGGCCAATTACTCTCTCAGTGAAGAACTTTCTCCTCACCTCCAGCCTAAACCTCCCCTGGCACAGCTTGAGACTGTGTCCTCCTGTTCTGGTGCTGGCTGCCTCCTCATGTTTAAATGGAACTTCCTGTGGTCAAGTTTATGCCCATTCCCTCCTGTCCTGTCCCTGGGGACCACATTCCTTCCCAAGATGGCATCAGGGCACGGTGCCAGCCACCCCCTGCTGGCTCGGTGGGATGGGTAGGCAGTGGGGGCCGAGGGGGAGCCCAGCACCTTTGCACCTCGGCGCCGCCGCCAGTGGCTTTTGTTGCTGATGGGGCAGGTTTGGCTGCGCTTGTTAAATCTTGTTAAACAGGAAACAGGTTTCGAGGCGAGAGGGTCCTGCAGAGTTCAGCTCCTCGCTGCTTTCCAACCTTCTTCCAAGATGCACAATTGGCACCGGCTCACAGGAAACATTTAATCGGGGTCCGAAGGCACCGGCCGCCACCGACCTCGCAGCGCATTCCCCTGCCTGCTCCTCTCGGGCTGCTTTGCACCTACAGCTGGGAGCAGAGAGCTGTTTGGAGCGGGGCAGCTCGGCAGCGCCCAGGGGCTGCGGGGAGGAGCCAGCAGCCGGGAGCAGCCCCGCGGAGGGGCTGCCGCTGCGCGCCCCCGGAGTGACAGATTTATGAGCCCCAGGATCGGTTGCTTGCCCTGATAAGCTGCAGTCATTAAAGGAAGGAAAAGTCACCTTTGTGTATATAAAATGTACAAGATTCCCAGTCTGAAAAGACTCGACAGGAAAGCATTAGGTAAATAAAGGATATCCCATGAAGCGTAATGTGAAAATTCAATGACCTCATCAGGGAGGGAGGCTGCCTGGCCCCGTGGGGAGAGCGAGGGGAAATTCAGCTCCACGAGGCCACCCCAAAGCTGCTTTGCCTTTGGGGGTTGGGTGGGGCCAGACACATTGTTAACTGAGGGCTATTAAAAGAAAAAAAGAAAAAGAAAGGAAACCTTAAAGTCGTTTACCTTAAAGTGCATTCCCAGTACCTTAATATGCACTCCTAGTACCTTACAATGCATTCCCAGTACCTTAAAGTCCATTCCCAGTACCTTAAAATGCATTCCCAGTACCTTAAAGTCCATTCCCAGTACCTTAAAGTCCATTCCTAGTACCTTAAAGTCCATTCCCAGTACCTTACAATGCATTCCCAGTACCTTAAAGTCCATTCCCAGTACCTTAAAGTCCATTCCCAGTACCTTAAAGTCCATTCCCAGTACCTTACAATGCATTCCCAGTACCTTAAAGTGCATTCCCAGGACCTTAAAGTCCATTCCCAGTACCTTACAATGCATTCCCAGTACCTTAAAGTCCATTCCCAGTACCTTAAAGTGCATTCCCAGTACCTTAAAGTCCATTCCCAGTACCTTAAAATGCATTCCCAGTACCTTGAAGTGCATTAGCAGTGCCTGAAAGTCCATTCCCAGTACCTTAAAGTCCATTCCTAGTACCTTAAAGTCCATTCCCAGTACCTTACAATGCATTCCCAGGACCTTAAAGTCCATTCCCAGTACCTTACAATGCATTCCCAGTACCTTAAAGTCCATTCCCAGTACCTTAAAGTGCATTCCCAGTACCTTAAAGTCCATTCCCAGTACCTTAAAATGCATTCCCAGTACCTTGAAGTGCATTAGCAGTGCCTGAAAGTCCATTCCCAGTACCTCCCAATGTATTCCCAGTACCTTAAAGTCCATTCCCAGTACCTTACAACGTATTCCCAGTACCTTAAAACGCATTCCCAGTACCTTGAAGTGCATTCCCAGTACCTTAAAGTCCATTCCCAGTACCTTACAATGCATTCCCAGTACCTTAAAGTCCATTCCTAGTACCTTAAAGTCCATTCCCAGTACCTTACAATGCATTCCCAGTACCTTAAAGTCCATTCCCAGTACCTTAAAGTGCATTCCCAGTACCTTAAAGTCCAAAGTACCTTAAAATTCCTTGAAGTGCATTAGCAGTGCCTGAAAGTCCATTCCCAGTACCTCCCAATGTATTCCCAGTACCTTAAAGTCCATTCCTAGTACCTTAAAGTGCATTCCCAGGACCTTAAAGTCCATTCCCAGTACCTTACAATGCATTCCCAGTACCTTAAAGTCCATTCCCAGTACCTTAAAATGCATTCCCAGTACCTTAAAGTGCATTCCCAGTACCTGAAAGTCCATTCCCAGTACCTTACAATGCATTCCCAGTACCTTAAAACGCATTTCCAGTACCTTAAAGTGCATTCCCAGTACCTTAAAGTCCATTCCCAGTACCTTACAATGCATTCCCAGTACCTTAAAATGCATTCCCAGTACCTTAAAGTGCATTCCCATACCTTAAAGTCCATTCCCAGTACCTTACAATGCATTCCCAGTACCTGAAAGTCCATTCCCAGTACCTTACAATGCATTCCCAGTACCTTAAAGTCCATTCCCAGTACCTTAAAGTGCATTTCCTGGCCCTTAAAATACATTCCCATTCCCAAGCTGGAGGGAGAGAGTTCACTTATTACACTAGCAAGGAAAAGAGATACTGGAGGGGGTTGTGGCGGGGAGGGAAGACAAAAAGAAGGGGACAAAGAAAATGATAATCCAGTGCTTCAAAACCTTGTAATTAAAAAAGCGATGAAAATACATTAGCATTATTGTTGTTGTTGTTATTAAACTCCCCCCCCACTTTTGGTCTGCAAGTGGTTGTCCCTAGGGAAGCTTTGCAGCCCCAGCAATGAGTCACAAATCACAGAATCACAGAATGCTTGAGGCTGGAAGGGACCTTCAGAGATCACCCAGTCCAAACCCCTGCCAGAGCAGGGTCACTCAGGACAGGGCACACAGGAACACAGTCAGGTGGGTCATCCCCAGTCCACCTCTCTGTACCACAGTGCATAACTCAGCAATTTGTTCCTGCTGGCAAAATCTCTGCAGCAGGGCCCAAGGGCAGCAATGGAAGCTGCAATGGAAGCAGTGATGGAAGCAGCAATGGAAGTAGCAATGGAAGCAGCAATGGAAGCAGCAATGGAAGCAGTAATGGAAGCAGCAATGGAAGAAGCAATGGAAGCAGCAATGAAAGTAGCAATGGAAGCAACGATGGAAGCAACGATGGAAGAAGCGATGGAAGCAGCAATGGAAGTAGCAATGGAAGCAGCAATGAAAGCAGTAATGGAAGCAACAATGGAAGAAGCGATGGAAGCAGCAATGGAAGTAGCGATGGAAGCAGCGATGGAAGCAGCAATGGAAGCAGCAATGGAAGCAGCAATGGAAGTAGCAATGGAAAAAGCAATGGAAGCAGCAATGGAAGTAGCAATGGAAAAAGCAATAGAAGCAGCAATGGAAGTAGCAATGGAAGCTGCAGTGGAAGCAGCAGTGGAAGCAGCAATAGAAGCAGCAGTGCAATAGAAGCAGCAATGGAAGCAGCAATAGAAGCAGCAGTGGAAGCAACGATGGAAGTAGCAATGGAAGTAGCAATGGAAGCAGCGATGGAAGCAGCGATGGAAGTAGCAATGGAAGCAGCGATGGAAGCAGCAATGGAAGCAGCGATGGAAGCAGCAATGGAAGAAGTAATGGAAGCAGCAATGGAAGCTGCAGTGGAAGCAGCAGTGGAAGCAGCAATAGAAGCAGCAGTGGAAGCAGCAATAGAAGCAGCAATGGAAGCAGCAATGGAAGCAGCAATGGAAGCAGCGATGGAAGTAGCAATGGAAGTAGCAATGGAAGCAGCGATGGAAGCAGCGATGGAAGCAGCGATGGAAGTAGCAATGGAAGCAGCGATGGAAGCAGCAATGGAAGCAGCGATGGAAGCAGCAATGGAAGAAGTAATGGAAACTGCAATGGAAGCAGCAATGGAAGCTGCAGTGGAAGCAGCAGTGGAAGCAGCAATAGAAGCAGCAGTGGAAGCAGCAATAGAAGCAGCAATGGAAGAAGCAATGGAAGCAGTAATGGAAGCTGCAATGGAAGCAGCAATGGAAGCAGCAATAGAAGCAGCAGTGGAAGCAGCAATGGAAGCAGCAGTGGAAACTGCAAGGGAAGCAGCAATAGAAGCAACAATGGAAGCTGCAGTGCCTCCCAGCCCTCAGGAGCATCTCCTGCCTGATTACAGAAGGGGTCATGGGCAGGACAATGCAGAGAGGTCAGACACAATTGCCTGCACACCATTTGCATGGACTGCATGGTCCTTGCATGCCCTGCTCTGCCCAGCAGTGAGGAGCTGGCCCTGTGATATCCACACCCCAGATGTTTGAAAGAATCCCTGCACATTCCTAATCGCCAGAGTGCAGTGGAAGTGTCTGAGCATTTTATAGAGCCCTGGGCCCAGAGGATAGCTTCAAAGAAAGAAGTCCCTCTAGAAAGAATAAATCCACTAGGTTTAAGGTCCTTCCAAAGGTAAGAGTATACATAGAGACTCATAGAGTGCTTTGGGTTGGAAAGGACTCCTCGGGGTCATCCAGTCCAGCCCTCTTGCTGGACATCCCCAACTAGATCAAGTTGCTCAGAACCTCATTGATCATCAAATCACAGAACTGTCAGGGTTGGAAAGGACCTCAAGGCTCATCCAGTTCCAACCCCCTGCCATGGGCAGGGACACCTCACACTACAGCAAGCTGCTCACAGCCACATCCAGCCTGGCTGCAAACACCTCCAGGCAGGAGGCTTCCACCACCTCCCTGGGCAACCTGTGCCAGGCTCTCACCACCCTCATGGCCAACAACTTCTTCCTCACAGCCAATCTCACTCTCCCCACTTCTAGTTTTGCTCCATCCCCCCCAGTCCTATCCCTCCCTGACACCCTCAGAAGTCCCTCCCCAGCTTTCTTGTAGCCCCCTGCAGATCCTGGAAGAGCTGATCTTCTGACTGCCCTTGATGCTATCAAGTTGATCCTTCTACCTGATGCCAAAGTTTCCCCCCACAGACTTGCTTTGTGCTCTTCTCCCTCACAGGTGAGTGGTGTAGGCAGTGCCCATCACTAGCAGAGCCTCCTTGGAAGGCCACAGGAAGGTCTCCTGGGAGCCTTCTCCTCTCCAGCCTGCACAACCCCAACTCTCTCAGGCTGTCTCCAGAGCAGAGCAGCTCCAGCCCTCTGCTCCTCCTCCTGGCCCTTCCCTGAACACCTTCCAGCCCCTCCAGATCCTTCCTGGCACAGAGGCTCCAGAACTGGCCCCAGAGCTCCAGCTGTGGTCTCAGCAGAGTGGAGCAGAGGGGCAGAATCCCCTCCCTGGCCCTGCTGGCTATCAAGCCTGGCATAAGTCTCCAAATACTCGGTGAGGCTGTAACATGAAGGCTGCTGTAGAGTTTCAACAAGAAATAAAGAAGGACTGCATATTTTTATCCTTGACCCCATTCTGTCTCTGTCCTTCATGACCACCCAGCAGAACCTCCTCACAGCAAGGTGATTTTAGTGGTGACCACCACAAAGTTATTAGCTGGGAGTCAAGCTGCAGGAGGAAAAAAAGGGGGTTTCATGGTCCTGCCTGGAAGGGGAGAGCTCAGCTGTCCTCTGCCTGCAAGAAGGTATCAAAGTCTCACAGTATCGCCAAGGTTGGAAGAGACCTTGAGGATTATTGAGTCCAACCTGGCACCACAGACCTCATGGCTAGACCATGGCACCAAGTGCCACATCCAATCCCCTCTTGAACACCTCCAGGGATGGGGACTCCACCACCTCCCTGGGCAGCACATCCCAATGGCTAACAACTCTCTCAGTAAGAACTTTGTCCTCACCTTCAGCCTAAACCTCCCCTGGCACAGCTTGAGACTCTGTCCTCTTGTTCTGGTGCTGCTTGCCTGGGAGAAGAGCCCAACCCCCACCTGGCTCCAACCTCCCTTCAGGGAGTTGGAGAGAGCAATGAGGTCTCCCCTGAACCTCCTCTTCTCCAGGCTAAGCAACCCCAGCTCCCTCAGCCTCTCCTCCCAGGGCTGTGCCCCAGACCCCTCCCCAGCCTTGTTGCCCTTCTCTGGACACCTTCAAGTCTCTCAATGTCCTTCTGAAACTGAGGAGCCCAGAACTGGACACAGGACTCAAGGGGTGGCCTCAGCAGTGCTGAGCACAGGGCACAAGGACTTCCCTGCTCCTGCTGGCCACACTCTTCCTGCTGCAGGCCAGGATGCCCTTGGCCTTCTTGGCCCCCTGGGCACATTGCTGGGCACACAGGTTTGAGGGTCAGCTCAGGGAACAGGTGGGAAACCTTCTTTTCTTCTTCCCCGAAAGGGCTGAGGGGAGAGGAACCGCAGTTCCTTGGGAAAACCAAACCTCACCCTAGCACGCTGCAGTTGCTGTAGCTCAGCAGGGATTCTCAGCTTCCCTTTGTCTACCTCCCTCACTATAGCCTCCTTCCCTGAGAGCCTCTCCGATACCTTCCTTGAGAGCTCTCAGAGACAGCCAGGCACGGAGGGAGCCAGCAGAGGGGAGGTGATTTGTGCTGCGGTCTCTCGCTGCCAGTCAGCTGTGCTGTGGGGATGTTGGCATTCCAGTTTGGAAACCTTGGGAGGCAGTGGGAAAGAATCAAATGGAAGGGGGAAAATGTCAGCAGAGCAACTGGAGGGCACCTGTGGTTCAGCCAGGCTGTAACATCTGGGCCCAGCAGCACCGGCTGCCAGCGCTTCCCCATTTCAAAGTCATCTTATTTGTTTCTGTGGGGATCTGGGGGCAGCTGCTGCTTGGCTGCTGGGTTTGTGTTTGTGTTTTGAGTGTTTCAGCAAAGCACCTCTGGAAAGAGAAAAGAACAAAAAGAAAAAGCTGTTGTTTAAGGTAATAATACAAGAGAGGAAAAAAAAACCCAGGAGGATGTGGGAGAAGGCAAAGGAGCATCAGGAAATCTCCTCGGTGGGAAACCACTGAGTCTGTGTGAGGTGATGGGTTAAACCAGAGAGCACCTCCGCTCCAAGGGGAGGCCAGTGATGAGTGGAGACCTTCAGGGCTCAGCACTGGGACCAGGCTTGTTCAACATCTTTGTTGGTGCCATGGAGAGTGGCACTGAGTGCAGCCTCAGCAGGGTTGCTGCTGACACCAAGCTGTGTGGTGCTGCTGACAGCTGGAGGAAGGATCCATCCAGAGGGACCTGGACAGGCTGCAGAGGTGGGCACAAGCCAACCTCAGGAGGTTCAACAAGACCAAGGGCAGGGTCCTGCAGCTGGGGCAGGGCAACCCCAGGCACTGATATAGGCTGGGCAGGGACTGGCTGGAGAGCAGCCCTGGAGAAAAGGCCTTGGGGGTGCTGGGGGAGGAGAAGCTCAGCAGGAGCCAGCAGTGAGCACTTGCAGCCCAGAGAGCCAAGCAGAGCCTGGGCTGCAGCAAGAGAAGTGTGGCCAGCAGGGCCAGGGAGGGGATTCTGCCCCTCTGCTCCACTCTGCTGAGACCACAGCTGCAGCTCTGGGGCCAGTTCTGGAGCCTCTGTGCCAGGAAGGATCTGGAGGGGCTGGAAGGTGTCCAGAGAAGGGCCAGGAGTTTGAGCAGAGCGCTGGAGCTGCTCTGCTCTGGAGACAGCCTGAGAGAGTTGGGGTTGTGCAGGCTGGAGAGGAGAAGGCTCCCAGGAGACCTTCTGTGGCCTTCCAAGGAGGCTCTGCTAGTGATGGGCACTGCCTACACCACTCACCTGTGAGGGAGAAGAGCACAAAGCAAGTCTGTGGGGGGAAACTTTGGCATCAGGTAGAAGGATCAACTTGATAGCATCAGGGGCAGGCAGAAGATCAGCTCTTTCCCCACCCCATTTGAGATTTGTCTTGGTCAGTTGAGGTCAGTGCTGATGTGCAAGCAGCTGAAACAGAGCACAACAAACCCTGCTGGTTACCAACTCATTGAAGGCAATAACAAAACACTAATGAGAGGTGGCTGTCAAACTCCAGTGGCTGGTTTTGCTTGCAGAACTCACATGGGTGGCATCTGTTGGGGCTAAAGGGTGAACCCAGGCAGCTTGCAGTGGCAACAGACTTCCCAAGCTAGTGGCAGCCAGCTCGTTCTGGGTACCTGGGTACCAAGCAAGGTCACAGGAAGGAAGGATTCTGTGGGGTCTCTCTCTGCCCATGCAAGAGCTGCTGCAGCACTCAGGCTCTGCATTAGTCCCTCAGAAATGCCAGGGCCACTCTCGTGCTCAGATGTCAGGCACAGCTTCTTGCCTTGCTGGATCAAGCCCAAATCTCTTGTGTCTCCAAAGTGGAGCTCAAACTCCCTCCCCCCCCCCTCGAGCTCACATGTGATTTGCAGTATTTCCCCTCTCAGGGCAGGCTACAAATCTTGCCTGAGCACTTCCCAGGGCTACACCTTGAAGCCAGTTCTGCTCAGCCCCAGCAGCGACCCCCCACCCCCTCCCTTAACATGGAAAAGAGCTCACAGAGGCTATCTGTGCACATTCAAACTTCAGTCACAGTGTGAGCCTGGGTCCAGTCTGACCTTTCCTTCTTCTCCTGTTGGGTTGCCTCCTCTTACCATGCTCTCTGTCGTGCTTGTCCTTCCCTGCTCCTGCCCAGCCGTTCCAGACCTGCTAAATCTGCACCACTCAGCCAGCTTATTTCTCTGGAAAGAATGAGCCACTCCTCCTGCCTGCTCCTTATCCCTGTGTAAGTACCATCCATCACTGTATCAGCACCTGCCTGAGCAGCACCAGGGAAGGGTCAAGGTATTATTTCCTACCCTTGACAGGTGTTACAACAACGCTGAGCTACCCCAACCCATAAAAGTTTCCATTCTGCAGGCTGCTGTGTACTTTTCCTCCTGCTGTTCCCTGCTCCTGGGAGGCTTCTCAGCTCTGCTTGTGCCAAGGCAAAATGCTACTCACACTTCCATCAAGGCAGAGGGCAGGAGGCTTGCCCTGTCCTGCAGTGGCAAGAAGAGCCAGCACACAGAAGCACAGCCTCAGGGGTCTGCTGTGGTGGCCACAACTGGCATTGCCCCTCCTGGGTCAGGCTCTGCCTGAGGCAGAGCACTGGGACACATTCTGCCATGCAGGATCACACTCAGGCTGAAACAGGAGACTCAGGGGAGCAAAGTGACAGTGCAGAGGAGCAGAGATGCATGTCAGACACCAAAGAGTCTTTGTCCATGGAGGGGTCAAGCTGTGCATGCACTCACACAGCTCACCTACACAAGTGACAGTAACCAAAAGGCCAGCTTGGAAGGGACCCCAGGGAGCACCTGCTCCAACCTCTGCAGCTGACAGCAGAGCTGAAAGGAGCTGGCCCAGCACCCTGCCAAGCTGAGCCTTCCATCTGCCCCAGGGAGGGGACTCCCCTGCTGCCCTTGGGAGATGATTCCACTCTCTGACTGCTCTCAGGGGCAAACATTTTCTCCTGCAGTCCCATGGGAATGTCCCCAGCAGTGCCTTGTCCCCATCCCCCCTTGTCTTTCCCATGGGGCTCCTTGGACACAGGGAGTCTCCATCCTCCTGGCAGCCTCCCTTTAGCTGCTGCTCCATGGTGATAAGGTTGTCCTAAGCCTTCTCTTCTCCAGGCTGAACAAGCCCAGCCTTTCCTTGTCTGGCAGGTAACTAGGAACTAGGAAAGGGTTGAGCCTAACTGATAGACCCTGGGCAGATAACACAGAGCTTGAGCTCTTCAGATGCCCGTTAGATTGCAGTGGGTAGAAAAGCTGGAGGAGATAACAGAAGAGTAGTGCTGAGTAGAAGCAGTGGTGCAGGCACACAGGACACAAAGCCAGGTGCAGTGTTGATCTTCATGAGGACAGGGAGGCTCTACAGAGGGACTTGGATAGGTTGGATCCATGGCCAAGGTTCCCAGGAGGAGCTTCAGCAAGGCCAAGGGCCAGGTCCTGCACTTGGGGCACAACAACCCCAAGCAAGGCTCCAGGCCTGGGGCAGTGTGGCTGGAAAGCTGCTGGCAGGAAGGGACCTGGGGGTGCTGAAGGACAAGCAGCTGAACAGGAGCCAGCAGTGTGCCCAGGGGGCCAAGAGAGCCAAAGGCCTCCTGGCTGGGATCAGCAATGCTGTGTCCAGCAGCAGCAGGGAGGGGATTGTCCTCTGGCACTCAGCTCTGGGCAGGCCACACCTGCAGTGCTGTGTCCAGCTCTGGGCTCCTCAATCCAAGAGAGATGTGGAGGTGCTGGAGCCAGGGCAGAGCAGGGCAAGGAAGCTGGGAAGGGCCTGGGGAAGGAATCTGCTGGAGAGCAACTGAAGGAGCTGGGGAGGGTTAGTGTGAAAGAGAGGAGGCTGAGGGGAGACCTCCTGGCTCTCTGCAGCTCCCTGAGAGGAGGCTGTGCAGAGGTTGGTGCTGGTCTCTTCTCACAGGCAATTAGCCCCAGAACAAGAGGGAAGGGCCTCAAGCTGCACCAGGGCAGGGGCAGACTGGACACAGGAAACATTTTTCCCCTCAAGAGTGGTCAGGCACTGGAGCTGCTGCCCAGGGAGGTGGTGGAGTCCCAGCCCTGGAGGTGTTTCAAGGTGGTTTGGATGTGGTGCTTGGGGTGAACCTCACAGAGTAAGGTTGATTGTTGGACTTGGTGGTCCTGAGGGGCTTTTCCAACCTGAATGATTCTGTGACTATGACACAGGCAGTGTGGGAGTGCTCTTCAGAGGGGTGCTGTGTTCTCCTCTCCTCTCTGCAGTCCTCACTCTCCTGCCTGCTGTGGAGGAGCACACACACAGACAGTCCTGCCTGCTGTGTGCAAGCCTTCTGCACTCTCCTCCCGTGCCATCCAGAGTGGGGAGAGCAGTCTGAGGAACAAGTCACCTGCTGAAGCTGTGCAGCCTGTGAAATGCCTGGAGGCTGGGTTCTTGGCCATGCAGAAGTTACACACCCAGGAGAGTTTGCTGTCTTTGCAGTGAGGAAATGGACATCTCTGCAAGGTGACCTCTTCCGCCCTACCATCAGTCTCCAGACCCAGCCAGGTGCAGTCACTCTGTGCCATTCAATCTGTCTGATATCAATTAATCCTGGACAATTAGCTGAAATTAAACATCTGATTTCCAATGATGTGGGATGGATCCCCTCCCTTAGGTCCCAGCTGCTTGGATGTGGTTCAAGACTTCTCATCTTCTCAAGGGGCATTTCCTGCCAGCTTGAGGTTCAGGCAGACAATGCAGCAGGTCATTTGTCCAAGGAAAAGAGGAGCTCCTTGGAAAGGCAGCTCTTTGGGATCCCCAGCTCTCCACCCCACATACACCCTTCCCATCAGCAGGGACATATTCCATCTGCATGCAAAAGAAGCAATTGCTGCCGAGTCCAGCAGTGTCCAGGCATGAAGGTAATGCCTGAGTCTTCCCTCAGTCACCCCAGCAAATGTGAGGGTTACTCTATCCAGATTACAGTGTAGGGAGAGGGCAAAAGAGAAGGCTACAAGGGAGGGGAGAATCTTTATTTTTACTAAAGCAGTTACTGTTATTATATACTATTATATATTAAGGGCCAGGAGGATGAGCAGAGGGCTGGAGCACCTCTCCTGTGAGGATAGACTGAAGGAGTTGGGGCTGTTTGGGCTGGAGAAGAGAAGGCTCCCAGGTGACCTCATTGTGGCCTTCCAGGATCTGTAGGGGGCTCCAAGAAGGCTGGGGAGGGACTGCTCAGGATCTCAGGCAGTGCTAGGACTAGGGGGAATGGAATGAAGCTGGAGGTGGGGAGATTGAGGCTGGAGGGGAGGAGGAAGTTCTTCCCCATGAGAGTGGTGAAGCCCTGGAATGGGTTGTGCAGGGAGGTGGTTGGGGCCCTGTCCCTGGAGGTGTTTAAGGCCAGGCTGGATGAGGCTGTGGCCAGGCTGATCTAGTGTGGGGTGTCCCTGCCCATGGCAGGGGGGTTGGAACTGGCTGATCCTTGTGGTCCCTTCCAACCCTGACTGATTCTATGATATTATTACAGTAGTCTACATCCTCCATTTTGCATGGGTTTGTTGTTTTGCTGGTTGGGTGTTCCCCCTCCCGCCCAAAAAAGCAGCACTGTAATTGAAATCATGCCAGGGGAGGCTTAGGTTGGAGAGGAGGAAGAATTTGTTTGCTGCAAGGGTGGTGAGGGAGGTGGTGGAGTCCCCATCCCTGGAGGTGTTCCAGAACCCTGTGGCCATGGCACCTGTGGCCATGGTTTGGTGGCCATGGCACCTGTGGCCATGGTTTGGTGGCCATGGTGGGATTGGGTGGATGTTGGACTGGGTGATCTCAGAGGAATTTCCCAACTGAAACCACTCCATGATTCTAACCAACTACAGCTCCTTGCATCCAGCTGCTGACAACCTTTGTGAGAAGGCTGCAGCCCTCCAGCCCCAGAAGCAGCTGAATGGTCACAGACTGCCTGGACCTTCCCAGAGGCTGACAATCTTTCTGCCATCCTGAGGCTGGCAAGAAGACCACAGCACAGCACCAAGCATTGCTGATTTCTGCTCTCCACTTGGACTGCTGCAGCCTGAGAGGTGGAACAAGGAACATGCCAGCAGCCTTTGTGCAGCAGAGGCCTCCCCAAGCAGGGGAATCCTTACAAAAGCTGCCTCTAAAAGGGGGAGGGGGAGGGGGAAAATCTAATTAACTCCTTAATTATGATGAATTGCTTAACTTAGTTTGGCTCTAGATCACCCAGCAAGCTCAGGGGTGTCTCCAGCAGTGCTGTGCACAGCTCCTCTGCCACACCACTGGCACCAAAGCTCCTGGTATGGAAAAC
>WWNC01000275.1:0-151543 GCA_011125475.1 Melanerpes aurifrons
GAACTAGGTCATCTAAACCAATTCCAAGTGAAAGATTCCACACCACCATTCGATTCAACTTCTCCCCTGGCCTCCAGTGCCCCCAGCAGCCCAACCCTGAGAGCGAGCGAAAACCATGTGCAAAATTTGTGATCTACACTGCATTGTCATCTGGATCTAACTGAGGCAGTGTCAAATGAGTGTTTGATTCTTCCTGGCTCTTCAGTCAGATTACAACTGCTCAACCTCGTAGTAAAATCGCTGATTTTCGAGAGCGAGTTTAAACCACGAAAACAGGGGGTAAAATAAAGGAAGATTCAGACACATTCGATAATCTGGAGGGCAGTCAAATGAGGTTTGAATGCCCCCTCCATTTCAGAATATAACCAACCCGTTTTAACCAATGAAAACATTGTAAGTGTGTCCCGGAAGCGAAGACCCAGCACTCAAATCAGATTGGCTTCATTCGATCTGGTCCTGAGGCAGTCAAATGAGCCTGACCTTCCCTGCTCCAGCTCCTGCAATACTGCCCAACTCCTCAGTAGTAAATGCTTGGATTTGAGATTGAACCAATGACAACATTGTGTTAAACCCAAAGGGACCCAGCATCAGTGCATTGTCATTCGATTCAACTGGAGGCAGTCAAAATGGTCCTTAGCCTCCCTGGTTCAATCTCTCCAGCCAGAGACACAGGGTGGCTCACCAACTGCTTGATTTGTTTAACCAATGAAAACACAGGCAGTAAACTCATCACATTGTCATTCGATTTCGGTCTTTTGAGGCAGTCGAAATGAGTGTTGCCCTACCTGTTCTGTGCTCAGATATGAAATGTTTCTGTCTGTGTGGGTCGCTTGATTTGGGAGAGCGAGTTTAAACTAATGAGGCAAGCGAAAGAGCTGTCATCTGATAACCCTGGTATGTTTCTCCCGCCTCCAGCTCAGATATAAACTGCTCCAGTTCGCAGTGGGGTCGCTGATTTTGAGTGAGCCGAACCACGAAAACATGCAAACCTTAGTGAAATCTGCCCAGATTACCTGATCTGGTCTGAGGCAGTTGCGCTCTGCTTCCCTGCCTGCCTCGTGCTCAGACATTGCTTGATTTTGAGAGTGAGCTTAACATTGTGGGGGCAGTCTCCAGCGAAAGACTCCAGTTATCACCAGACAATATTCGATCAACAAATGAGCAGCTTCTGCCTGCAAGTCAGACATGTCGCTTGATTTTGATAGCGAAAACCACGAAAACATTGCGGGGCAAAAGGTCAAATTGATTGTCATTTGATCTAACTGATGCTAAACAAATGATGTTTGCTGATTCTTCCTCACCTGCAGCCAGACAATGCCCAGTCCCAACAAGCTTTGTTTTAAACCACGAAAACAGGGGTACCCAAAGACCAGCTGTCATCTGACTAACTTTCTGAGCAGCCCAAATGAGCGTTTGAATTCTTCCCTCATCTGCTCAGATAAATGCCCAACCCGCAGTGCTGATTTAAGAGCGAGCCAACGAAAACGCGCGATCTAGCATAATTCAAACACTCATTTTGACTGCCTCCAGAAGTTAGATCAGATGGCCAATGCAATTTGGTGCTAGGTCTTTCCCTTTAGGTTTTACCCCCACAATGTTTTCATTAGTTTCGCTCACTCTCAAAATCAAGCATTTTACTGCAGGTTGGAGCAGTTTGTATCTGAGCACAGGAATAAGGTAGGGAAGAATTCAAACACTCATTTTGACTGCCTCCAGAAGTTAGATCAGATGGCCAATGCAATTTGGTGCTAGGTCTTTCCCTTTAGGTTTTACCCCCACAATGTTTTCATTAGTTTCGCTCACTCTCAAAATCAAGCATTTTACTGCAGGTTGGAGCAGTTTGTATCTGAGCACAGGAATAAGGTAGGGAAGAATTCAAACACTCATTTTGACTGCCTCCAGAAGTTAGATCAGATGGCCAATGCAATTTGGTGCTAGGTCTTTCCCTTTAGGTTTTACCCCACAATGTTTTCATTAGTTTCGCTCACTCTCAAAATCAAGCATTTTACTGCAGGTTGGAGCAGTTTGTATCTGAGCACAGGAATAAGGTAGGGAAGAATTCAAACACTCATTTTGACTGCCTCCAGAAGTTAGATCAGATGGCCAATGCAATTTGGTGCTAGGTCTTTCCCTTTAGGTTTTACCCCACAATGTTTTCATTAGTTTTCGCTCACTCTCAAAATCAAGCATTTTACTGCAGGTTGGAGCAGTTTGTATCTGAGCACAGGAATAAGGTAGGGAAGAATTCAAACACTCATTTTGACTGCCTCCAGAAGTTAGATCAGATGGCCAATGCAATTTGGTGCTAGGTCTTTCCCTTTAGGTTTTACCCCACAATGTTTTCATTAGTTTCGCTCACTCTCAAAATCAAGCATTTTACTGCAGGTTGGAGCAGTTTGTATCTGAGCACAGGAATAAGGTAGGGAAGAATTCAAACACTCATTTTGACTGCCTCCAGAAGTTAGATCAGATGGCCAATGCAATTTGGTGCTAGGTCTTTCCCTTTAGGTTTTACCCCACAATGTTTTCATTAGTTTCGCCACTCTCAAAATCAAGCATTTTACTGCAGGTTGGAGCAGTTTGTATCTGAGCACAGGAATAAGGTAGGGAAGAATTCAAACACTCATTTTGACTGCCTCCAGAAGTTAGATCAGATGGCCAATGCAATTTGGTGCTAGGTCTTTCCCTTTAGGTTTTACCCCACAATGTTTTCATTAGTTTCGCTCACTCTCAAAATCAAGCATTTTACTGCAGGTTGGAGCAGTTTGTATCTGAGCACAGGAATAAGGTAGGGAAGAATTCAAACACTCATTTTGACTGCCTCCAGAAGTTAGATCAGATGGCCAATGCAATTTGGTGCTAGGTCTTTCCCTTTAGGTTTTACCCCACAATGTTTTCATTAGTTTCGCTCACTCTCAAAATCAAGCATTTTACTGCAGGTTGGAGCAGTTTGTATCTGAGCACAGGAATAAGGTAGGGAAGAATTCAAACACTCATTTTGACTGCCTCCAGAAGTTAGATCAGATGGCCAATGCAATTTGGTGCTAGGTCTTTCCTTTAGGTTTTACCCCACAATGTTTTCATTAGTTTCGCTCACTCTCAAAATCAAGCATTTTACTGCAGGTTGGAGCAGTTTGTATCTGAGCACAGGAATAAGGTAGGGAAGAATTCAAACACTCATTTTGACTGCCTCCAGAAGTTAGATCAGATGGCCAATGCAATTTGGTGCTAGGTCTTTCCCTTTAGGTTTTACCCCACAATGTTTTCATTAGTTTCGCTCACTCTCAAAATCAAGCATTTTACTGCAGGTTGGAGCAGTTTGTATCTGAGCACAGGAATAAGGTAGGGAAGAATTCAAACACTCATTTTGACTGCCTCCAGAAGTTAGATCAGATGGCCAATGCAATTTGGTGCTAGGTCTTTCCCTTTAGGTTTTACCCCACAATGTTTTCATTAGTTTCGCACACTCAAAATCAAGCATTTTACTGCAGGTTGGAGCAGTTTGTATCTGAGCACAGGAATAAGGTAGGGAAGAATTCAAACACTCATTTTGACTGCCTCCAGAAGTTAGATCAGATGGCCAATGCAATTTGGTGCTAGGTCTTTCCCTTTAGGTTTTACCCCACAATGTTTTCATTAGTTTCGCTCACTCTCAAAATCAAGCATTTTACTGCAGGTTGGAGCAGTTTGTATCTGAGCACAGGAATAAGGTAGGGAAGAATTCAAACACTCATTTTGACTGCCTCCAGAAGTTAGATCAGATGGCCAATGCAATTTGGTGCTAGGTCTTTCCCTTTAGGTTTTACCCCACAATGTTTTCATTAGTTTCGCTCACTCTCAAAATCAAGCATTTTACTGCAGGTTGGAGCAGTTTGTATCTGAGCACAGGAATAAGGTAGGGAAGAATTCAAACACTCATTTTGACTGCCTCCAGAAGTTAGATCAGATGGCCAATGCAATTTGGTGCTAGGTCTTTCCCTTTAGGTTTTACCCCACAATGTTTTCATTAGTTTCGCTCACTCTCAAAATCAAGCATTTTACTGCAGGTTGGAGCAGTTTGTATCTGAGCACAGGAATAAGGTAGGGAAGAATTCAAACACTCATTTTGACTGCCTCCAGAAGTTAGATCAGATGGCCAATGCAATTTGGTGCTAGGTCTTTCCCTTTAGGTTTTACCCCACAATGTTTTCATTAGTTTCGCTCACTCTCAAAATCAAGCATTTTACTGCAGGTTGGAGCAGTTTGTATCTGAGCACAGGAATAAGGTAGGGAAGAATTCAAACACTCATTTTGACTGCCTCCAGAAGTTAGATCAGATGGCCAATGCAATTTGGTGCTAGGTCTTTCCCTTTAGGTTTTACCCCACAATGTTTTCATTAGTTTCGCTCACTCTCAAAATCAAGCATTTTACTGCAGGTTGGAGCAGTTTGTATCTGAGCACAGGAATAAGGTAGGGAAGAATTCAAACACTCATTTTGACTGCCTCCAGAAGTTAGATCAGATGGCCAATGCAATTTGGTGCTAGGTCTTTCCCTTTAGGTTTTACCCCACAATGTTTTCATTAGTTTCGCTCACTCTCAAAATCAAGCATTTTACTGCAGGTTGGAGCAGTTTGTATCTGAGCACAGGAATAAGGTAGGGAAGAATTCAAACACTCATTTTGACTGCCTCCAGAAGTTAGATCAGATGGCCAATGCAATTTGGTGCTAGGTCTTTCCCTTTAGGTTTTACCCCACAATGTTTTCATTAGTTTCGCTCACTCTCAAAATCAAGCATTTTACTGCAGGTTGGAGCAGTTTGTATCTGAGCACAGGAATAAGGTAGGGAAGAATTCAAACACTCATTTTGACTGCCTCCAGAAGTTAGATCAGATGGCCAATGCAATTTGGTGCTAGGTCTTTCCCTTTAGGTTTTACCCCCACAATGTTTTCATTAGTTTCGCTCACTCTCAAAATCAAGCATTTTACTGCAGGTTGGAGCAGTTTGTATCTGAGCACAGGAATAAGGTAGGGAAGAATTCAAACACTCATTTTGACTGCCTCCAGAAGTTAGATCAGATGGCCAATGCAATTTGGTGCTAGGTCTTTCCCTTTAGGTTTTACCCCCACAATGTTTTCATTAGTTTCGCTCACTCTCAAAATCAAGCATTTTACTGCAGGTTGGAGCAGTTTGTATCTGAGCACAGGAATAAGGTAGGGAAGAATTCAAACACTCATTTTGACTGCCTCCAGAAGTTAGATCAGATGGCCAATGCAATTTGGTGCTAGGTCTTTCCCTTTAGGTTTTACCCCCACAATGTTTTCATTAGTTTCGCTCACTCTCAAAATCAAGCATTTTACTGCAGGTTGGAGCAGTTTGTATCTGAGCACAGGAATAAGGTAGGGAAGAATTCAAACACTCATTTTGACTGCCTCCAGAAGTTAGATCAGATGGCCAATGCAATTTGGTGCTAGGTCTTTCCCTTTAGGTTTTACCCCCACAATGTTTTCATTAGTTTCGCTCACTCTCAAAATCAAGCATTTTACTGCAGGTTGGAGCAGTTTGTATCTGAGCACAGGAATAAGGTAGGGAAGAATTCAAACACTCATTTTGACTGCCTCCAGAAGTTAGATCAGATGGCCAATGCAATTTGGTGCTAGGTCTTTCCCTTTAGGTTTTACCCCACAATGTTTTCATTAGTTTCGCTCACTCTCAAAATCAAGCATTTTACTGCAGGTTGGAGCAGTTTGTATCTGAGCACAGGAATAAGGTAGGGAAGAATTCAAACACTCATTTTGACTGCCTCCAGAAGTTAGATCAGATGGCCAATGCAATTTGGTGCTAGGTCTTTCCCTTTAGGTTTTACCCCACAATGTTTTCATTAGTTTCGCTCACTCTCAAAATCAAGCATTTTACTGCAGGTTGGAGCAGTTTGTATCTGAGCACAGGAATAAGGTAGGGAAGAATTCAAACACTCATTTTGACTGCCTCCAGAAGTTAGATCAGATGGCCAATGCAATTTGGTGCTAGGTCTTTCCCTTTAGGTTTTACCCCACAATGTTTTCATTAGTTTCGCTCACTCTCAAAATCAAGCATTTTACTGCAGGTTGGAGCAGTTTGTATCTGAGCACAGGAATAAGGTAGGGAAGAATTCAAACACTCATTTTGACTGCCTCCAGAAGTTAGATCAGATGGCCAATGCAATTTGGTGCTAGGTCTTTCCCTTTAGGTTTTACCCCACAATGTTTTCATTAGTTTCGCTCACTCTCAAAATCAAGCATTTTACTGCAGGTTGGAGCAGTTTGTATCTGAGCACAGGAATAAGGTAGGGAAGAATTCAAACACTCATTTTGACTGCCTCCAGAAGTTAGATCAGATGGCCAATGCAATTTGGTGCTAGGTCTTTCCCTTTAGGTTTTACCCCACAATGTTTTCATTAGTTTCGCTCACTCTCAAAATCAAGCATTTTACTGCAGGTTGGAGCAGTTTGTATCTGAGCACAGGAATAAGGTAGGGAAGAATTCAAACACTCATTTTGACTGCCTCCAGAAGTTAGATCAGATGGCCAATGCAATTTGGTGCTAGGTCTTTCCCTTTAGGTTTTACCCCACAATGTTTTCATTAGTTTCGCTCACTCTCAAAATCAAGCATTTTACTGCAGGTTGGAGCAGTTTGTATCTGAGCACAGGAATAAGGTAGGGAAGAATTCAAACACTCATTTTGACTGCCTCCAGAAGTTAGATCAGATGGCCAATGCAATTTGGTGCTAGGTCTTTCCCTTTAGGTTTTACCCCACAATGTTTTCATTAGTTTCGCTCACTCTCAAAATCAAGCATTTTACTGCAGGTTGGAGCAGTTTGTATCTGAGCACAGGAATAAGGTAGGGAAGAATTCAAACACTCATTTTGACTGCCTCCAGAAGTTAGATCAGATGGCCAATGCAATTTGGTGCTAGGTCTTTCCCTTTAGGTTTTACCCCACAATGTTTTCATTAGTTTCGCTCACTCTCAAAATCAAGCATTTTACTGCAGGTTGGAGCAGTTTGTATCTGAGCACAGGAATAAGGTAGGGAAGAATTCAAACACTCATTTTGACTGCCTCCAGAAGTTAGATCAGATGGCCAATGCAATTTGGTGCTAGGTCTTTCCCTTTAGGTTTTACCCCACAATGTTTTCATTAGTTTCGCTCACTCTCAAAATCAAGCATTTTACTGCAGGTTGGAGCAGTTTGTATCTGAGCACAGGAATAAGGTAGGGAAGAATTCAAACACTCATTTTGACTGCCTCCAGAAGTTAGATCAGATGGCCAATGCAATTTGGTGCTAGGTCTTTCCCTTTAGGTTTTACCCCACAATGTTTTCATTAGTTTCGCTCACTCTCAAAATCAAGCATTTTACTGCAGGTTGGAGCAGTTTGTATCTGAGCACAGGAATAAGGTAGGGAAGAATTCAAACACTCATTTTGACTGCCTCCAGAAGTTAGATCAGATGGCCAATGCAATTTGGTGCTAGGTCTTTCCCTTTAGGTTTTACCCCACAATGTTTTCATTAGTTTCGCTCACTCTCAAAATCAAGCATTTTACTGCAGGTTGGAGCAGTTTGTATCTGAGCACAGGAATAAGGTAGGGAAGAATTCAAACACTCATTTTGACTGCCTCCAGAAGTTAGATCAGATGGCCAATGCAATTTGGTGCTAGGTCTTTCCCTTTAGGTTTTACCCCACAATGTTTTCATTAGTTTCGCTCACTCTCAAAATCAAGCATTTTACTGCAGGTTGGAGCAGTTTGTATCTGAGCACAGGAATAAGGTAGGGAAGAATTCAAACACTCATTTTGACTGCCTCCAGAAGTTAGATCAGATGGCCAATGCAATTTGGTGCTAGGTCTTTCCCTTTAGGTTTTACCCCACAATGTTTTCATTAGTTTCGCTCACTCTCAAAATCAAGCATTTTACTGCAGGTTGGAGCAGTTTGTATCTGAGCACAGGAATAAGGTAGGGAAGAATTCAAACACTCATTTTGACTGCCTCCAGAAGTTAGATCAGATGGCCAATGCAATTTGGTGCTAGGTCTTTCCCTTTAGGTTTTACCCCACAATGTTTTCATTAGTTTCGCTCACTCTCAAAATCAAGCATTTTACTGCAGGTTGGAGCAGTTTGTATCTGAGCACAGGAATAAGGTAGGGAAGAATTCAAACACTCATTTTGACTGCCTCCAGAAGTTAGATCAGATGGCCAATGCAATTTGGTGCTAGGTCTTTCCCTTTAGGTTTTACCCCACAATGTTTTCATTAGTTTCGCTCACTCTCAAAATCAAGCATTTTACTGCAGGTTGGAGCAGTTTGTATCTGAGCACAGGAATAAGGTAGGGAAGAATTCAAACACTCATTTTGACTGCCTCCAGAAGTTAGATCAGATGGCCAATGCAATTTGGTGCTAGGTCTTTCCCTTTAGGTTTTACCCCACAATGTTTTCATTAGTTTCGCTCACTCTCAAAATCAAGCATTTTACTGCAGGTTGGAGCAGTTTGTATCTGAGCACAGGAATAAGGTAGGGAAGAATTCAAACACTCATTTTGACTGCCTCCAGAAGTTAGATCAGATGGCCAATGCAATTTGGTGCTAGGTCTTTCCCTTTAGGTTTTACCCCACAATGTTTTCATTAGTTTCGCCACTCTCAAAATCAAGCATTTTACTGCAGGTTGGAGCAGTTTGTATCTGAGCACAGGAATAAGGTAGGGAAGAATTCAAACACTCATTTTGACTGCCTCCAGAAGTTAGATCAGATGGCCAATGCAATTTGGTGCTAGGTCTTTCCCTTTAGGTTTTACCCCACAATGTTTTCATTAGTTTCGCTCACTCTCAAAATCAAGCATTTTACTGCAGGTTGGAGCAGTTTGTATCTGAGCACAGGAATAAGGTAGGGAAGAATTCAAACACTCATTTTGACTGCCTCCAGAAGTTAGATCAGATGGCCAATGCAATTTGGTGCTAGGTCTTTCCCTTTAGGTTTTACCCCACAATGTTTTCATTAGTTTCGCTCACTCTCAAAATCAAGCATTTTACTGCAGGTTGGAGCAGTTTGTATCTGAGCACAGGAATAAGGTAGGGAAGAATTCAAACACTCATTTTGACTGCCTCCAGAAGTTAGATCAGATGGCCAATGCAATTTGGTGCTAGGTCTTTCCCTTTAGGTTTTACCCCACAATGTTTTCATTAGTTTCGCTCACTCTCAAAATCAAGCATTTTACTGCAGGTTGGAGCAGTTTGTATCTGAGCACAGGAATAAGGTAGGGAAGAATTCAAACACTCATTTTGACTGCCTCCAGAAGTTAGATCAGATGGCCAATGCAATTTGGTGCTAGGTCTTTCCCTTTAGGTTTTACCCCACAATGTTTTCATTAGTTTCGCTCACTCTCAAAATCAAGCATTTTACTGCAGGTTGGAGCAGTTTGTATCTGAGCACAGGAATAAGGTAGGGAAGAATTCAAACACTCATTTTGACTGCCTCCAGAAGTTAGATCAGATGGCCAATGCAATTTGGTGCTAGGTCTTTCCCTTTAGGTTTTACCCCACAATGTTTTCATTAGTTTCGCTCACTCTCAAAATCAAGCATTTTACTGCAGGTTGGAGCAGTTTGTATCTGAGCACAGGAATAAGGTAGGGAAGAATTCAAACACTCATTTTGACTGCCTCCAGAAGTTAGATCAGATGGCCAATGCAATTTGGTGCTAGGTCTTTCCCTTTAGGTTTTACCCCACAATGTTTTCATTAGTTTCGCTCACTCTCAAAATCAAGCATTTTACTGCAGGTTGGAGCAGTTTGTATCTGAGCACAGGAATAAGGTAGGGAAGAATTCAAACACTCATTTTGACTGCCTCCAGAAGTTAGATCAGATGGCCAATGCAATTTGGTGCTAGGTCTTTCCCTTTAGGTTTTACCCCACAATGTTTTCATTAGTTTCGCTCACTCTCAAAATCAAGCATTTTACTGCAGGTTGGAGCAGTTTGTATCTGAGCACAGGAATAAGGTAGGGAAGAATTCAAACACTCATTTTGACTGCCTCCAGAAGTTAGATCAGATGGCCAATGCAATTTGGTGCTAGGTCTTTCCCTTTAGGTTTTACCCCACAATGTTTTCATTAGTTTCGCTCACTCTCAAAATCAAGCATTTTACTGCAGGTTGGAGCAGTTTGTATCTGAGCACAGGAATAAGGTAGGGAAGAATTCAAACACTCATTTTGACTGCCTCCAGAAGTTAGATCAGATGGCCAATGCAATTTGGTGCTAGGTCTTTCCCTTTAGGTTTTACCCCACAATGTTTTCATTAGTTTCGCTCACTCTCAAAATCAAGCATTTTACTGCAGGTTGGAGCAGTTTGTATCTGAGCACAGGAATAAGGTAGGGAAGAATTCAAACACTCATTTTGACTGCCTCCAGAAGTTAGATCAGATGGCCAATGCAATTTGGTGCTAGGTCTTTCCCTTTAGGTTTTACCCCCACAATGTTTTCATTAGTTTCGCTCACTCTCAAAATCAAGCATTTTACTGCAGGTTGGAGCAGTTTGTATCTGAGCACAGGAATAAGGTAGGGAAGAATTCAAACACTCATTTTGACTGCCTCCAGAAGTTAGATCAGATGGCCAATGCAATTTGGTGCTAGGTCTTTCCCTTTAGGTTTTACCCCCACAATGTTTTCATTAGTTTCGCTCACTCTCAAAATCAAGCATTTTACTGCAGGTTGGAGCAGTTTGTATCTGAGCACAGGAATAAGGTAGGGAAGAATTCAAACACTCATTTTGACTGCCTCCAGAAGTTAGATCAGATGGCCAATGCAATTTGGTGCTAGGTCTTTCCCTTTAGGTTTTACCCCACAATGTTTTCATTAGTTTCGCTCACTCTCAAAATCAAGCATTTTACTGCAGGTTGGAGCAGTTTGTATCTGAGCACAGGAATAAGGTAGGGAAGAATTCAAACACTCATTTTGACTGCCTCCAGAAGTTAGATCAGATGGCCAATGCAATTTGGTGCTAGGTCTTTCCCTTTAGGTTTTACCCCACAATGTTTTCATTAGTTTCGCTCACTCTCAAAATCAAGCATTTTACTGCAGGTTGGAGCAGTTTGTATCTGAGCACAGGAATAAGGTAGGGAAGAATTCAAACACTCATTTTGACTGCCTCCAGAAGTTAGATCAGATGGCCAATGCAATTTGGTGCTAGGTCTTTCCCTTTAGGTTTTACCCCCACAATGTTTTCATTAGTTTCGCTCACTCTCAAAATCAAGCATTTTACTGCAGGTTGGAGCAGTTTGTATCTGAGCACAGGAATAAGGTAGGGAAGAATTCAAACACTCATTTTGACTGCCTCCAGAAGTTAGATCAGATGGCCAATGCAATTTGGTGCTAGGTCTTTCCCTTTAGGTTTTACCCCCACAATGTTTTCATTAGTTTCGCTCACTCTCAAAATCAAGCATTTTACTGCAGGTTGGAGCAGTTTGTATCTGAGCACAGGAATAAGGTAGGGAAGAATTCAAACACTCATTTTGACTGCCTCCAGAAGTTAGATCAGATGGCCAATGCAATTTGGTGCTAGGTCTTTCCCTTTAGGTTTTACCCCCACAATGTTTTCATTAGTTTCGCTCACTCTCAAAATCAAGCATTTTACTGCAGGTTGGAGCAGTTTGTATCTGAGCACAGGAATAAGGTAGGGAAGAATTCAAACACTCATTTTGACTGCCTCCAGAAGTTAGATCAGATGGCCAATGCAATTTGGTGCTAGGTCTTTCCCTTTAGGTTTTACCCCCACAATGTTTTCATTAGTTTCGCTCACTCTCAAAATCAAGCATTTTACTGCAGGTTGGAGCAGTTTGTATCTGAGCACAGGAATAAGGTAGGGAAGAATTCAAACACTCATTTTGACTGCCTCCAGAAGTTAGATCAGATGGCCAATGCAATTTGGTGCTAGGTCTTTCCCTTTAGGTTTTACCCCACAATGTTTTCATTAGTTTCGCTCACTCTCAAAATCAAGCATTTTACTGCAGGTTGGAGCAGTTTGTATCTGAGCACAGGAATAAGGTAGGGAAGAATTCAAACACTCATTTTGACTGCCTCCAGAAGTTAGATCAGATGGCCAATGCAATTTGGTGCTAGGTCTTTCCCTTTAGGTTTTACCCCACAATGTTTTCATTAGTTTCGCTCACTCTCAAAATCAAGCATTTTACTGCAGGTTGGAGCAGTTTGTATCTGAGCACAGGAATAAGGTAGGGAAGAATTCAAACACTCATTTTGACTGCCTCCAGAAGTTAGATCAGATGGCCAATGCAATTTGGTGCTAGGTCTTTCCCTTTAGGTTTTACCCCACAATGTTTTCATTAGTTTCGCTCACTCTCAAAATCAAGCATTTTACTGCAGGTTGGAGCAGTTTGTATCTGAGCACAGGAATAAGGTAGGGAAGAATTCAAACACTCATTTTGACTGCCTCCAGAAGTTAGATCAGATGGCCAATGCAATTTGGTGCTAGGTCTTTCCCTTTAGGTTTTACCCCACAATGTTTTCATTAGTTTCGCTCACTCTCAAAATCAAGCATTTTACTGCAGGTTGGAGCAGTTTGTATCTGAGCACAGGAATAAGGTAGGGAAGAATTCAAACACTCATTTTGACTGCCTCCAGAAGTTAGATCAGATGGCCAATGCAATTTGGTGCTAGGTCTTTCCCTTTAGGTTTTACCCCACAATGTTTTCATTAGTTTCGCTCACTCTCAAAATCAAGCATTTTACTGCAGGTTGGAGCAGTTTGTATCTGAGCACAGGAATAAGGTAGGGAAGAATTCAAACACTCATTTTGACTGCCTCCAGAAGTTAGATCAGATGGCCAATGCAATTTGGTGCTAGGTCTTTCCCTTTAGGTTTTACCCCACAATGTTTTCATTAGTTTCGCTCACTCTCAAAATCAAGCATTTTACTGCAGGTTGGAGCAGTTTGTATCTGAGCACAGGAATAAGGTAGGGAAGAATTCAAACACTCATTTTGACTGCCTCCAGAAGTTAGATCAGATGGCCAATGCAATTTGGTGCTAGGTCTTTCCTTTAGGTTTTACCCCACAATGTTTTCATTAGTTTCGCTCACTCTCAAAATCAAGCATTTTACTGCAGGTTGGAGCAGTTTGTATCTGAGCACAGGAATAAGGTAGGGAAGAATTCAAACACTCATTTTGACTGCCTCCAGAAGTTAGATCAGATGGCCAATGCAATTTGGTGCTAGGTCTTTCCCTTTAGGTTTTACCCCACAATGTTTTCATTAGTTTCGCTCACTCTCAAAATCAAGCATTTTACTGCAGGTTGGAGCAGTTTGTATCTGAGCACAGGAATAAGGTAGGGAAGAATTCAAACACTCATTTTGACTGCCTCCAGAAGTTAGATCAGATGGCCAATGCAATTTGGTGCTAGGTCTTTCCCTTTAGGTTTTACCCCCACAATGTTTTCATTAGTTTCGCTCACTCTCAAAATCAAGCATTTTACTGCAGGTTGGAGCAGTTTGTATCTGAGCACAGGAATAAGGTAGGGAAGAATTCAAACACTCATTTTGACTGCCTCCAGAAGTTAGATCAGATGGCCAATGCAATTTGGTGCTAGGTCTTTCCCTTTAGGTTTTACCCCCACAATGTTTTCATTAGTTTCGCTCACTCTCAAAATCAAGCATTTTACTGCAGGTTGGAGCAGTTTGTATCTGAGCACAGGAATAAGGTAGGGAAGAATTCAAACACTCATTTTGACTGCCTCCAGAAGTTAGATCAGATGGCCAATGCAATTTGGTGCTAGGTCTTTCCCTTTAGGTTTTACCCCCACAATGTTTTCATTAGTTTCGCTCACTCTCAAAATCAAGCATTTTACTGCAGGTTGGAGCAGTTTGTATCTGAGCACAGGAATAAGGTAGGGAAGAATTCAAACACTCATTTTGACTGCCTCCAGAAGTTAGATCAGATGGCCAATGCAATTTGGTGCTAGGTCTTTCCCTTTAGGTTTTACCCCCACAATGTTTTCATTAGTTTCGCCACTCTCAAAATCAAGCATTTTACTGCAGGTTGGAGCAGTTTGTATCTGAGCACAGGAATAAGGTAGGGAAGAATTCAAACACTCATTTTGACTGCCTCCAGAAGTTAGATCAGATGGCCAATGCAATTTGGTGCTAGGTCTTTCCCTTTAGGTTTTACCCCACAATGTTTTCATTAGTTTCGCTCACTCTCAAAATCAAGCATTTTACTGCAGGTTGGAGCAGTTTGTATCTGAGCACAGGAATAAGGTAGGGAAGAATTCAAACACTCATTTTGACTGCCTCCAGAAGTTAGATCAGATGGCCAATGCAATTTGGTGCTAGGTCTTTCCCTTTAGGTTTTACCCCCACAATGTTTTCATTAGTTTCGCTCACTCTCAAAATCAAGCATTTTACTGCAGGTTGGAGCAGTTTGTATCTGAGCACAGGAATAAGGTAGGGAAGAATTCAAACACTCATTTTGACTGCCTCCAGAAGTTAGATCAGATGGCCAATGCAATTTGGTGCTAGGTCTTTCCCTTTAGGTTTTACCCCCACAATGTTTTCATTAGTTTCGCTCACTCTCAAAATCAAGCATTTTACTGCAGGTTGGAGCAGTTTGTATCTGAGCACAGGAATAAGGTAGGGAAGAATTCAAACACTCATTTTGACTGCCTCCAGAAGTTAGATCAGATGGCCAATGCAATTTGGTGCTAGGTCTTTCCCTTTAGGTTTTACCCCACAATGTTTTCATTAGTTTCGCTCACTCTCAAAATCAAGCATTTTACTGCAGGTTGGAGCAGTTTGTATCTGAGCACAGGAATAAGGTAGGGAAGAATTCAAACACTCATTTTGACTGCCTCCAGAAGTTAGATCAGATGGCCAATGCAATTTGGTGCTAGGTCTTTCCCTTTAGGTTTTACCCCACAATGTTTTCATTAGTTTCGCTCACTCTCAAAATCAAGCATTTTACTGCAGGTTGGAGCAGTTTGTATCTGAGCACAGGAATAAGGTAGGGAAGAATTCAAACACTCATTTTGACTGCCTCCAGAAGTTAGATCAGATGGCCAATGCAATTTGGTGCTAGGTCTTTCCCTTTAGGTTTTACCCCACAATGTTTTCATTAGTTTCGCTCACTCTCAAAATCAAGCATTTTACTGCAGGTTGGAGCAGTTTGTATCTGAGCACAGGAATAAGGTAGGGAAGAATTCAAACACTCATTTTGACTGCCTCCAGAAGTTAGATCAGATGGCCAATGCAATTTGGTGCTAGGTCTTTCCCTTTAGGTTTTACCCCACAATGTTTTCATTAGTTTCGCTCACTCTCAAAATCAAGCATTTTACTGCAGGTTGGAGCAGTTTGTATCTGAGCACAGGAATAAGGTAGGGAAGAATTCAAACACTCATTTTGACTGCCTCCAGAAGTTAGATCAGATGGCCAATGCAATTTGGTGCTAGGTCTTTCCCTTTAGGTTTTACCCCACAATGTTTTCATTAGTTTCGCTCACTCTCAAAATCAAGCATTTTACTGCAGGTTGGAGCAGTTTGTATCTGAGCACAGGAATAAGGTAGGGAAGAATTCAAACACTCATTTTGACTGCCTCCAGAAGTTAGATCAGATGGCCAATGCAATTTGGTGCTAGGTCTTTCCCTTTAGGTTTTACCCCACAATGTTTTCATTAGTTTCGCTCACTCTCAAAATCAAGCATTTTACTGCAGGTTGGAGCAGTTTGTATCTGAGCACAGGAATAAGGTAGGGAAGAATTCAAACACTCATTTTGACTGCCTCCAGAAGTTAGATCAGATGGCCAATGCAATTTGGTGCTAGGTCTTTCCCTTTAGGTTTTACCCCACAATGTTTTCATTAGTTTCGCTCACTCTCAAAATCAAGCATTTTACTGCAGGTTGGAGCAGTTTGTATCTGAGCACAGGAATAAGGTAGGGAAGAATTCAAACACTCATTTTGACTGCCTCCAGAAGTTAGATCAGATGGCCAATGCAATTTGGTGCTAGGTCTTTCCCTTTAGGTTTTACCCCACAATGTTTTCATTAGTTTCGCTCACTCTCAAAATCAAGCATTTTACTGCAGGTTGGAGCAGTTTGTATCTGAGCACAGGAATAAGGTAGGGAAGAATTCAAACACTCATTTTGACTGCCTCCAGAAGTTAGATCAGATGGCCAATGCAATTTGGTGCTAGGTCTTTCCCTTTAGGTTTTACCCCACAATGTTTTCATTAGTTTCGCCACTCTCAAAATCAAGCATTTTACTGCAGGTTGGAGCAGTTTGTATCTGAGCACAGGAATAAGGTAGGGAAGAATTCAAACACTCATTTTGACTGCCTCCAGAAGTTAGATCAGATGGCCAATGCAATTTGGTGCTAGGTCTTTCCCTTTAGGTTTTACCCCACAATGTTTTCATTAGTTTCGCTCACTCTCAAAATCAAGCATTTTACTGCAGGTTGGAGCAGTTTGTATCTGAGCACAGGAATAAGGTAGGGAAGAATTCAAACACTCATTTTGACTGCCTCCAGAAGTTAGATCAGATGGCCAATGCAATTTGGTGCTAGGTCTTTCCCTTTAGGTTTTACCCCACAATGTTTTCATTAGTTTCGCTCACTCTCAAAATCAAGCATTTTACTGCAGGTTGGAGCAGTTTGTATCTGAGCACAGGAATAAGGTAGGGAAGAATTCAAACACTCATTTTGACTGCCTCCAGAAGTTAGATCAGATGGCCAATGCAATTTGGTGCTAGGTCTTTCCCTTTAGGTTTTACCCCACAATGTTTTCATTAGTTTCGCTCACTCTCAAAATCAAGCATTTTACTGCAGGTTGGAGCAGTTTGTATCTGAGCACAGGAATAAGGTAGGGAAGAATTCAAACACTCATTTTGACTGCCTCCAGAAGTTAGATCAGATGGCCAATGCAATTTGGTGCTAGGTCTTTCCCTTTAGGTTTTACCCCACAATGTTTTCATTAGTTTCGCTCACTCTCAAAATCAAGCATTTTACTGCAGGTTGGAGCAGTTTGTATCTGAGCACAGGAATAAGGTAGGGAAGAATTCAAACACTCATTTTGACTGCCTCCAGAAGTTAGATCAGATGGCCAATGCAATTTGGTGCTAGGTCTTTCCCTTTAGGTTTTACCCCCACAATGTTTTCATTAGTTTCGCCACTCTCAAAATCAAGCATTTTACTGCAGGTTGGAGCAGTTTGTATCTGAGCACAGGAATAAGGTAGGGAAGAATTCAAACACTCATTTTGACTGCCTCCAGAAGTTAGATCAGATGGCCAATGCAATTTGGTGCTAGGTCTTTCCCTTTAGGTTTTACCCCACAATGTTTTCATTAGTTTCGCTCACTCTCAAAATCAAGCATTTTACTGCAGGTTGGAGCAGTTTGTATCTGAGCACAGGAATAAGGTAGGGAAGAATTCAAACACTCATTTTGACTGCCTCCAGAAGTTAGATCAGATGGCCAATGCAATTTGGTGCTAGGTCTTTCCCTTTAGGTTTTACCCCACAATGTTTTCATTAGTTTCGCCACTCTCAAAATCAAGCATTTTACTGCAGGTTGGAGCAGTTTGTATCTGAGCACAGGAATAAGGTAGGGAAGAATTCAAACACTCATTTTGACTGCCTCCAGAAGTTAGATCAGATGGCCAATGCAATTTGGTGCTAGGTCTTTCCCTTTAGGTTTTACCCCACAATGTTTTCATTAGTTTCGCTCACTCTCAAAATCAAGCATTTTACTGCAGGTTGGAGCAGTTTGTATCTGAGCACAGGAATAAGGTAGGGAAGAATTCAAACACTCATTTTGACTGCCTCCAGAAGTTAGATCAGATGGCCAATGCAATTTGGTGCTAGGTCTTTCCCTTTAGGTTTTACCCCACAATGTTTTCATTAGTTTCGCTCACTCTCAAAATCAAGCATTTTACTGCAGGTTGGAGCAGTTTGTATCTGAGCACAGGAATAAGGTAGGGAAGAATTCAAACACTCATTTTGACTGCCTCCAGAAGTTAGATCAGATGGCCAATGCAATTTGGTGCTAGGTCTTTCCCTTTAGGTTTTACCCCACAATGTTTTCATTAGTTTCGCTCACTCTCAAAATCAAGCATTTTACTGCAGGTTGGAGCAGTTTGTATCTGAGCACAGGAATAAGGTAGGGAAGAATTCAAACACTCATTTTGACTGCCTCCAGAAGTTAGATCAGATGGCCAATGCAATTTGGTGCTAGGTCTTTCCTTTAGGTTTTACCCCCACAATGTTTTCATTAGTTTCGCTCACTCTCAAAATCAAGCATTTTACTGCAGGTTGGAGCAGTTTGTATCTGAGCACAGGAATAAGGTAGGGAAGAATTCAAACACTCATTTTGACTGCCTCCAGAAGTTAGATCAGATGGCCAATGCAATTTGGTGCTAGGTCTTTCCCTTTAGGTTTTACCCCACAATGTTTTCATTAGTTTCGCTCACTCTCAAAATCAAGCATTTTACTGCAGGTTGGAGCAGTTTGTATCTGAGCACAGGAATAAGGTAGGGAAGAATTCAAACACTCATTTTGACTGCCTCCAGAAGTTAGATCAGATGGCCAATGCAATTTGGTGCTAGGTCTTTCCCTTTAGGTTTTACCCCACAATGTTTTCATTAGTTTCGCTCACTCTCAAAATCAAGCATTTTACTGCAGGTTGGAGCAGTTTGTATCTGAGCACAGGAATAAGGTAGGGAAGAATTCAAACACTCATTTTGACTGCCTCCAGAAGTTAGATCAGATGGCCAATGCAATTTGGTGCTAGGTCTTTCCCTTTAGGTTTTACCCCACAATGTTTTCATTAGTTTCGCTCACTCTCAAAATCAAGCATTTTACTGCAGGTTGGAGCAGTTTGTATCTGAGCACAGGAATAAGGTAGGGAAGAATTCAAACACTCATTTTGACTGCCTCCAGAAGTTAGATCAGATGGCCAATGCAATTTGGTGCTAGGTCTTTCCCTTTAGGTTTTACCCCCACAATGTTTTCATTAGTTTCGCTCACTCTCAAAATCAAGCATTTTACTGCAGGTTGGAGCAGTTTGTATCTGAGCACAGGAATAAGGTAGGGAAGAATTCAAACACTCATTTTGACTGCCTCCAGAAGTTAGATCAGATGGCCAATGCAATTTGGTGCTAGGTCTTTCCCTTTAGGTTTTACCCCCACAATGTTTTCATTAGTTTCGCTCACTCTCAAAATCAAGCATTTTACTGCAGGTTGGAGCAGTTTGTATCTGAGCACAGGAATAAGGTAGGGAAGAATTCAAACACTCATTTTGACTGCCTCCAGAAGTTAGATCAGATGGCCAATGCAATTTGGTGCTAGGTCTTTCCCTTTAGGTTTTACCCCCACAATGTTTTCATTAGTTTCGCTCACTCTCAAAATCAAGCATTTTACTGCAGGTTGGAGCAGTTTGTATCTGAGCACAGGAATAAGGTAGGGAAGAATTCAAACACTCATTTTGACTGCCTCCAGAAGTTAGATCAGATGGCCAATGCAATTTGGTGCTAGGTCTTTCCCTTTAGGTTTTACCCCCACAATGTTTTCATTAGTTTCGCTCACTCTCAAAATCAAGCATTTTACTGCAGGTTGGAGCAGTTTGTATCTGAGCACAGGAATAAGGTAGGGAAGAATTCAAACACTCATTTTGACTGCCTCCAGAAGTTAGATCAGATGGCCAATGCAATTTGGTGCTAGGTCTTTCCCTTTAGGTTTTACCCCCACAATGTTTTCATTAGTTTCGCTCACTCTCAAAATCAAGCATTTTACTGCAGGTTGGAGCAGTTTGTATCTGAGCACAGGAATAAGGTAGGGAAGAATTCAAACACTCATTTTGACTGCCTCCAGAAGTTAGATCAGATGGCCAATGCAATTTGGTGCTAGGTCTTTCCCTTTAGGTTTTACCCCCACAATGTTTTCATTAGTTTCGCTCACTCTCAAAATCAAGCATTTTACTGCAGGTTGGAGCAGTTTGTATCTGAGCACAGGAATAAGGTAGGGAAGAATTCAAACACTCATTTTGACTGCCTCCAGAAGTTAGATCAGATGGCCAATGCAATTTGGTGCTAGGTCTTTCCCTTTAGGTTTTACCCCACAATGTTTTCATTAGTTTCGCTCACTCTCAAAATCAAGCATTTTACTGCAGGTTGGAGCAGTTTGTATCTGAGCACAGGAATAAGGTAGGGAAGAATTCAAACACTCATTTTGACTGCCTCCAGAAGTTAGATCAGATGGCCAATGCAATTTGGTGCTAGGTCTTTCCCTTTAGGTTTTACCCCACAATGTTTTCATTAGTTTCGCTCACTCTCAAAATCAAGCATTTTACTGCAGGTTGGAGCAGTTTGTATCTGAGCACAGGAATAAGGTAGGGAAGAATTCAAACACTCATTTTGACTGCCTCCAGAAGTTAGATCAGATGGCCAATGCAATTTGGTGCTAGGTCTTTCCCTTTAGGTTTTACCCCACAATGTTTTCATTAGTTTCGCTCACTCTCAAAATCAAGCATTTTACTGCAGGTTGGAGCAGTTTGTATCTGAGCACAGGAATAAGGTAGGGAAGAATTCAAACACTCATTTTGACTGCCTCCAGAAGTTAGATCAGATGGCCAATGCAATTTGGTGCTAGGTCTTTCCCTTTAGGTTTTACCCCACAATGTTTTCATTAGTTTCGCTCACTCTCAAAATCAAGCATTTTACTGCAGGTTGGAGCAGTTTGTATCTGAGCACAGGAATAAGGTAGGGAAGAATTCAAACACTCATTTTGACTGCCTCCAGAAGTTAGATCAGATGGCCAATGCAATTTGGTGCTAGGTCTTTCCCTTTAGGTTTTACCCCACAATGTTTTCATTAGTTTCGCTCACTCTCAAAATCAAGCATTTTACTGCAGGTTGGAGCAGTTTGTATCTGAGCACAGGAATAAGGTAGGGAAGAATTCAAACACTCATTTTGACTGCCTCCAGAAGTTAGATCAGATGGCCAATGCAATTTGGTGCTAGGTCTTTCCCTTTAGGTTTTACCCCACAATGTTTTCATTAGTTTCGCTCACTCTCAAAATCAAGCATTTTACTGCAGGTTGGAGCAGTTTGTATCTGAGCACAGGAATAAGGTAGGGAAGAATTCAAACACTCATTTTGACTGCCTCCAGAAGTTAGATCAGATGGCCAATGCAATTTGGTGCTAGGTCTTTCCCTTTAGGTTTTACCCCACAATGTTTTCATTAGTTTCGCTCACTCTCAAAATCAAGCATTTTACTGCAGGTTGGAGCAGTTTGTATCTGAGCACAGGAATAAGGTAGGGAAGAATTCAAACACTCATTTTGACTGCCTCCAGAAGTTAGATCAGATGGCCAATGCAATTTGGTGCTAGGTCTTTCCCTTTAGGTTTTACCCCACAATGTTTTCATTAGTTTCGCTCACTCTCAAAATCAAGCATTTTACTGCAGGTTGGAGCAGTTTGTATCTGAGCACAGGAATAAGGTAGGGAAGAATTCAAACACTCATTTTGACTGCCTCCAGAAGTTAGATCAGATGGCCAATGCAATTTGGTGCTAGGTCTTTCCCTTTAGGTTTTACCCCACAATGTTTTCATTAGTTTCGCTCACTCTCAAAATCAAGCATTTTACTGCAGGTTGGAGCAGTTTGTATCTGAGCACAGGAATAAGGTAGGGAAGAATTCAAACACTCATTTTGACTGCCTCCAGAAGTTAGATCAGATGGCCAATGCAATTTGGTGCTAGGTCTTTCCCTTTAGGTTTTACCCCACAATGTTTTCATTAGTTTCGCCACTCTCAAAATCAAGCATTTTACTGCAGGTTGGAGCAGTTTGTATCTGAGCACAGGAATAAGGTAGGGAAGAATTCAAACACTCATTTTGACTGCCTCCAGAAGTTAGATCAGATGGCCAATGCAATTTGGTGCTAGGTCTTTCCTTTAGGTTTTACCCCACAATGTTTTCATTAGTTTCGCTCACTCTCAAAATCAAGCATTTTACTGCAGGTTGGAGCAGTTTGTATCTGAGCACAGGAATAAGGTAGGGAAGAATTCAAACACTCATTTTGACTGCCTCCAGAAGTTAGATCAGATGGCCAATGCAATTTGGTGCTAGGTCTTTCCCTTTAGGTTTTACCCCCACAATGTTTTCATTAGTTTCGCTCACTCTCAAAATCAAGCATTTTACTGCAGGTTGGAGCAGTTTGTATCTGAGCACAGGAATAAGGTAGGGAAGAATTCAAACACTCATTTTGACTGCCTCCAGAAGTTAGATCAGATGGCCAATGCAATTTGGTGCTAGGTCTTTCCCTTTAGGTTTTACCCCACAATGTTTTCATTAGTTTCGCTCACTCTCAAAATCAAGCATTTTACTGCAGGTTGGAGCAGTTTGTATCTGAGCACAGGAATAAGGTAGGGAAGAATTCAAACACTCATTTTGACTGCCTCCAGAAGTTAGATCAGATGGCCAATGCAATTTGGTGCTAGGTCTTTCCCTTTAGGTTTTACCCCACAATGTTTTCATTAGTTTCGCCACTCTCAAAATCAAGCATTTTACTGCAGGTTGGAGCAGTTTGTATCTGAGCACAGGAATAAGGTAGGGAAGAATTCAAACACTCATTTTGACTGCCTCCAGAAGTTAGATCAGATGGCCAATGCAATTTGGTGCTAGGTCTTTCCCTTTAGGTTTTACCCCACAATGTTTTCATTAGTTTCGCTCACTCTCAAAATCAAGCATTTTACTGCAGGTTGGAGCAGTTTGTATCTGAGCACAGGAATAAGGTAGGGAAGAATTCAAACACTCATTTTGACTGCCTCCAGAAGTTAGATCAGATGGCCAATGCAATTTGGTGCTAGGTCTTTCCCTTTAGGTTTTACCCCACAATGTTTTCATTAGTTTCGCTCACTCTCAAAATCAAGCATTTTACTGCAGGTTGGAGCAGTTTGTATCTGAGCACAGGAATAAGGTAGGGAAGAATTCAAACACTCATTTTGACTGCCTCCAGAAGTTAGATCAGATGGCCAATGCAATTTGGTGCTAGGTCTTTCCCTTTAGGTTTTACCCCACAATGTTTTCATTAGTTTCGCTCACTCTCAAAATCAAGCATTTTACTGCAGGTTGGAGCAGTTTGTATCTGAGCACAGGAATAAGGTAGGGAAGAATTCAAACACTCATTTTGACTGCCTCCAGAAGTTAGATCAGATGGCCAATGCAATTTGGTGCTAGGTCTTTCCCTTTAGGTTTTACCCCACAATGTTTTCATTAGTTTCGCTCACTCTCAAAATCAAGCATTTTACTGCAGGTTGGAGCAGTTTGTATCTGAGCACAGGAATAAGGTAGGGAAGAATTCAAACACTCATTTTGACTGCCTCCAGAAGTTAGATCAGATGGCCAATGCAATTTGGTGCTAGGTCTTTCCCTTTAGGTTTTACCCCCACAATGTTTTCATTAGTTTCGCCACTCTCAAAATCAAGCATTTTACTGCAGGTTGGAGCAGTTTGTATCTGAGCACAGGAATAAGGTAGGGAAGAATTCAAACACTCATTTTGACTGCCTCCAGAAGTTAGATCAGATGGCCAATGCAATTTGGTGCTAGGTCTTTCCCTTTAGGTTTTACCCCACAATGTTTTCATTAGTTTCGCTCACTCTCAAAATCAAGCATTTTACTGCAGGTTGGAGCAGTTTGTATCTGAGCACAGGAATAAGGTAGGGAAGAATTCAAACACTCATTTTGACTGCCTCCAGAAGTTAGATCAGATGGCCAATGCAATTTGGTGCTAGGTCTTTCCCTTTAGGTTTTACCCCACAATGTTTTCATTAGTTTCGCTCACTCTCAAAATCAAGCATTTTACTGCAGGTTGGAGCAGTTTGTATCTGAGCACAGGAATAAGGTAGGGAAGAATTCAAACACTCATTTTGACTGCCTCCAGAAGTTAGATCAGATGGCCAATGCAATTTGGTGCTAGGTCTTTCCCTTTAGGTTTTACCCCACAATGTTTTCATTAGTTTCGCTCACTCTCAAAATCAAGCATTTTACTGCAGGTTGGAGCAGTTTGTATCTGAGCACAGGAATAAGGTAGGGAAGAATTCAAACACTCATTTTGACTGCCTCCAGAAGTTAGATCAGATGGCCAATGCAATTTGGTGCTAGGTCTTTCCCTTTAGGTTTTACCCCACAATGTTTTCATTAGTTTCGCCACTCTCAAAATCAAGCATTTTACTGCAGGTTGGAGCAGTTTGTATCTGAGCACAGGAATAAGGTAGGGAAGAATTCAAACACTCATTTTGACTGCCTCCAGAAGTTAGATCAGATGGCCAATGCAATTTGGTGCTAGGTCTTTCCCTTTAGGTTTTACCCCACAATGTTTTCATTAGTTTCGCTCACTCTCAAAATCAAGCATTTTACTGCAGGTTGGAGCAGTTTGTATCTGAGCACAGGAATAAGGTAGGGAAGAATTCAAACACTCATTTTGACTGCCTCCAGAAGTTAGATCAGATGGCCAATGCAATTTGGTGCTAGGTCTTTCCCTTTAGGTTTTACCCCACAATGTTTTCATTAGTTTCGCTCACTCTCAAAATCAAGCATTTTACTGCAGGTTGGAGCAGTTTGTATCTGAGCACAGGAATAAGGTAGGGAAGAATTCAAACACTCATTTTGACTGCCTCCAGAAGTTAGATCAGATGGCCAATGCAATTTGGTGCTAGGTCTTTCCCTTTAGGTTTTACCCCACAATGTTTTCATTAGTTTCGCTCACTCTCAAAATCAAGCATTTTACTGCAGGTTGGAGCAGTTTGTATCTGAGCACAGGAATAAGGTAGGGAAGAATTCAAACACTCATTTTGACTGCCTCCAGAAGTTAGATCAGATGGCCAATGCAATTTGGTGCTAGGTCTTTCCCTTTAGGTTTTACCCCACAATGTTTTCATTAGTTTCGCTCACTCTCAAAATCAAGCATTTTACTGCAGGTTGGAGCAGTTTGTATCTGAGCACAGGAATAAGGTAGGGAAGAATTCAAACACTCATTTTGACTGCCTCCAGAAGTTAGATCAGATGGCCAATGCAATTTGGTGCTAGGTCTTTCCCTTTAGGTTTTACCCCACAATGTTTTCATTAGTTTCGCTCACTCTCAAAATCAAGCATTTTACTGCAGGTTGGAGCAGTTTGTATCTGAGCACAGGAATAAGGTAGGGAAGAATTCAAACACTCATTTTGACTGCCTCCAGAAGTTAGATCAGATGGCCAATGCAATTTGGTGCTAGGTCTTTCCCTTTAGGTTTTACCCCACAATGTTTTCATTAGTTTCGCTCACTCTCAAAATCAAGCATTTTACTGCAGGTTGGAGCAGTTTGTATCTGAGCACAGGAATAAGGTAGGGAAGAATTCAAACACTCATTTTGACTGCCTCCAGAAGTTAGATCAGATGGCCAATGCAATTTGGTGCTAGGTCTTTCCCTTTAGGTTTTACCCCACAATGTTTTCATTAGTTTCGCTCACTCTCAAAATCAAGCATTTTACTGCAGGTTGGAGCAGTTTGTATCTGAGCACAGGAATAAGGTAGGGAAGAATTCAAACACTCATTTTGACTGCCTCCAGAAGTTAGATCAGATGGCCAATGCAATTTGGTGCTAGGTCTTTCCCTTTAGGTTTTACCCCACAATGTTTTCATTAGTTTCGCTCACTCTCAAAATCAAGCATTTTACTGCAGGTTGGAGCAGTTTGTATCTGAGCACAGGAATAAGGTAGGGAAGAATTCAAACACTCATTTTGACTGCCTCCAGAAGTTAGATCAGATGGCCAATGCAATTTGGTGCTAGGTCTTTCCCTTTAGGTTTTACCCCACAATGTTTTCATTAGTTTCGCTCACTCTCAAAATCAAGCATTTTACTGCAGGTTGGAGCAGTTTGTATCTGAGCACAGGAATAAGGTAGGGAAGAATTCAAACACTCATTTTGACTGCCTCCAGAAGTTAGATCAGATGGCCAATGCAATTTGGTGCTAGGTCTTTCCCTTTAGGTTTTACCCCACAATGTTTTCATTAGTTTCGCCACTCTCAAAATCAAGCATTTTACTGCAGGTTGGAGCAGTTTGTATCTGAGCACAGGAATAAGGTAGGGAAGAATTCAAACACTCATTTTGACTGCCTCCAGAAGTTAGATCAGATGGCCAATGCAATTTGGTGCTAGGTCTTTCCCTTTAGGTTTTACCCCACAATGTTTTCATTAGTTTCGCTCACTCTCAAAATCAAGCATTTTACTGCAGGTTGGAGCAGTTTGTATCTGAGCACAGGAATAAGGTAGGGAAGAATTCAAACACTCATTTTGACTGCCTCCAGAAGTTAGATCAGATGGCCAATGCAATTTGGTGCTAGGTCTTTCCCTTTAGGTTTTACCCCACAATGTTTTCATTAGTTTTCGCTCACTCTCAAAATCAAGCATTTTACTGCAGGTTGGAGCAGTTTGTATCTGAGCACAGGAATAAGGTAGGGAAGAATTCAAACACTCATTTTGACTGCCTCCAGAAGTTAGATCAGATGGCCAATGCAATTTGGTGCTAGGTCTTTCCCTTTAGGTTTTACCCCCACAATGTTTTCATTAGTTTCGCTCACTCTCAAAATCAAGCATTTTACTGCAGGTTGGAGCAGTTTGTATCTGAGCACAGGAATAAGGTAGGGAAGAATTCAAACACTCATTTTGACTGCCTCCAGAAGTTAGATCAGATGGCCAATGCAATTTGGTGCTAGGTCTTTCCCTTTAGGTTTTACCCCACAATGTTTTCATTAGTTTCGCTCACTCTCAAAATCAAGCATTTTACTGCAGGTTGGAGCAGTTTGTATCTGAGCACAGGAATAAGGTAGGGAAGAATTCAAACACTCATTTTGACTGCCTCCAGAAGTTAGATCAGATGGCCAATGCAATTTGGTGCTAGGTCTTTCCCTTTAGGTTTTACCCCACAATGTTTTCATTAGTTTCGCTCACTCTCAAAATCAAGCATTTTACTGCAGGTTGGAGCAGTTTGTATCTGAGCACAGGAATAAGGTAGGGAAGAATTCAAACACTCATTTTGACTGCCTCCAGAAGTTAGATCAGATGGCCAATGCAATTTGGTGCTAGGTCTTTCCCTTTAGGTTTTACCCCACAATGTTTTCATTAGTTTCGCTCACTCTCAAAATCAAGCATTTTACTGCAGGTTGGAGCAGTTTGTATCTGAGCACAGGAATAAGGTAGGGAAGAATTCAAACACTCATTTTGACTGCCTCCAGAAGTTAGATCAGATGGCCAATGCAATTTGGTGCTAGGTCTTTCCCTTTAGGTTTTACCCCCACAATGTTTTCATTAGTTTCGCTCACTCTCAAAATCAAGCATTTTACTGCAGGTTGGAGCAGTTTGTATCTGAGCACAGGAATAAGGTAGGGAAGAATTCAAACACTCATTTTGACTGCCTCCAGAAGTTAGATCAGATGGCCAATGCAATTTGGTGCTAGGTCTTTCCCTTTAGGTTTTACCCCCACAATGTTTTCATTAGTTTCGCTCACTCTCAAAATCAAGCATTTTACTGCAGGTTGGAGCAGTTTGTATCTGAGCACAGGAATAAGGTAGGGAAGAATTCAAACACTCATTTTGACTGCCTCCAGAAGTTAGATCAGATGGCCAATGCAATTTGGTGCTAGGTCTTTCCCTTTAGGTTTTACCCCCACAATGTTTTCATTAGTTTCGCTCACTCTCAAAATCAAGCATTTTACTGCAGGTTGGAGCAGTTTGTATCTGAGCACAGGAATAAGGTAGGGAAGAATTCAAACACTCATTTTGACTGCCTCCAGAAGTTAGATCAGATGGCCAATGCAATTTGGTGCTAGGTCTTTCCCTTTAGGTTTTACCCCCACAATGTTTTCATTAGTTTCGCTCACTCTCAAAATCAAGCATTTTACTGCAGGTTGGAGCAGTTTGTATCTGAGCACAGGAATAAGGTAGGGAAGAATTCAAACACTCATTTTGACTGCCTCCAGAAGTTAGATCAGATGGCCAATGCAATTTGGTGCTAGGTCTTTCCCTTTAGGTTTTACCCCACAATGTTTTCATTAGTTTCGCTCACTCTCAAAATCAAGCATTTTACTGCAGGTTGGAGCAGTTTGTATCTGAGCACAGGAATAAGGTAGGGAAGAATTCAAACACTCATTTTGACTGCCTCCAGAAGTTAGATCAGATGGCCAATGCAATTTGGTGCTAGGTCTTTCCCTTTAGGTTTTACCCCACAATGTTTTCATTAGTTTCGCCACTCTCAAAATCAAGCATTTTACTGCAGGTTGGAGCAGTTTGTATCTGAGCACAGGAATAAGGTAGGGAAGAATTCAAACACTCATTTTGACTGCCTCCAGAAGTTAGATCAGATGGCCAATGCAATTTGGTGCTAGGTCTTTCCCTTTAGGTTTTACCCCACAATGTTTTCATTAGTTTCGCTCACTCTCAAAATCAAGCATTTTACTGCAGGTTGGAGCAGTTTGTATCTGAGCACAGGAATAAGGTAGGGAAGAATTCAAACACTCATTTTGACTGCCTCCAGAAGTTAGATCAGATGGCCAATGCAATTTGGTGCTAGGTCTTTCCCTTTAGGTTTTACCCCCACAATGTTTTCATTAGTTTCGCTCACTCTCAAAATCAAGCATTTTACTGCAGGTTGGAGCAGTTTGTATCTGAGCACAGGAATAAGGTAGGGAAGAATTCAAACACTCATTTTGACTGCCTCCAGAAGTTAGATCAGATGGCCAATGCAATTTGGTGCTAGGTCTTTCCCTTTAGGTTTTACCCCCACAATGTTTTCATTAGTTTCGCTCACTCTCAAAATCAAGCATTTTACTGCAGGTTGGAGCAGTTTGTATCTGAGCACAGGAATAAGGTAGGGAAGAATTCAAACACTCATTTTGACTGCCTCCAGAAGTTAGATCAGATGGCCAATGCAATTTGGTGCTAGGTCTTTCCCTTTAGGTTTTACCCCACAATGTTTTCATTAGTTTCGCTCACTCTCAAAATCAAGCATTTTACTGCAGGTTGGAGCAGTTTGTATCTGAGCACAGGAATAAGGTAGGGAAGAATTCAAACACTCATTTTGACTGCCTCCAGAAGTTAGATCAGATGGCCAATGCAATTTGGTGCTAGGTCTTTCCCTTTAGGTTTTACCCCACAATGTTTTCATTAGTTTCGCTCACTCTCAAAATCAAGCATTTTACTGCAGGTTGGAGCAGTTTGTATCTGAGCACAGGAATAAGGTAGGGAAGAATTCAAACACTCATTTTGACTGCCTCCAGAAGTTAGATCAGATGGCCAATGCAATTTGGTGCTAGGTCTTTCCCTTTAGGTTTTACCCCACAATGTTTTCATTAGTTTCGCTCACTCTCAAAATCAAGCATTTTACTGCAGGTTGGAGCAGTTTGTATCTGAGCACAGGAATAAGGTAGGGAAGAATTCAAACACTCATTTTGACTGCCTCCAGAAGTTAGATCAGATGGCCAATGCAATTTGGTGCTAGGTCTTTCCCTTTAGGTTTTACCCCACAATGTTTTCATTAGTTTCGCTCACTCTCAAAATCAAGCATTTTACTGCAGGTTGGAGCAGTTTGTATCTGAGCACAGGAATAAGGTAGGGAAGAATTCAAACACTCATTTTGACTGCCTCCAGAAGTTAGATCAGATGGCCAATGCAATTTGGTGCTAGGTCTTTCCCTTTAGGTTTTACCCCACAATGTTTTCATTAGTTTCGCTCACTCTCAAAATCAAGCATTTTACTGCAGGTTGGAGCAGTTTGTATCTGAGCACAGGAATAAGGTAGGGAAGAATTCAAACACTCATTTTGACTGCCTCCAGAAGTTAGATCAGATGGCCAATGCAATTTGGTGCTAGGTCTTTCCCTTTAGGTTTTACCCCCACAATGTTTTCATTAGTTTCGCTCACTCTCAAAATCAAGCATTTTACTGCAGGTTGGAGCAGTTTGTATCTGAGCACAGGAATAAGGTAGGGAAGAATTCAAACACTCATTTTGACTGCCTCCAGAAGTTAGATCAGATGGCCAATGCAATTTGGTGCTAGGTCTTTCCCTTTAGGTTTTACCCCCACAATGTTTTCATTAGTTTCGCTCACTCTCAAAATCAAGCATTTTACTGCAGGTTGGAGCAGTTTGTATCTGAGCACAGGAATAAGGTAGGGAAGAATTCAAACACTCATTTTGACTGCCTCCAGAAGTTAGATCAGATGGCCAATGCAATTTGGTGCTAGGTCTTTCCCTTTAGGTTTTACCCCCACAATGTTTTCATTAGTTTCGCTCACTCTCAAAATCAAGCATTTTACTGCAGGTTGGAGCAGTTTGTATCTGAGCACAGGAATAAGGTAGGGAAGAATTCAAACACTCATTTTGACTGCCTCCAGAAGTTAGATCAGATGGCCAATGCAATTTGGTGCTAGGTCTTTCCCTTTAGGTTTTACCCCACAATGTTTTCATTAGTTTCGCTCACTCTCAAAATCAAGCATTTTACTGCAGGTTGGAGCAGTTTGTATCTGAGCACAGGAATAAGGTAGGGAAGAATTCAAACACTCATTTTGACTGCCTCCAGAAGTTAGATCAGATGGCCAATGCAATTTGGTGCTAGGTCTTTCCCTTTAGGTTTTACCCCACAATGTTTTCATTAGTTTCGCTCACTCTCAAAATCAAGCATTTTACTGCAGGTTGGAGCAGTTTGTATCTGAGCACAGGAATAAGGTAGGGAAGAATTCAAACACTCATTTTGACTGCCTCCAGAAGTTAGATCAGATGGCCAATGCAATTTGGTGCTAGGTCTTTCCCTTTAGGTTTTACCCCACAATGTTTTCATTAGTTTCGCTCACTCTCAAAATCAAGCATTTTACTGCAGGTTGGAGCAGTTTGTATCTGAGCACAGGAATAAGGTAGGGAAGAATTCAAACACTCATTTTGACTGCCTCCAGAAGTTAGATCAGATGGCCAATGCAATTTGGTGCTAGGTCTTTCCCTTTAGGTTTTACCCCACAATGTTTTCATTAGTTTCGCTCACTCTCAAAATCAAGCATTTTACTGCAGGTTGGAGCAGTTTGTATCTGAGCACAGGAATAAGGTAGGGAAGAATTCAAACACTCATTTTGACTGCCTCCAGAAGTTAGATCAGATGGCCAATGCAATTTGGTGCTAGGTCTTTCCCTTTAGGTTTTACCCCACAATGTTTTCATTAGTTTCGCTCACTCTCAAAATCAAGCATTTTACTGCAGGTTGGAGCAGTTTGTATCTGAGCACAGGAATAAGGTAGGGAAGAATTCAAACACTCATTTTGACTGCCTCCAGAAGTTAGATCAGATGGCCAATGCAATTTGGTGCTAGGTCTTTCCCTTTAGGTTTTACCCCACAATGTTTTCATTAGTTTCGCTCACTCTCAAAATCAAGCATTTTACTGCAGGTTGGAGCAGTTTGTATCTGAGCACAGGAATAAGGTAGGGAAGAATTCAAACACTCATTTTGACTGCCTCCAGAAGTTAGATCAGATGGCCAATGCAATTTGGTGCTAGGTCTTTCCCTTTAGGTTTTACCCCACAATGTTTTCATTAGTTTCGCTCACTCTCAAAATCAAGCATTTTACTGCAGGTTGGAGCAGTTTGTATCTGAGCACAGGAATAAGGTAGGGAAGAATTCAAACACTCATTTTGACTGCCTCCAGAAGTTAGATCAGATGGCCAATGCAATTTGGTGCTAGGTCTTTCCTTTAGGTTTTACCCCACAATGTTTTCATTAGTTTCGCTCACTCTCAAAATCAAGCATTTTACTGCAGGTTGGAGCAGTTTGTATCTGAGCACAGGAATAAGGTAGGGAAGAATTCAAACACTCATTTTGACTGCCTCCAGAAGTTAGATCAGATGGCCAATGCAATTTGGTGCTAGGTCTTTCCCTTTAGGTTTTACCCCACAATGTTTTCATTAGTTTCGCTCACTCTCAAAATCAAGCATTTTACTGCAGGTTGGAGCAGTTTGTATCTGAGCACAGGAATAAGGTAGGGAAGAATTCAAACACTCATTTTGACTGCCTCCAGAAGTTAGATCAGATGGCCAATGCAATTTGGTGCTAGGTCTTTCCCTTTAGGTTTTACCCCACAATGTTTTCATTAGTTTCGCTCACTCTCAAAATCAAGCATTTTACTGCAGGTTGGAGCAGTTTGTATCTGAGCACAGGAATAAGGTAGGGAAGAATTCAAACACTCATTTTGACTGCCCAGAAGTTAGATCAGATGGCCAATGCAATTTGGTGCTAGGTCTTTCCCTTTAGGTTTTACCCCACAATGTTTTCATTAGTTTCGCCACTCAAAATCAAGCATTTTACTGCAGGTTGGAGCAGTTTGTATCTGAGCACAGGAATAAGGTAGGGAAGAATTCAAACACTCATTTTGACTGCCTCCAGAAGTTAGATCAGATGGCCAATGCAATTTGGTGCTAGGTCTTTCCCTTTAGGTTTTACCCCACAATGTTTTCATTAGTTTCGCTCACTCTCAAAATCAAGCATTTTACTGCAGGTTGGAGCAGTTTGTATCTGAGCACAGGAATAAGGTAGGGAAGAATTCAAACACTCATTTTGACTGCCTCCAGAAGTTAGATCAGATGGCCAATGCAATTTGGTGCTAGGTCTTTCCCTTTAGGTTTTACCCCACAATGTTTTCATTAGTTTCGCTCACTCTCAAAATCAAGCATTTTACTGCAGGTTGGAGCAGTTTGTATCTGAGCACAGGAATAAGGTAGGGAAGAATTCAAACACTCATTTTGACTGCCTCCAGAAGTTAGATCAGATGGCCAATGCAATTTGGTGCTAGGTCTTTCCTTTAGGTTTTACCCCCACAATGTTTTCATTAGTTTCGCTCACTCTCAAAATCAAGCATTTTACTGCAGGTTGGAGCAGTTTGTATCTGAGCACAGGAATAAGGTAGGGAAGAATTCAAACACTCATTTTGACTGCCTCCAGAAGTTAGATCAGATGGCCAATGCAATTTGGTGCTAGGTCTTTCCCTTTAGGTTTTACCCCACAATGTTTTCATTAGTTTCGCTCACTCTCAAAATCAAGCATTTTACTGCAGGTTGGAGCAGTTTGTATCTGAGCACAGGAATAAGGTAGGGAAGAATTCAAACACTCATTTTGACTGCCTCCAGAAGTTAGATCAGATGGCCAATGCAATTTGGTGCTAGGTCTTTCCCTTTAGGTTTTACCCCACAATGTTTTCATTAGTTTCGCTCACTCTCAAAATCAAGCATTTTACTGCAGGTTGGAGCAGTTTGTATCTGAGCACAGGAATAAGGTAGGGAAGAATTCAAACACTCATTTTGACTGCCTCCAGAAGTTAGATCAGATGGCCAATGCAATTTGGTGCTAGGTCTTTCCCTTTAGGTTTTACCCCACAATGTTTTCATTAGTTTCGCTCACTCTCAAAATCAAGCATTTTACTGCAGGTTGGAGCAGTTTGTATCTGAGCACAGGAATAAGGTAGGGAAGAATTCAAACACTCATTTTGACTGCCTCCAGAAGTTAGATCAGATGGCCAATGCAATTTGGTGCTAGGTCTTTCCCTTTAGGTTTTACCCCCACAATGTTTTCATTAGTTTCGCTCACTCTCAAAATCAAGCATTTTACTGCAGGTTGGAGCAGTTTGTATCTGAGCACAGGAATAAGGTAGGGAAGAATTCAAACACTCATTTTGACTGCCTCCAGAAGTTAGATCAGATGGCCAATGCAATTTGGTGCTAGGTCTTTCCCTTTAGGTTTTACCCCCACAATGTTTTCATTAGTTTCGCTCACTCTCAAAATCAAGCATTTTACTGCAGGTTGGAGCAGTTTGTATCTGAGCACAGGAATAAGGTAGGGAAGAATTCAAACACTCATTTTGACTGCCTCCAGAAGTTAGATCAGATGGCCAATGCAATTTGGTGCTAGGTCTTTCCCTTTAGGTTTTACCCCACAATGTTTTCATTAGTTTCGCTCACTCTCAAAATCAAGCATTTTACTGCAGGTTGGAGCAGTTTGTATCTGAGCACAGGAATAAGGTAGGGAAGAATTCAAACACTCATTTTGACTGCCTCCAGAAGTTAGATCAGATGGCCAATGCAATTTGGTGCTAGGTCTTTCCCTTTAGGTTTTACCCCACAATGTTTTCATTAGTTTCGCTCACTCTCAAAATCAAGCATTTTACTGCAGGTTGGAGCAGTTTGTATCTGAGCACAGGAATAAGGTAGGGAAGAATTCAAACACTCATTTTGACTGCCTCCAGAAGTTAGATCAGATGGCCAATGCAATTTGGTGCTAGGTCTTTCCCTTTAGGTTTTACCCCACAATGTTTTCATTAGTTTCGCTCACTCTCAAAATCAAGCATTTTACTGCAGGTTGGAGCAGTTTGTATCTGAGCACAGGAATAAGGTAGGGAAGAATTCAAACACTCATTTTGACTGCCTCCAGAAGTTAGATCAGATGGCCAATGCAATTTGGTGCTAGGTCTTTCCCTTTAGGTTTTACCCCACAATGTTTTCATTAGTTTCGCTCACTCTCAAAATCAAGCATTTTACTGCAGGTTGGAGCAGTTTGTATCTGAGCACAGGAATAAGGTAGGGAAGAATTCAAACACTCATTTTGACTGCCTCCAGAAGTTAGATCAGATGGCCAATGCAATTTGGTGCTAGGTCTTTCCCTTTAGGTTTTACCCCCACAATGTTTTCATTAGTTTCGCTCACTCTCAAAATCAAGCATTTTACTGCAGGTTGGAGCAGTTTGTATCTGAGCACAGGAATAAGGTAGGGAAGAATTCAAACACTCATTTTGACTGCCTCCAGAAGTTAGATCAGATGGCCAATGCAATTTGGTGCTAGGTCTTTCCCTTTAGGTTTTACCCCACAATGTTTTCATTAGTTTCGCTCACTCTCAAAATCAAGCATTTTACTGCAGGTTGGAGCAGTTTGTATCTGAGCACAGGAATAAGGTAGGGAAGAATTCAAACACTCATTTTGACTGCCTCCAGAAGTTAGATCAGATGGCCAATGCAATTTGGTGCTAGGTCTTTCCCTTTAGGTTTTACCCCACAATGTTTTCATTAGTTTCGCTCACTCTCAAAATCAAGCATTTTACTGCAGGTTGGAGCAGTTTGTATCTGAGCACAGGAATAAGGTAGGGAAGAATTCAAACACTCATTTTGACTGCCTCCAGAAGTTAGAGTTAGATCAGATGGCCAATGCAATTTGGTGCTAGGTCTTTCCCTTTAGGTTTTACCCCACAATGTTTTCATTAGTTTCGCTCACTCTCAAAATCAAGCATTTTACTGCAGGTTGGAGCAGTTTGTATCTGAGCACAGGAATAAGGTAGGGAAGAATTCAAACACTCATTTTGACTGCCTCCAGAAGTTAGATCAGATGGCCAATGCAATTTGGTGCTAGGTCTTTCCCTTTAGGTTTTACCCCACAATGTTTTCATTAGTTTCGCTCACTCTCAAAATCAAGCATTTTACTGCAGGTTGGAGCAGTTTGTATCTGAGCACAGGAATAAGGTAGGGAAGAATTCAAACACTCATTTTGACTGCCTCCAGAAGTTAGATCAGATGGCCAATGCAATTTGGTGCTAGGTCTTTCCCTTTAGGTTTTACCCCACAATGTTTTCATTAGTTTCGCTCACTCTCAAAATCAAGCATTTTACTGCAGGTTGGAGCAGTTTGTATCTGAGCACAGGAATAAGGTAGGGAAGAATTCAAACACTCATTTTGACTGCCTCCAGAAGTTAGATCAGATGGCCAATGCAATTTGGTGCTAGGTCTTTCCCTTTAGGTTTTACCCCACAATGTTTTCATTAGTTTCGCTCACTCTCAAAATCAAGCATTTTACTGCAGGTTGGAGCAGTTTGTATCTGAGCACAGGAATAAGGTAGGGAAGAATTCAAACACTCATTTTGACTGCCTCCAGAAGTTAGATCAGATGGCCAATGCAATTTGGTGCTAGGTCTTTCCCTTTAGGTTTTACCCCACAATGTTTTCATTAGTTTCGCTCACTCTCAAAATCAAGCATTTTACTGCAGGTTGGAGCAGTTTGTATCTGAGCACAGGAATAAGGTAGGGAAGAATTCAAACACTCATTTTGACTGCCTCCAGAAGTTAGATCAGATGGCCAATGCAATTTGGTGCTAGGTCTTTCCCTTTAGGTTTTACCCCACAATGTTTTCATTAGTTTCGCTCACTCTCAAAATCAAGCATTTTACTGCAGGTTGGAGCAGTTTGTATCTGAGCACAGGAATAAGGTAGGGAAGAATTCAAACACTCATTTTGACTGCCTCCAGAAGTTAGATCAGATGGCCAATGCAATTTGGTGCTAGGTCTTTCCCTTTAGGTTTTACCCCACAATGTTTTCATTAGTTTCGCTCACTCTCAAAATCAAGCATTTTACTGCAGGTTGGAGCAGTTTGTATCTGAGCACAGGAATAAGGTAGGGAAGAATTCAAACACTCATTTTGACTGCCTCCAGAAGTTAGATCAGATGGCCAATGCAATTTGGTGCTAGGTCTTTCCCTTTAGGTTTTACCCACAATGTTTTCATTAGTTTCGCTCACTCTCAAAATCAAGCATTTTACTGCAGGTTGGAGCAGTTTGTATCTGAGCACAGGAATAAGGTAGGGAAGAATTCAAACACTCATTTTGACTGCCTCCAGAAGTTAGATCAGATGGCCAATGCAATTTGGTGCTAGGTCTTTCCCTTTAGGTTTTACCCCACAATGTTTTCATTAGTTTCGCTCACTCTCAAAATCAAGCATTTTACTGCAGGTTGGAGCAGTTTGTATCTGAGCACAGGAATAAGGTAGGGAAGAATTCAAACACTCATTTTGACTGCCTCCAGAAGTTAGATCAGATGGCCAATGCAATTTGGTGCTAGGTCTTTCCCTTTAGGTTTTACCCCACAATGTTTTCATTAGTTTCGCTCACTCTCAAAATCAAGCATTTTACTGCAGGTTGGAGCAGTTTGTATCTGAGCACAGGAATAAGGTAGGGAAGAATTCAAACACTCATTTTGACTGCCTCCAGAAGTTAGATCAGATGGCCAATGCAATTTGGTGCTAGGTCTTTCCCTTTAGGTTTTACCCCACAATGTTTTCATTAGTTTCGCTCACTCTCAAAATCAAGCATTTTACTGCAGGTTGGAGCAGTTTGTATCTGAGCACAGGAATAAGGTAGGGAAGAATTCAAACACTCATTTTGACTGCCTCCAGAAGTTAGATCAGATGGCCAATGCAATTTGGTGCTAGGTCTTTCCCTTTAGGTTTTACCCCACAATGTTTTCATTAGTTTCGCTCACTCTCAAAATCAAGCATTTTACTGCAGGTTGGAGCAGTTTGTATCTGAGCACAGGAATAAGGTAGGGAAGAATTCAAACACTCATTTTGACTGCCTCCAGAAGTTAGATCAGATGGCCAATGCAATTTGGTGCTAGGTCTTTCCCTTTAGGTTTTACCCCCACAATGTTTTCATTAGTTTCGCTCACTCTCAAAATCAAGCATTTTACTGCAGGTTGGAGCAGTTTGTATCTGAGCACAGGAATAAGGTAGGGAAGAATTCAAACACTCATTTTGACTGCCTCCAGAAGTTAGATCAGATGGCCAATGCAATTTGGTGCTAGGTCTTTCCCTTTAGGTTTTACCCCCACAATGTTTTCATTAGTTTCGCTCACTCTCAAAATCAAGCATTTTACTGCAGGTTGGAGCAGTTTGTATCTGAGCACAGGAATAAGGTAGGGAAGAATTCAAACACTCATTTTGACTGCCTCCAGAAGTTAGATCAGATGGCCAATGCAATTTGGTGCTAGGTCTTTCCCTTTAGGTTTTACCCCCACAATGTTTTCATTAGTTTCGCTCACTCTCAAAATCAAGCATTTTACTGCAGGTTGGAGCAGTTTGTATCTGAGCACAGGAATAAGGTAGGGAAGAATTCAAACACTCATTTTGACTGCCTCCAGAAGTTAGATCAGATGGCCAATGCAATTTGGTGCTAGGTCTTTCCCTTTAGGTTTTACCCCACAATGTTTTCATTAGTTTCGCTCACTCTCAAAATCAAGCATTTTACTGCAGGTTGGAGCAGTTTGTATCTGAGCACAGGAATAAGGTAGGGAAGAATTCAAACACTCATTTTGACTGCCTCCAGAAGTTAGATCAGATGGCCAATGCAATTTGGTGCTAGGTCTTTCCCTTTAGGTTTTACCCCACAATGTTTTCATTAGTTTCGCTCACTCTCAAAATCAAGCATTTTACTGCAGGTTGGAGCAGTTTGTATCTGAGCACAGGAATAAGGTAGGGAAGAATTCAAACACTCATTTTGACTGCCTCCAGAAGTTAGATCAGATGGCCAATGCAATTTGGTGCTAGGTCTTTCCCTTTAGGTTTTACCCCACAATGTTTTCATTAGTTTCGCTCACTCTCAAAATCAAGCATTTTACTGCAGGTTGGAGCAGTTTGTATCTGAGCACAGGAATAAGGTAGGGAAGAATTCAAACACTCATTTTGACTGCCTCCAGAAGTTAGATCAGATGGCCAATGCAATTTGGTGCTAGGTCTTTCCCTTTAGGTTTTACCCCACAATGTTTTCATTAGTTTCGCTCACTCTCAAAATCAAGCATTTTACTGCAGGTTGGAGCAGTTTGTATCTGAGCACAGGAATAAGGTAGGGAAGAATTCAAACACTCATTTTGACTGCCTCCAGAAGTTAGATCAGATGGCCAATGCAATTTGGTGCTAGGTCTTTCCCTTTAGGTTTTACCCCCACAATGTTTTCATTAGTTTCGCTCACTCTCAAAATCAAGCATTTTACTGCAGGTTGGAGCAGTTTGTATCTGAGCACAGGAATAAGGTAGGGAAGAATTCAAACACTCATTTTGACTGCCTCCAGAAGTTAGATCAGATGGCCAATGCAATTTGGTGCTAGGTCTTTCCCTTTAGGTTTTACCCCCACAATGTTTTCATTAGTTTCGCTCACTCTCAAAATCAAGCATTTTACTGCAGGTTGGAGCAGTTTGTATCTGAGCACAGGAATAAGGTAGGGAAGAATTCAAACACTCATTTTGACTGCCTCCAGAAGTTAGATCAGATGGCCAATGCAATTTGGTGCTAGGTCTTTCCCTTTAGGTTTTACCCCCACAATGTTTTCATTAGTTTCGCTCACTCTCAAAATCAAGCATTTTACTGCAGGTTGGAGCAGTTTGTATCTGAGCACAGGAATAAGGTAGGGAAGAATTCAAACACTCATTTTGACTGCCTCCAGAAGTTAGATCAGATGGCCAATGCAATTTGGTGCTAGGTCTTTCCCTTTAGGTTTTACCCCACAATGTTTTCATTAGTTTCGCTCACTCTCAAAATCAAGCATTTTACTGCAGGTTGGAGCAGTTTGTATCTGAGCACAGGAATAAGGTAGGGAAGAATTCAAACACTCATTTTGACTGCCTCCAGAAGTTAGATCAGATGGCCAATGCAATTTGGTGCTAGGTCTTTCCCTTTAGGTTTTACCCCACAATGTTTTCATTAGTTTCGCTCACTCTCAAAATCAAGCATTTTACTGCAGGTTGGAGCAGTTTGTATCTGAGCACAGGAATAAGGTAGGGAAGAATTCAAACACTCATTTTGACTGCCTCCAGAAGTTAGATCAGATGGCCAATGCAATTTGGTGCTAGGTCTTTCCCTTTAGGTTTTACCCCACAATGTTTTCATTAGTTTCGCTCACTCTCAAAATCAAGCATTTTACTGCAGGTTGGAGCAGTTTGTATCTGAGCACAGGAATAAGGTAGGGAAGAATTCAAACACTCATTTTGACTGCCTCCAGAAGTTAGATCAGATGGCCAATGCAATTTGGTGCTAGGTCTTTCCCTTTAGGTTTTACCCCACAATGTTTTCATTAGTTTCGCTCACTCTCAAAATCAAGCATTTTACTGCAGGTTGGAGCAGTTTGTATCTGAGCACAGGAATAAGGTAGGGAAGAATTCAAACACTCATTTTGACTGCCTCCAGAAGTTAGATCAGATGGCCAATGCAATTTGGTGCTAGGTCTTTCCCTTTAGGTTTTACCCCACAATGTTTTCATTAGTTTCGCTCACTCTCAAAATCAAGCATTTTACTGCAGGTTGGAGCAGTTTGTATCTGAGCACAGGAATAAGGTAGGGAAGAATTCAAACACTCATTTTGACTGCCTCCAGAAGTTAGATCAGATGGCCAATGCAATTTGGTGCTAGGTCTTTCCCTTTAGGTTTTACCCCCACAATGTTTTCATTAGTTTCGCTCACTCTCAAAATCAAGCATTTTACTGCAGGTTGGAGCAGTTTGTATCTGAGCACAGGAATAAGGTAGGGAAGAATTCAAACACTCATTTTGACTGCCTCCAGAAGTTAGATCAGATGGCCAATGCAATTTGGTGCTAGGTCTTTCCCTTTAGGTTTTACCCCACAATGTTTTCATTAGTTTCGCTCACTCTCAAAATCAAGCATTTTACTGCAGGTTGGAGCAGTTTGTATCTGAGCACAGGAATAAGGTAGGGAAGAATTCAAACACTCATTTTGACTGCCTCCAGAAGTTAGATCAGATGGCCAATGCAATTTGGTGCTAGGTCTTTCCCTTTAGGTTTTACCCCACAATGTTTTCATTAGTTTCGCTCACTCTCAAAATCAAGCATTTTACTGCAGGTTGGAGCAGTTTGTATCTGAGCACAGGAATAAGGTAGGGAAGAATTCAAACACTCATTTTGACTGCCTCCAGAAGTTAGATCAGATGGCCAATGCAATTTGGTGCTAGGTCTTTCCCTTTAGGTTTTACCCCACAATGTTTTCATTAGTTTCGCTCACTCTCAAAATCAAGCATTTTACTGCAGGTTGGAGCAGTTTGTATCTGAGCACAGGAATAAGGTAGGGAAGAATTCAAACACTCATTTTGACTGCCTCCAGAAGTTAGATCAGATGGCCAATGCAATTTGGTGCTAGGTCTTTCCCTTTAGGTTTTACCCCACAATGTTTTCATTAGTTTCGCTCACTCTCAAAATCAAGCATTTTACTGCAGGTTGGAGCAGTTTGTATCTGAGCACAGGAATAAGGTAGGGAAGAATTCAAACACTCATTTTGACTGCCTCCAGAAGTTAGATCAGATGGCCAATGCAATTTGGTGCTAGGTCTTTCCCTTTAGGTTTTACCCCACAATGTTTTCATTAGTTTCGCTCACTCTCAAAATCAAGCATTTTACTGCAGGTTGGAGCAGTTTGTATCTGAGCACAGGAATAAGGTAGGGAAGAATTCAAACACTCATTTTGACTGCCTCCAGAAGTTAGATCAGATGGCCAATGCAATTTGGTGCTAGGTCTTTCCCTTTAGGTTTTACCCCACAATGTTTTCATTAGTTTCGCTCACTCTCAAAATCAAGCATTTTACTGCAGGTTGGAGCAGTTTGTATCTGAGCACAGGAATAAGGTAGGGAAGAATTCAAACACTCATTTTGACTGCCTCCAGAAGTTAGATCAGATGGCCAATGCAATTTGGTGCTAGGTCTTTCCCTTTAGGTTTTACCCCACAATGTTTTCATTAGTTTCGCTCACTCTCAAAATCAAGCATTTTACTGCAGGTTGGAGCAGTTTGTATCTGAGCACAGGAATAAGGTAGGGAAGAATTCAAACACTCATTTTGACTGCCTCCAGAAGTTAGATCAGATGGCCAATGCAATTTGGTGCTAGGTCTTTCCCTTTAGGTTTTACCCCACAATGTTTTCATTAGTTTCGCTCACTCTCAAAATCAAGCATTTTACTGCAGGTTGGAGCAGTTTGTATCTGAGCACAGGAATAAGGTAGGGAAGAATTCAAACACTCATTTTGACTGCCTCCAGAAGTTAGATCAGATGGCCAATGCAATTTGGTGCTAGGTCTTTCCCTTTAGGTTTTACCCCACAATGTTTTCATTAGTTTCGCTCACTCTCAAAATCAAGCATTTTACTGCAGGTTGGAGCAGTTTGTATCTGAGCACAGGAATAAGGTAGGGAAGAATTCAAACACTCATTTTGACTGCCTCCAGAAGTTAGATCAGATGGCCAATGCAATTTGGTGCTAGGTCTTTCCCTTTAGGTTTTACCCCACAATGTTTTCATTAGTTTCGCTCACTCTCAAAATCAAGCATTTTACTGCAGGTTGGAGCAGTTTGTATCTGAGCACAGGAATAAGGTAGGGAAGAATTCAAACACTCATTTTGACTGCCTCCAGAAGTTAGATCAGATGGCCAATGCAATTTGGTGCTAGGTCTTTCCCTTTAGGTTTTACCCCCACAATGTTTTCATTAGTTTCGCTCACTCTCAAAATCAAGCATTTTACTGCAGGTTGGAGCAGTTTGTATCTGAGCACAGGAATAAGGTAGGGAAGAATTCAAACACTCATTTTGACTGCCTCCAGAAGTTAGATCAGATGGCCAATGCAATTTGGTGCTAGGTCTTTCCCTTTAGGTTTTACCCCACAATGTTTTCATTAGTTTCGCTCACTCTCAAAATCAAGCATTTTACTGCAGGTTGGAGCAGTTTGTATCTGAGCACAGGAATAAGGTAGGGAAGAATTCAAACACTCATTTTGACTGCCTCCAGAAGTTAGATCAGATGGCCAATGCAATTTGGTGCTAGGTCTTTCCCTTTAGGTTTTACCCCACAATGTTTTCATTAGTTTCGCTCACTCTCAAAATCAAGCATTTTACTGCAGGTTGGAGCAGTTTGTATCTGAGCACAGGAATAAGGTAGGGAAGAATTCAAACACTCATTTTGACTGCCTCCAGAAGTTAGATCAGATGGCCAATGCAATTTGGTGCTAGGTCTTTCCCTTTAGGTTTTACCCCACAATGTTTTCATTAGTTTCGCTCACTCTCAAAATCAAGCATTTTACTGCAGGTTGGAGCAGTTTGTATCTGAGCACAGGAATAAGGTAGGGAAGAATTCAAACACTCATTTTGACTGCCTCCAGAAGTTAGATCAGATGGCCAATGCAATTTGGTGCTAGGTCTTTCCCTTTAGGTTTTACCCCACAATGTTTTCATTAGTTTCGCTCACTCTCAAAATCAAGCATTTTACTGCAGGTTGGAGCAGTTTGTATCTGAGCACAGGAATAAGGTAGGGAAGAATTCAAACACTCATTTTGACTGCCTCCAGAAGTTAGATCAGATGGCCAATGCAATTTGGTGCTAGGTCTTTCCCTTTAGGTTTTACCCCACAATGTTTTCATTAGTTTCGCTCACTCTCAAAATCAAGCATTTTACTGCAGGTTGGAGCAGTTTGTATCTGAGCACAGGAATAAGGTAGGGAAGAATTCAAACACTCATTTTGACTGCCTCCAGAAGTTAGATCAGATGGCCAATGCAATTTGGTGCTAGGTCTTTCCCTTTAGGTTTTACCCCCACAATGTTTTCATTAGTTTCGCTCACTCTCAAAATCAAGCATTTTACTGCAGGTTGGAGCAGTTTGTATCTGAGCACAGGAATAAGGTAGGGAAGAATTCAAACACTCATTTTGACTGCCTCCAGAAGTTAGATCAGATGGCCAATGCAATTGGTGCTAGGTCTTTCCCTTTAGGTTTTACCCCCACAATGTTTTCATTAGTTTCGCTCACTCTCAAAATCAAGCATTTTACTGCAGGTTGGAGCAGTTTGTATCTGAGCACAGGAATAAGGTAGGGAAGAATTCAAACACTCATTTTGACTGCCTCCAGAAGTTAGATCAGATGGCCAATGCAATTTGGTGCTAGGTCTTTCCCTTTAGGTTTTACCCCACAATGTTTTCATTAGTTTCGCTCACTCTCAAAATCAAGCATTTTACTGCAGGTTGGAGCAGTTTGTATCTGAGCACAGGAATAAGGTAGGGAAGAATTCAAACACTCATTTTGACTGCCTCCAGAAGTTAGATCAGATGGCCAATGCAATTTGGTGCTAGGTCTTTCCCTTTAGGTTTTACCCCACAATGTTTTCATTAGTTTCGCTCACTCTCAAAATCAAGCATTTTACTGCAGGTTGGAGCAGTTTGTATCTGAGCACAGGAATAAGGTAGGGAAAATTCAAACACTCATTTTGACTGCCTCCAGAAGTTAGATCAGATGGCCAATGCAATTTGGTGCTAGGTCTTTCCCTTTAGGTTTTACCCCACAATGTTTTCATTAGTTTCGCTCACTCTCAAAATCAAGCATTTTACTGCAGGTTGGAGCAGTTTGTATCTGAGCACAGGAATAAGGTAGGGAAGAATTCAAACACTCATTTTGACTGCCTCCAGAAGTTAGATCAGATGGCCAATGCAATTTGGTGCTAGGTCTTTCCCTTTAGGTTTTACCCCACAATGTTTTCATTAGTTTCGCTCACTCTCAAAATCAAGCATTTTACTGCAGGTTGGAGCAGTTTGTATCTGAGCACAGGAATAAGGTAGGGAAGAATTCAAACACTCATTTTGACTGCCTCCAGAAGTTAGATCAGATGGCCAATGCAATTTGGTGCTAGGTCTTTCCCTTTAGGTTTTACCCCCACAATGTTTTCATTAGTTTCGCTCACTCTCAAAATCAAGCATTTTACTGCAGGTTGGAGCAGTTTGTATCTGAGCACAGGAATAAGGTAGGGAAGAATTCAAACACTCATTTTGACTGCCTCCAGAAGTTAGATCAGATGGCCAATGCAATTTGGTGCTAGGTCTTTCCCTTTAGGTTTTACCCCCACAATGTTTTCATTAGTTTCGCTCACTCTCAAAATCAAGCATTTTACTGCAGGTTGGAGCAGTTTGTATCTGAGCACAGGAATAAGGTAGGGAAGAATTCAAACACTCATTTTGACTGCCTCCAGAAGTTAGATCAGATGGCCAATGCAATTTGGTGCTAGGTCTTTCCCTTTAGGTTTTACCCCCACAATGTTTTCATTAGTTTCGCTCACTCTCAAAATCAAGCATTTTACTGCAGGTTGGAGCAGTTTGTATCTGAGCACAGGAATAAGGTAGGGAAGAATTCAAACACTCATTTTGACTGCCTCCAGAAGTTAGATCAGATGGCCAATGCAATTTGGTGCTAGGTCTTTCCCTTTAGGTTTTACCCCCACAATGTTTTCATTAGTTTCGCTCACTCTCAAAATCAAGCATTTTACTGCAGGTTGGAGCAGTTTGTATCTGAGCACAGGAATAAGGTAGGGAAGAATTCAAACACTCATTTTGACTGCCTCCAGAAGTTAGATCAGATGGCCAATGCAATTTGGTGCTAGGTCTTTCCCTTTAGGTTTTACCCCACAATGTTTTCATTAGTTTCGCTCACTCTCAAAATCAAGCATTTTACTGCAGGTTGGAGCAGTTTGTATCTGAGCACAGGAATAAGGTAGGGAAGAATTCAAACACTCATTTTGACTGCCTCCAGAAGTTAGATCAGATGGCCAATGCAATTTGGTGCTAGGTCTTTCCCTTTAGGTTTTACCCCACAATGTTTTCATTAGTTTCGCTCACTCTCAAAATCAAGCATTTTACTGCAGGTTGGAGCAGTTTGTATCTGAGCACAGGAATAAGGTAGGGAAGAATTCAAACACTCATTTTGACTGCCTCCAGAAGTTAGATCAGATGGCCAATGCAATTTGGTGCTAGGTCTTTCCCTTTAGGTTTTACCCCCACAATGTTTTCATTAGTTTCGCTCACTCTCAAAATCAAGCATTTTACTGCAGGTTGGAGCAGTTTGTATCTGAGCACAGGAATAAGGTAGGGAAGAATTCAAACACTCATTTTGACTGCCTCCAGAAGTTAGATCAGATGGCCAATGCAATTTGGTGCTAGGTCTTTCCCTTTAGGTTTTACCCCACAATGTTTTCATTAGTTTCGCTCACTCTCAAAATCAAGCATTTTACTGCAGGTTGGAGCAGTTTGTATCTGAGCACAGGAATAAGGTAGGGAAGAATTCAAACACTCATTTTGACTGCCTCCAGAAGTTAGATCAGATGGCCAATGCAATTTGGTGCTAGGTCTTTCCCTTTAGGTTTTACCCCACAATGTTTTCATTAGTTTCGCTCACTCTCAAAATCAAGCATTTTACTGCAGGTTGGAGCAGTTTGTATCTGAGCACAGGAATAAGGTAGGGAAGAATTCAAACACTCATTTTGACTGCCTCCAGAAGTTAGATCAGATGGCCAATGCAATTTGGTGCTAGGTCTTTCCCTTTAGGTTTTACCCCACAATGTTTTCATTAGTTTCGCTCACTCTCAAAATCAAGCATTTTACTGCAGGTTGGAGCAGTTTGTATCTGAGCACAGGAATAAGGTAGGGAAGAATTCAAACACTCATTTTGACTGCCTCCAGAAGTTAGATCAGATGGCCAATGCAATTTGGTGCTAGGTCTTTCCCTTTAGGTTTTACCCCCACAATGTTTTCATTAGTTTCGCTCACTCTCAAAATCAAGCATTTTACTGCAGGTTGGAGCAGTTTGTATCTGAGCACAGGAATAAGGTAGGGAAGAATTCAAACACTCATTTTGACTGCCTCCAGAAGTTAGATCAGATGGCCAATGCAATTTGGTGCTAGGTCTTTCCCTTTAGGTTTTACCCCCAACATGTTTTCATTAGTTTCGCTCACTCTCAAAATCAAGCATTTTACTGCAGGTTGGAGCAGTTTGTATCTGAGCACAGGAATAAGGTAGGGAAGAATTCAAACACTCATTTTGACTGCCTCCAGAAGTTAGATCAGATGGCCAATGCAATTTGGTGCTAGGTCTTTCCCTTTAGGTTTTACCCCCACAATGTTTTCATTAGTTTCGCTCACTCTCAAAATCAAGCATTTTACTGCAGGTTGGAGCAGTTTGTATCTGAGCACAGGAATAAGGTAGGGAAGAATTCAAACACTCATTTTGACTGCCTCCAGAAGTTAGATCAGATGGCCAATGCAATTTGGTGCTAGGTCTTTCCCTTTAGGTTTTACCCCCACAATGTTTTCATTAGTTTCGCTCACTCTCAAAATCAAGCATTTTACTGCAGGTTGGAGCAGTTTGTATCTGAGCACAGGAATAAGGTAGGGAAGAATTCAAACACTCATTTTGACTGCCTCCAGAAGTTAGATCAGATGGCCAATGCAATTTGGTGCTAGGTCTTTCCCTTTAGGTTTTACCCCACAATGTTTTCATTAGTTTCGCTCACTCTCAAAATCAAGCATTTTACTGCAGGTTGGAGCAGTTTGTATCTGAGCACAGGAATAAGGTAGGGAAGAATTCAAACACTCATTTTGACTGCCTCCAGAAGTTAGATCAGATGGCCAATGCAATTTGGTGCTAGGTCTTTCCCTTTAGGTTTTACCCCACAATGTTTTCATTAGTTTCGCTCACTCTCAAAATCAAGCATTTTACTGCAGGTTGGAGCAGTTTGTATCTGAGCACAGGAATAAGGTAGGGAAGAATTCAAACACTCATTTTGACTGCCTCCAGAAGTTAGATCAGATGGCCAATGCAATTTGGTGCTAGGTCTTTCCCTTTAGGTTTTACCCCACAATGTTTTCATTAGTTTCACTACCTCAAAATCAAGCATTTTACTGCAGGTTGGAGCAGTTTGTATCTGAGCACAGGAATAAGGTAGGAAGAATTCAAACACTCATTTTGACTGCCTCCAGAAGTTAGATCAGATGGCCAATGCATTTGGTGCTAGGTCTTTTAGGTTTTGCTAGGCATTTTACTTTGGAGCCCTGAGCACAGGAATTAGGGAAGTCATTTTGACTGCCTCCAGAAGTTAGATCAGATGGCCAATGTTTGGTGCTAGGTCTTTCCTTTAGGTTTTACCCCCACAATGTTTTCATTAGTTTCACTCTCAAAATCAAGCATTTTACTGCAGGTTGGAGCAGTTTGTATCTGAGCACAGGAATAAGGTAGGAAGAATTCAAACACTCATTTTGACTGCCTCCAGAAGTTAGATCAGATGGCCAATGCAATTTGGTGCTAGGTCTTTCCCTTTAGGTTTTACCCCCACAATGTTTTCATTAGTTTGCTCACTCTCAAAATCAAGCATTTTACTGCAGGTTGAGCAGTTTGTATCTGAGCACAGGAATAAGGTAGGGAAGAATTCAAACACCATTTTGACTGCCTCCAGAAGTTAGATCAGATGGCCAATGCAATTTGGTGCTAGGTCTTTCCCTTTAGGTTTTACCCCACAATGTTTTCATTAGTTTCACTCTCAAAATCAAGCATTTTACTGCAGGTTGGAGCAGTTTGTATCTGAGCACAGGAATAAGGTAGGGAAGAATTCAAACACTCATTTTGACTGCCTCCAGAAGTTAGATCAGATGGCCAATGCAATTTGGTGCTAGGTCTTTCCTTTAGGTTTTACCCCACAATGTTTTCATTAGTTTGCTCACTCTCAAAATCAAGCATTTACTGCAGGTTGGAGCAGTTTGTATCTGAGCACAGGAATAAGGTAGGGAAGAATTCAAACACTCATTTTGACTGCCTCCAGAAGTTAGATCAGATGGCCAATGCAATTTGGTGCTAGGTCTTTCCCTTTAGGTTTTACCCCCACAATGTTTTCATTAGTTTCGCTCACTCTCAAAATCAAGCATTTTACTGCAGGTTGAGCAGTTTGTATCTGAGCACAGGAATAAGGTAGGGAAGAATTCAAACACTCATTTTGACTGCCTCCAGAAGTTAGATCAGATGGCCAATGCAATTTGGTGCTAGGTCTTTCCCTTTAGGTTTTACCCCCACAATGTTTTCATTAGTTTCGCTCACTCTCAAAATCAAGCATTTTACTGCAGGTTGGAGCAGTTTGTATCTGAGCACAGGAATAAGGTAGGGAAGAATTCAAACACTCATTTTGACTGCCTCCAGAAGTTAGATCAGATGGCCAATGCAATTTGGTGCTAGGTCTTTCCCTTTAGGTTTTACCCCCACAATGTTTTCATTAGTTTCGCTCACTCTCAAAATCAAGCATTTTACTGCAGGTTGGAGCAGTTTGTATCTGAGCACAGGAATAAGGTAGGGAAGAATTCAAACACTCATTTTGACTGCCTCCAGAAGTTAGATCAGATGGCCAATGCAATTTGGTGCTAGGTCTTTCCTTTAGGTTTTACCCCCACAATGTTTTCATTAGTTTCGCTCACTCTCAAAATCAAGCATTTTACTGCAGGTTGGAGCAGTTTGTATCTGAGCACAGGAATAAGGTAGGGAAGAATTCAAACACTCATTTTGACTGCCTCCAGAAGTTAGATCAGATGGCCAATGCAATTTGGTGCTAGGTCTTTCCCTTTAGGTTTTACCCCACAATGTTTTCATTAGTTTCGCTCACTCTCAAAATCAAGCATTTTACTGCAGGTTGGAGCAGTTTGTATCTGAGCACAGGAATAAGGTAGGGAAGAATTCAAACACTCATTTTGACTGCCTCCAGAAGTTAGATCAGATGGCCAATGCAATTTGGTGCTAGGTCTTTCCCTTTAGGTTTTACCCCCACAATGTTTTCATTAGTTTCGCTCACTCTCAAAATCAAGCATTTTACTGCAGGTTGGAGCAGTTTGTATCTGAGCACAGGAATAAGGTAGGGAAGAATTCAAACACTCATTTTGACTGCCTCCAGAAGTTAGATCAGATGGCCAATGCAATTTGGTGCTAGGTCTTTCCCTTTAGGTTTTACCCCCACAATGTTTTCATTAGTTTCGCTCACTCTCAAAATCAAGCATTTTACTGCAGGTTGGAGCAGTTTGTATCTGAGCACAGGAATAAGGTAGGGAAGAATTCAAACACTCATTTTGACTGCCTCCAGAAGTTAGATCAGATGGCCAATGCAATTTGGTGCTAGGTCTTTCCCTTTAGGTTTTACCCCCACAATGTTTTCATTAGTTTCGCTCACTCTCAAAATCAAGCATTTTACTGCAGGTTGGAGCAGTTTGTATCTGAGCACAGGAATAAGGTAGGGAAGAATTCAAACACTCATTTTGACTGCCTCCAGAAGTTAGATCAGATGGCCAATGCAATTTGGTGCTAGGTCTTTCCCTTTAGGTTTTACCCCACAATGTTTTCATTAGTTTCGCTCACTCTCAAAATCAAGCATTTTACTGCAGGTTGGAGCAGTTTGTATCTGAGCACAGGAATAAGGTAGGGAAGAATTCAAACACTCATTTTGACTGCCTCCAGAAGTTAGATCAGATGGCCAATGCAATTTGGTGCTAGGTCTTTCCTTTAGGTTTTACCCCCACAATGTTTTCATTAGTTTCGCTCACTCTCAAAATCAAGCATTTTACTGCAGGTTGGAGCAGTTTGTATCTGAGCACAGGAATAAGGTAGGGAAGAATTCAAACACTCATTTTGACTGCCTCCAGAAGTTAGATCAGATGGCCAATGCAATTTGGTGCTAGGTCTTTCCCTTTAGGTTTTACCCCCACAATGTTTTCATTAGTTTCGCTCACTCTCAAAATCAAGCATTTTACTGCAGGTTGGAGCAGTTTGTATCTGAGCACAGGAATAAGGTAGGGAAGAATTCAAACACTCATTTTGACTGCCTCCAGAAGTTAGATCAGATGGCCAATGCAATTTGGTGCTAGGTCTTTCCCTTTAGGTTTTACCCCCACAATGTTTTCATTAGTTTCGCTCACTCTCAAAATCAAGCATTTTACTGCAGGTTGGAGCAGTTTGTATCTGAGCACAGGAATAAGGTAGGGAAGAATTCAAACACTCATTTTGACTGCCTCCAGAAGTTAGATCAGATGGCCAATGCAATTTGGTGCTAGGTCTTTCCCTTTAGGTTTTACCCCACAATGTTTTCATTAGTTTCGCTCACTCTCAAAATCAAGCATTTTACTGCAGGTTGGAGCAGTTTGTATCTGAGCACAGGAATAAGGTAGGGAAGAATTCAAACACTCATTTTGACTGCCTCCAGAAGTTAGATCAGATGGCCAATGCAATTTGGTGCTAGGTCTTTCCCTTTAGGTTTTACCCCCACAATGTTTTCATTAGTTTCGCTCACTCTCAAAATCAAGCATTTTACTGCAGGTTGGAGCAGTTTGTATCTGAGCACAGGAATAAGGTAGGGAAGAATTCAAACACTCATTTTGACTGCCTCCAGAAGTTAGATCAGATGGCCAATGCAATTTGGTGCTAGGTCTTTCCCTTTAGGTTTTACCCCACAATGTTTTCATTAGTTTCGCTCACTCTCAAAATCAAGCATTTTACTGCAGGTTGGAGCAGTTTGTATCTGAGCACAGGAATAAGGTAGGGAAGAATTCAAACACTCATTTTGACTGCCTCCAGAAGTTAGATCAGATGGCCAATGCAATTTGGTGCTAGGTCTTTCCCTTTAGGTTTTACCCCACAATGTTTTCATTAGTTTCGCTCACTCTCAAAATCAAGCATTTTACTGCAGGTTGGAGCAGTTTGTATCTGAGCACAGGAATAAGGTAGGGAAGAATTCAAACACTCATTTTGACTGCCTCCAGAAGTTAGATCAGATGGCCAATGCAATTTGGTGCTAGGTCTTTCCCTTTAGGTTTTACCCCACAATGTTTTCATTAGTTTCGCTCACTCTCAAAATCAAGCATTTTACTGCAGGTTGGAGCAGTTTGTATCTGAGCACAGGAATAAGGTAGGGAAGAATTCAAACACTCATTTTGACTGCCTCCAGAAGTTAGATCAGATGGCCAATGCAATTTGGTGCTAGGTCTTTCCCTTTAGGTTTTACCCCACAATGTTTTCATTAGTTTCGCTCACTCTCAAAATCAAGCATTTTACTGCAGGTTGGAGCAGTTTGTATCTGAGCACAGGAATAAGGTAGGGAAGAATTCAAACACTCATTTTGACTGCCTCCAGAAGTTAGATCAGATGGCCAATGCAATTTGGTGCTAGGTCTTTCCTTTAGGTTTTACCCCCACAATGTTTTCATTAGTTTCGCTCACTCTCAAAATCAAGCATTTTACTGCAGGTTGGAGCAGTTTGTATCTGAGCACAGGAATAAGGTAGGGAAGAATTCAAACACTCATTTTGACTGCCTCCAGAAGTTAGATCAGATGGCCAATGCAATTTGGTGCTAGGTCTTTCCCTTTAGGTTTTACCCCACAATGTTTTCATTAGTTTCGCTCACTCTCAAAATCAAGCATTTTACTGCAGGTTGGAGCAGTTTGTATCTGAGCACAGGAATAAGGTAGGGAAGAATTCAAACACTCATTTTGACTGCCTCCAGAAGTTAGATCAGATGGCCAATGCAATTTGGTGCTAGGTCTTTCCCTTTAGGTTTTACCCCACAATGTTTTCATTAGTTTCGCTCACTCTCAAAATCAAGCATTTTACTGCAGGTTGGAGCAGTTTGTATCTGAGCACAGGAATAAGGTAGGGAAGAATTCAAACACTCATTTTGACTGCCTCCAGAAGTTAGATCAGATGGCCAATGCAATTTGGTGCTAGGTCTTTCCCTTTAGGTTTTACCCCACAATGTTTTCATTAGTTTCGCTCACTCTCAAAATCAAGCATTTTACTGCAGGTTGGAGCAGTTTGTATCTGAGCACAGGAATAAGGTAGGGAAGAATTCAAACACTCATTTTGACTGCCTCCAGAAGTTAGATCAGATGGCCAATGCAATTTGGTGCTAGGTCTTTCCTTTAGGTTTTACCCCACAATGTTTTCATTAGTTTCGCTCACTCTCAAAATCAAGCATTTTACTGCAGGTTGGAGCAGTTTGTATCTGAGCACAGGAATAAGGTAGGGAAGAATTCAAACACCATTTTGACTGCCTCCAGAAGTTAGATCAGATGGCCAATGCAATTTGGTGCTAGGTCTTTCCCTTTAGGTTTTACCCCACAATGTTTTCATTAGTTTCGCTCACTCTCAAAATCAAGCATTTTACTGCAGGTTGGAGCAGTTTGTATCTGAGCACAGGAATAAGGTAGGGAAGAATTCAAACACTCATTTTGACTGCCTCCAGAAGTTAGATCAGATGGCCAATGCAATTTGGTGCTAGGTCTTTCCCTTTAGGTTTTACCCCACAATGTTTTCATTAGTTTCGCTCACTCTCAAAATCAAGCATTTTACTGCAGGTTGGAGCAGTTTGTATCTGAGCACAGGAATAAGGTAGGGAAGAATTCAAACACTCATTTTGACTGCCTCCAGAAGTTAGATCAGATGGCCAATGCAATTTGGTGCTAGGTCTTTCCTTTAGGTTTTACCCCACAATGTTTTCATTAGTTTCGCTCACTCTCAAAATCAAGCATTTTACTGCAGGTTGGAGCAGTTTGTATCTGAGCACAGGAATAAGGTAGGGAAGAATTCAAACACCATTTTGACTGCCTCCAGAAGTTAGATCAGATGGCCAATGCAATTTGGTGCTAGGTCTTTCCCTTTAGGTTTTACCCCACAATGTTTTCATTAGTTTCGCTCACTCTCAAAATCAAGCATTTTACTGCAGGTTGGAGCAGTTTGTATCTGAGCACAGGAATAAGGTAGGGAAGAATTCAAACACTCATTTTGACTGCCTCCAGAAGTTAGATCAGATGGCCAATGCAATTTGGTGCTAGGTCTTTCCCTTTAGGTTTTACCCCACAATGTTTTCATTAGTTTCGCTCACTCTCAAAATCAAGCATTTTACTGCAGGTTGGAGCAGTTTGTATCTGAGCACAGGAATAAGGTAGGAAGAATTCAAACACTCATTTTGACTGCCTCCAGAAGTTAGATCAGATGGCCAATGCAATTTGGTGCTAGGTCTTTCCCTTTAGGTTTTACCCCACAATGTTTTCATTAGTTTCGCTCACTCTCAAAATCAAGCATTTTACTGCAGGTTGGAGCAGTTTGTATCTGAGCACAGGAATAAGGTAGGGAAGAATTCAAACACTCATTTTGACTGCCTCCAGAAGTTAGATCAGATGGCCAATGCAATTTGGTGCTAGGTCTTTCCCTTTAGGTTTTACCCCACAATGTTTTCATTAGTTTCGCTCACTCTCAAAATCAAGCATTTTACTGCAGGTTGGAGCAGTTTGTATCTGAGCACAGGAATAAGGTAGGGAAGAATTCAAACACTCATTTTGACTGCCTCCAGAAGTTAGATCAGATGGCCAATGCAATTTGGTGCTAGGTCTTTCCCTTTAGGTTTTACCCCACAATGTTTTCATTAGTTTCGCTCACTCTCAAAATCAAGCATTTTACTGCAGGTTGGAGCAGTTTGTATCTGAGCACAGGAATAAGGTAGGGAAGAATTCAAACACTCATTTTGACTGCCTCCAGAAGTTAGATCAGATGGCCAATGCAATTTGGTGCTAGGTCTTTCCCTTTAGGTTTTACCCCACAATGTTTTCATTAGTTTCGCTCACTCTCAAAATCAAGCATTTTACTGCAGGTTGGAGCAGTTTGTATCTGAGCACAGGAATAAGGTAGGGAAGAATTCAAACACTCATTTTGACTGCCTCCAGAAGTTAGATCAGATGGCCAATGCAATTTGGTGCTAGGTCTTTCCTTTAGGTTTTACCCCCACAATGTTTTCATTAGTTTCGCTCACTCTCAAAATCAAGCATTTTACTGCAGGTTGGAGCAGTTTGTATCTGAGCACAGGAATAAGGTAGGGAAGAATTCAAACACTCATTTTGACTGCCTCCAGAAGTTAGATCAGATGGCCAATGCAATTTGGTGCTAGGTCTTTCCTTTAGGTTTTACCCCACAATGTTTTCATTAGTTTCGCTCACTCTCAAAATCAAGCATTTTACTGCAGGTTGGAGCAGTTTGTATCTGAGCACAGGAATAAGGTAGGGAAGAATTCAAACACTCATTTTGACTGCCTCCAGAAGTTAGATCAGATGGCCAATGCAATTTGGTGCTAGGTCTTTCCTTTAGGTTTTACCCCACAATGTTTTCATTAGTTTCGCTCACTCTCAAAATCAAGCATTTTACTGCAGGTTGGAGCAGTTTGTATCTGAGCACAGGAATAAGGTAGGGAAGAATTCAAACACTCATTTTGACTGCCTCCAGAAGTTAGATCAGATGGCCAATGCAATTTGGTGCTAGGTCTTTCCTTTAGGTTTTACCCCACAATGTTTTCATTAGTTTCGCTCACTCTCAAAATCAAGCATTTTACTGCAGGTTGGAGCAGTTTGTATCTGAGCACAGGAATAAGGTAGGGAAGAATTCAAACACTCATTTTGACTGCCTCCAGAAGTTAGATCAGATGGCCAATGCAATTTGGTGCTAGGTCTTTCCTTTAGGTTTTACCCCACAATGTTTTCATTAGTTTCGCTCACTCTCAAAATCAAGCATTTTACTGCAGGTTGGAGCAGTTTGTATCTGAGCACAGGAATAAGGTAGGGAAGAATTCAAACACTCATTTTGACTGCCTCCAGAAGTTAGATCAGATGGCCAATGCAATTTGGTGCTAGGTCTTTCCTTTAGGTTTTACCCCACAATGTTTTCATTAGTTTCGCTCACTCTCAAAATCAAGCATTTTACTGCAGGTTGGAGCAGTTTGTATCTGAGCACAGGAATAAGGTAGGAAGAATTCAAACACTCATTTTGACTGCCTCCAGAAGTTAGATCAGATGGCCAATGCAATTTGGTGCTAGGTCTTTCCCTTTAGGTTTTACCCCACAATGTTTTCATTAGTTTCGCTCACTCTCAAAATCAAGCATTTTACTGCAGGTTGGAGCAGTTTGTATCTGAGCACAGGAATAAGGTAGGGAAGAATTCAAACACTCATTTTGACTGCCTCCAGAAGTTAGATCAGATGGCCAATGCAATTTGGTGCTAGGTCTTTCCCTTTAGGTTTTACCCCACAATGTTTTCATTAGTTTCGCTCACTCTCAAAATCAAGCATTTTACTGCAGGTTGGAGCAGTTTGTATCTGAGCACAGGAATAAGGTAGGGAAGAATTCAAACACTCATTTTGACTGCCTCCAGAAGTTAGATCAGATGGCCAATGCAATTTGGTGCTAGGTCTTTCCCTTTAGGTTTTACCCCCACAATGTTTTCATTAGTTTCGCTCACTCTCAAAATCAAGCATTTTACTGCAGGTTGGAGCAGTTTGTATCTGAGCACAGGAATGAGGTAGGGAAGAATTCAAACACTCATTTTGACTGCCTCCAGAAGTTAGATCAGATGGCCAATGCAATTTGGTGCTAGGTCTTTCCCTTTAGGTTTTACCCCCACAATGTTTTCATTAGTTTCGCTCACTCTCAAAATCAAGCATTTTACTGCAGGTTGAGCAGTTTGTATCTGAGCACAGGAATAAGGTAGGGAAGAATTCAAACACTCATTTTGACTGCCTCCAGAAGTTAGATCAGATGGCCAATGCAATTTGGTGCTAGGTCTTTCCCTTTAGGTTTTACCCCCACAATGTTTTCATTAGTTTCGCTCACTCTCAAAATCAAGCATTTTACTGCAGGTTGGAGCAGTTTGTATCTGAGCACAGGAATAAGGTAGGGAAGAATTCAAACACTCATTTTGACTGCCTCCAGAAGTTAGATCAGATGGCCAATGCAATTTGGTGCTAGGTCTTTCCTTTAGGTTTTACCCCCACAATGTTTTCATTAGTTTCGCTCACTCTCAAAATCAAGCATTTTACTGCAGGTTGGAGCAGTTTGTATCTGAGCACAGGAATAAGGTAGGGAAGAATTCAAACACTCATTTTGACTGCCTCCAGAAGTTAGATCAGATGGCCAATGCAATTTGGTGCTAGGTCTTTCCCTTTAGGTTTTACCCCACAATGTTTTCATTAGTTTCGCTCACTCTCAAAATCAAGCATTTTACTGCAGGTTGGAGCAGTTTGTATCTGAGCACAGGAATAAGGTAGGGAAGAATTCAAACACTCATTTTGACTGCCTCCAGAAGTTAGATCAGATGGCCAATGCAATTTGGTGCTAGGTCTTTCCCTTTAGGTTTTACCCCACAATGTTTTCATTAGTTTCGCTCACTCTCAAAATCAAGCATTTTACTGCAGGTTGGAGCAGTTTGTATCTGAGCACAGGAATAAGGTAGGGAAGAATTCAAACACTCATTTTGACTGCCTCCAGAAGTTAGATCAGATGGCCAATGCAATTTGGTGCTAGGTCTTTCCCTTTAGGTTTTACCCCCACAATGTTTTCATTAGTTTCGCTCACTCTCAAAATCAAGCATTTTACTGCAGGTTGGAGCAGTTTGTATCTGAGCACAGGAATAAGGTAGGGAAGAATTCAAACACTCATTTTGACTGCCTCCAGAAGTTAGATCAGATGGCCAATGCAATTTGGTGCTAGGTCTTTCCCTTTAGGTTTTACCCCACAATGTTTTCATTAGTTTCGCTCACTCTCAAAATCAAGCATTTTACTGCAGGTTGGAGCAGTTTGTATCTGAGCACAGGAATAAGGTAGGGAAGAATTCAAACACTCATTTTGACTGCCTCCAGAAGTTAGATCAGATGGCCAATGCAATTTGGTGCTAGGTCTTTCCTTTAGGTTTTACCCCCACAATGTTTTCATTAGTTTCGCTCACTCTCAAAATCAAGCATTTTACTGCAGGTTGGAGCAGTTTGTATCTGAGCACAGGAATAAGGTAGGGAAGAATTCAAACACTCATTTTGACTGCCTCCAGAAGTTAGATCAGATGGCCAATGCAATTTGGTGCTAGGTCTTTCCCTTTAGGTTTTACCCCCACAATGTTTTCATTAGTTTCGCTCACTCTCAAAATCAAGCATTTTACTGCAGGTTGGAGCAGTTTGTATCTGAGCACAGGAATAAGGTAGGGAAGAATTCAAACACTCATTTTGACTGCCTCCAGAAGTTAGATCAGATGGCCAATGCAATTTGGTGCTAGGTCTTTCCCTTTAGGTTTTACCCCCACAATGTTTTCATTAGTTTCGCTCACTCTCAAAATCAAGCATTTTACTGCAGGTTGGAGCAGTTTGTATCTGAGCACAGGAATAAGGTAGGGAAGAATTCAAACACTCATTTTGACTGCCTCCAGAAGTTAGATCAGATGGCCAATGCAATTTGGTGCTAGGTCTTTCCCTTTAGGTTTTACCCCACAATGTTTTCATTAGTTTCGCTCACTCTCAAAATCAAGCATTTTACTGCAGGTTGGAGCAGTTTGTATCTGAGCACAGGAATAAGGTAGGGAAGAATTCAAACACCATTTTGACTGCCTCCAGAAGTTAGATCAGATGGCCAATGCAATTTGGTGCTAGGTCTTTCCTTTAGGTTTTACCCCACAATGTTTTCATTAGTTTCGCTCACTCTCAAAATCAAGCATTTTACTGCAGGTTGGAGCAGTTTGTATCTGAGCACAGGAATAAGGTAGGGAAGAATTCAAACACTCATTTTGACTGCCTCCAGAAGTTAGATCAGATGGCCAATGCAATTTGGTGCTAGGTCTTTCCCTTTAGGTTTTACCCCACAATGTTTTCATTAGTTTCGCTCACTCTCAAAATCAAGCATTTTACTGCAGGTTGGAGCAGTTTGTATCTGAGCACAGGAATAAGGTAGGGAAGAATTCAAACACTCATTTTGACTGCCTCCAGAAGTTAGATCAGATGGCCAATGCAATTTGGTGCTAGGTCTTTCCCTTTAGGTTTTACCCCACAATGTTTTCATTAGTTTCGCTCACTCTCAAAATCAAGCATTTTACTGCAGGTTGGAGCAGTTTGTATCTGAGCACAGGAATAAGGTAGGGAAGAATTCAAACACTCATTTTGACTGCCTCCAGAAGTTAGATCAGATGGCCAATGCAATTTGGTGCTAGGTCTTTCCCTTTAGGTTTTACCCCCACAATGTTTTCATTAGTTTCGCTCACTCTCAAAATCAAGCATTTTACTGCAGGTTGGAGCAGTTTGTATCTGAGCACAGGAATAAGGTAGGGAAGAATTCAAACACTCATTTTGACTGCCTCCAGAAGTTAGATCAGATGGCCAATGCAATTTGGTGCTAGGTCTTTCCCTTTAGGTTTTACCCCCACAATGTTTTCATTAGTTTCGCTCACTCTCAAAATCAAGCATTTTACTGCAGGTTGGAGCAGTTTGTATCTGAGCACAGGAATAAGGTAGGGAAGAATTCAAACACTCATTTTGACTGCCTCCAGAAGTTAGATCAGATGGCCAATGCAATTTGGTGCTAGGTCTTTCCCTTTAGGTTTTACCCCACAATGTTTTCATTAGTTTCGCTCACTCTCAAAATCAAGCATTTTACTGCAGGTTGGAGCAGTTTGTATCTGAGCACAGGAATAAGGTAGGGAAGAATTCAAACACTCATTTTGACTGCCTCCAGAAGTTAGATCAGATGGCCAATGCAATTTGGTGCTAGGTCTTTCCCTTTAGGTTTTACCCCCACAATGTTTTCATTAGTTTCGCTCACTCTCAAAATCAAGCATTTTACTGCAGGTTGGAGCAGTTTGTATCTGAGCACAGGAATAAGGTAGGAAGAATTCAAACACTCATTTTGACTGCCTCCAGAAGTTAGATCAGATGGCCAATGCAATTTGGTGCTAGGTCTTTCCCTTTAGGTTTTACCCCCACAATGTTTTCATTAGTTTCGCTCACTCTCAAAATCAAGCATTTTACTGCAGGTTGGAGCAGTTTGTATCTGAGCACAGGAATAAGGTAGGGAAGAATTCAAACACTCATTTTGACTGCCTCCAGAAGTTAGATCAGATGGCCAATGCAATTTGGTGCTAGGTCTTTCCCTTTAGGTTTTACCCCACAATGTTTTCATTAGTTTCGCTCACTCTCAAAATCAAGCATTTTACTGCAGGTTGGAGCAGTTTGTATCTGAGCACAGGAATAAGGTAGGGAAGAATTCAAACACTCATTTTGACTGCCTCCAGAAGTTAGATCAGATGGCCAATGCAATTTGGTGCTAGGTCTTTCCCTTTAGGTTTTACCCCACAATGTTTTCATTAGTTTCGCTCACTCTCAAAATCAAGCATTTTACTGCAGGTTGGAGCAGTTTGTATCTGAGCACAGGAATAAGGTAGGGAAGAATTCAAACACTCATTTTGACTGCCTCCAGAAGTTAGATCAGATGGCCAATGCAATTTGGTGCTAGGTCTTTCCCTTTAGGTTTTACCCCACAATGTTTTCATTAGTTTCGCTCACTCTCAAAATCAAGCATTTTACTGCAGGTTGGAGCAGTTTGTATCTGAGCACAGGAATAAGGTAGGGAAGAATTCAAACACTCATTTTGACTGCCTCCAGAAGTTAGATCAGATGGCCAATGCAATTTGGTGCTAGGTCTTTCCCTTTAGGTTTTACCCCACAATGTTTTCATTAGTTTCGCTCACTCTCAAAATCAAGCATTTTACTGCAGGTTGGAGCAGTTTGTATCTGAGCACAGGAATAAGGTAGGGAAGAATTCAAACACTCATTTTGACTGCCTCCAGAAGTTAGATCAGATGGCCAATGCAATTTGGTGCTAGGTCTTTCCCTTTAGGTTTTACCCCACAATGTTTTCATTAGTTTCGCTCACTCTCAAAATCAAGCATTTTACTGCAGGTTGGAGCAGTTTGTATCTGAGCACAGGAATAAGGTAGGGAAGAATTCAAACACTCATTTTGACTGCCTCCAGAAGTTAGATCAGATGGCCAATGCAATTTGGTGCTAGGTCTTTCCCTTTAGGTTTTACCCCCACAATGTTTTCATTAGTTTCGCTCACTCTCAAAATCAAGCATTTTACTGCAGGTTGGAGCAGTTTGTATCTGAGCACAGGAATGAGGTAGGGAAGAATTCAAACACCATTTTGACTGCCTCCAGAAGTTAGATCAGATGGCCAATGCAATTTGGTGCTAGGTCTTTCCCTTTAGGTTTTACCCCACAATGTTTTCATTAGTTTCGCTCAACTCTCAAAATCAAGCATTTTACTGCAGGTTGGAGCAGTTTGTATCTGAGCACAGGAATAAGGTAGGGAAGAATTCAAACACTCATTTTGACTGCCTCCAGAAGTTAGATCAGATGGCCAATGCAATTTGGTGCTAGGTCTTTCCCTTTAGGTTTTACCCCCACAATGTTTTCATTAGTTTCGCTCACTCTCAAAATCAAGCATTTTACTGCAGGTTGGAGCAGTTTGTATCTGAGCACAGGAATAAGGTAGGAAGAATTCAAACACTCATTTTGACTGCCTCCAGAAGTTAGATCAGATGGCCAATGCAATTTGGTGCTAGGTCTTTCCCTTTAGGTTTTACCCCCACAATGTTTTCATTAGTTTCGCTCACTCTCAAAATCAAGCATTTTACTGCAGGTTGGAGCAGTTTGTATCTGAGCACAGGAATAAGGTAGGGAAGAATTCAAACACTCATTTTGACTGCCTCCAGAAGTTAGATCAGATGGCCAATGCAATTTGGTGCTAGGTCTTTCCCTTTAGGTTTTACCCCACAATGTTTTCATTAGTTTCGCTCACTCTCAAAATCAAGCATTTTACTGCAGGTTGGAGCAGTTTGTATCTGAGCACAGGAATAAGGTAGGGAAGAATTCAAACACTCATTTTGACTGCCTCCAGAAGTTAGATCAGATGGCCAATGCAATTTGGTGCTAGGTCTTTCCCTTTAGGTTTTACCCCACAATGTTTTCATTAGTTTCGCTCACTCTCAAAATCAAGCATTTTACTGCAGGTTGGAGCAGTTTGTATCTGAGCACAGGAATAAGGTAGGGAAGAATTCAAACACTCATTTTGACTGCCTCCAGAAGTTAGATCAGATGGCCAATGCAATTTGGTGCTAGGTCTTTCCCTTTAGGTTTTACCCCACAATGTTTTCATTAGTTTCGCTCACTCTCAAAATCAAGCATTTTACTGCAGGTTGGAGCAGTTTGTATCTGAGCACAGGAATAAGGTAGGGAAGAATTCAAACACTCATTTTGACTGCCTCCAGAAGTTAGATCAGATGGCCAATGCAATTTGGTGCTAGGTCTTTCCCTTTAGGTTTTACCCCACAATGTTTTCATTAGTTTCGCTCACTCTCAAAATCAAGCATTTTACTGCAGGTTGGAGCAGTTTGTATCTGAGCACAGGAATAAGGTAGGGAAGAATTCAAACACTCATTTTGACTGCCTCCAGAAGTTAGATCAGATGGCCAATGCAATTTGGTGCTAGGTCTTTCCCTTTAGGTTTTACCCCACAATGTTTTCATTAGTTTCGCTCACTCTCAAAATCAAGCATTTTACTGCAGGTTGGAGCAGTTTGTATCTGAGCACAGGAATAAGGTAGGGAAGAATTCAAACACTCATTTTGACTGCCTCCAGAAGTTAGATCAGATGGCCAATGCAATTTGGTGCTAGGTCTTTCCCTTTAGGTTTTACCCCACAATGTTTTCATTAGTTTCGCTCACTCTCAAAATCAAGCATTTTACTGCAGGTTGGAGCAGTTTGTATCTGAGCACAGGAATAAGGTAGGGAAGAATTCAAACACTCATTTTGACTGCCTCCAGAAGTTAGATCAGATGGCCAATGCAATTTGGTGCTAGGTCTTTCCTTTAGGTTTTACCCCACAATGTTTTCATTAGTTTCGCTCACTCTCAAAATCAAGCAGTTTACTGCAGGTTGGAGCAGTTTGTATCTGAGCACAGGAATAAGGTAGGGAAGAATTCAAACACCATTTTGACTGCCTCCAGAAGTTAGATCAGATGGCCAATGCAATTTGGTGCTAGGTCTTTCCCTTTAGGTTTTACCCCCACAATGTTTTCATTAGTTTCGCTCACTCAAAATCAAGCATTTTACTGCAGGTTGGAGCAGTTTGTATCTGAGCACAGGAATAAGGTAGGGAAGAATTCAAACACTCATTTTGACTGCCTCCAGAAGTTAGATCAGATGGCCAATGCAATTTGGTGCTAGGTCTTTCCCTTTAGGTTTTACCCCACAATGTTTTCATTAGTTTCGCTCACTCTCAAAATCAAGCATTTTACTGCAGGTTGGAGCAGTTTGTATCTGAGCACAGGAATAAGGTAGGGAAGAATTCAAACACTCATTTTGACTGCCTCCAGAAGTTAGATCAGATGGCCAATGCAATTTGGTGCTAGGTCTTTCCTTTAGGTTTTACCCCACAATGTTTTCATTAGTTTCGCTCACTCTCAAAATCAAGCATTTTACTGCAGGTTGGAGCAGTTTGTATCTGAGCACAGGAATAAGGTAGGGAAGAATTCAAACACTCATTTTGACTGCCTCCAGAAGTTAGATCAGATGGCCAATGCAATTTGGTGCTAGGTCTTTCCCTTTAGGTTTTACCCCACAATGTTTTCATTAGTTTCGCTCACTCTCAAAATCAAGCATTTTACTGCAGGTTGGAGCAGTTTGTATCTGAGCACAGGAATAAGGTAGGGAAGAATTCAAACACTCATTTTGACTGCCTCCAGAAGTTAGATCAGATGGCCAATGCAATTTGGTGCTAGGTCTTTCCCTTTAGGTTTTACCCCACAATGTTTTCATTAGTTTCGCTCACTCTCAAAATCAAGCATTTTACTGCAGGTTGGAGCAGTTTGTATCTGAGCACAGGAATAAGGTAGGGAAGAATTCAAACACTCATTTTGACTGCCTCCAGAAGTTAGATCAGATGGCCAATGCAATTTGGTGCTAGGTCTTTCCCTTTAGGTTTTACCCCACAATGTTTTCATTAGTTTCGCTCACTCTCAAAATCAAGCATTTTACTGCAGGTTGGAGCAGTTTGTATCTGAGCACAGGAATAAGGTAGGGAAGAATTCAAACACTCATTTTGACTGCCTCCAGAAGTTAGATCAGATGGCCAATGCAATTTGGTGCTAGGTCTTTCCCTTTAGGTTTTACCCCACAATGTTTTCATTAGTTTCGCTCACTCTCAAAATCAAGCATTTTACTGCAGGTTGGAGCAGTTTGTATCTGAGCACAGGAATAAGGTAGGGAAGAATTCAAACACTCATTTTGACTGCCTCCAGAAGTTAGATCAGATGGCCAATGCAATTTGGTGCTAGGTCTTTCCCTTTAGGTTTTACCCCACAATGTTTTCATTAGTTTCGCTCACTCTCAAAATCAAGCATTTTACTGCAGGTTGGAGCAGTTTGTATCTGAGCACAGGAATAAGGTAGGGAAGAATTCAAACACTCATTTTGACTGCCTCCAGAAGTTAGATCAGATGGCCAATGCAATTTGGTGCTAGGTCTTTCCCTTTAGGTTTTACCCCCACAATGTTTTCATTAGTTTCGCTCACTCTCAAAATCAAGCATTTTACTGCAGGTTGGAGCAGTTTGTATCTGAGCACAGGAATAAGGTAGGGAAGAATTCAAACACTCATTTTGACTGCCTCCAGAAGTTAGATCAGATGGCCAATGCAATTTGGTGCTAGGTCTTTCCCTTTAGGTTTTACCCCCACAATGTTTTCATTAGTTTCGCTCACTCTCAAAATCAAGCATTTTACTGCAGGTTGGAGCAGTTTGTATCTGAGCACAGGAATAAGGTAGGGAAGAATTCAAACACCATTTTGACTGCCTCCAGAAGTTAGATCAGATGGCCAATGCAATTTGGTGCTAGGTCTTTCCCTTTAGGTTTTACCCCACAATGTTTTCATTAGTTTCGCTCACTCTCAAAATCAAGCATTTTACTGCAGGTTGGAGCAGTTTGTATCTGAGCACAGGAATAAGGTAGGGAAGAATTCAAACACCATTTTGACTGCCTCCAGAAGTTAGATCAGATGGCCAATGCAATTTGGTGCTAGGTCTTTCCCTTTAGGTTTTACCCCAACAATGTTTTCATTAGTTTCGCTCACTCTCAAAATCAAGCATTTTACTGCAGGTTGGAGCAGTTTGTATCTGAGCACAGGAATAAGGTAGGGAAGAATTCAAACACCATTTTGACTGCCTCCAGAAGTTAGATCAGATGGCCAATGCAATTTGGTGCTAGGTCTTTCCCTTTAGGTTTTACCCCACAATGTTTTCATTAGTTTCGCTCACTCTCAAAATCAAGCATTTTACTGCAGGTTGGAGCAGTTTGTATCTGAGCACAGGAATAAGGTAGGGAAGAATTCAAACACTCATTTTGACTGCCTCCAGAAGTTAGATCAGATGGCCAATGCAATTTGGTGCTAGGTCTTTCCCTTTAGGTTTTACCCCACAATGTTTTCATTAGTTTCGCTCACTCTCAAAATCAAGCATTTTACTGCAGGTTGGAGCAGTTTGTATCTGAGCACAGGAATAAGGTAGGGAAGAATTCAAACACTCATTTTGACTGCCTCCAGAAGTTAGATCAGATGGCCAATGCAATTTGGTGCTAGGTCTTTCCCTTTAGGTTTTACCCCACAATGTTTTCATTAGTTTCGCTCACTCTCAAAATCAAGCATTTTACTGCAGGTTGGAGCAGTTTGTATCTGAGCACAGGAATAAGGTAGGGAAGAATTCAAACACTCATTTTGACTGCCTCCAGAAGTTAGATCAGATGGCCAATGCAATTTGGTGCTAGGTCTTTCCCTTTAGGTTTTACCCCCACAATGTTTTCATTAGTTTCGCCACTCTCAAAATCAAGCATTTTACTGCAGGTTGGAGCAGTTTGTATCTGAGCACAGGAATAAGGTAGGGAAGAATTCAAACACCATTTTGACTGCCTCCAGAAGTTAGATCAGATGGCCAATGCAATTTGGTGCTAGGTCTTTCCCTTTAGGTTTTACCCCCACAATGTTTTCATTAGTTTCGCTCACTCTCAAAATCAAGCAGTTTTACTGCAGGTTGGAGCAGTTTGTATCTGAGCACAGGAATGAGGTAGGGAAGAATTCAAACACTCATTTTGACTGCCTCCAGAAGTTAGATCAGATGGCCAATGCAATTTGGTGCTAGGTCTTTCCCTTTAGGTTTTACCCCCACAATGTTTTCATTAGTTTCGCTCACTCTCAAAATCAAGCATTTTACTGCAGGTTGGAGCAGTTTGTATCTGAGCACAGGAATAAGGTAGGGAAGAATTCAAACACTCATTTTGACTGCCTCCAGAAGTTAGATCAGATGGCCAATGCAATTTGGTGCTAGGTCTTTCCCTTTAGGTTTTACCCCCACAATGTTTTCATTAGTTTCGCTCACACTCAAAATCAAGCAGTTTACTGCAGGTTGGAGCAGTTTGTATCTGAGCACAGGAATGAGGTAGGGAAGAATTCAAACACCATTTTGACTGCCTCCAGAAGTTAGATCAGATGGCCAATGCAATTTGGTGCTAGGTCTTTCCCTTTAGGTTTTACCCCCACAATGTTTTCATTAGTTTCGCTCACACTCAAAATCAAGCATTTTACTGCAGGTTGGAGCAGTTTGTATCTGAGCACAGGAATAAGGTAGGGAAGAATTCAAACACTCATTTTGACTGCCTCCAGAAGTTAGATCAGATGGCCAATGCAATTTGGTGCTAGGTCTTTCCCTTTAGGTTTTACCCCACAATGTTTTCATTAGTTTCGCCACTCTCAAAATCAAGCATTTTACTGCAGGTTGGAGCAGTTTGTATCTGAGCACAGGAATAAGGTAGGGAAGAATTCAAACACTCATTTTGACTGCCTCCAGAAGTTAGATCAGATGGCCAATGCAATTTGGTGCTAGGTCTTTCCCTTTAGGTTTTACCCCCACAATGTTTTCATTAGTTTCGCTCACACTCAAAATCAAGCATTTTACTGCAGGTTGGAGCAGTTTGTATCTGAGCACAGGAATAAGGTAGGGAAGAATTCAAACACTCATTTTGACTGCCTCCAGAAGTTAGATCAGATGGCCAATGCAATTTGGTGCTAGGTCTTTCCCTTTAGGTTTTACCCCACAATGTTTTCATTAGTTTCGCTCACTCTCAAAATCAAGCATTTTACAGCAGGTTGGAGCAGTTTGTATCTGAGCACAGGAATAAGGTAGGGAAGAATTCAAACACCATTTTGACTGCCTCCAGAAGTTAGATCAGATGGCCAATGCAATTTGGTGCTAGGTCTTTCCCTTTAGGTTTTACCCAACAATGTTTTCATTAGTTTCGCTCACTCTCAAAATCAAGCATTTTACTGCAGGTTGGAGCAGTTTGTATCTGAGCACAGGAATAAGGTAGGGAAGAATTCAAACACCATTTTGACTGCCTCCAGAAGTTAGATCAGATGGCCAATGCAATTTGGTGCTAGGTCTTTCCCTTTAGGTTTTACCCCACAATGTTTTCATTAGTTTCGCTCACTCTCAAAATCAAGCATTTTACTGCAGGTTGGAGCAGTTTGTATCTGAGCACAGGAATAAGGTAGGGAAGAATTCAAACACTCATTTTGACTGCCTCCAGAAGTTAGATCAGATGGCCAATGCAATTTGGTGCTAGGTCTTTCCCTTTAGGTTTTACCCCACAATGTTTTCATTAGTTTCGCTCACTCTCAAAATCAAGCATTTTACTGCAGGTTGGAGCAGTTTGTATCTGAGCACAGGAATAAGGTAGGGAAGAATTCAAACACTCATTTTGACTGCCTCCAGAAGTTAGATCAGATGGCCAATGCAATTTGGTGCTAGGTCTTTCCTTTAGGTTTTACCCCCACAATGTTTTCATTAGTTTCGCTCACTCTCAAAATCAAGCATTTTACTGCAGGTTGGAGCAGTTTGTATCTGAGCACAGGAATAAGGTAGGAAGAATTCAAACACTCATTTTGACTGCCTCCAGAAGTTAGATCAGATGGCCAATGCAATTTGGTGCTAGGTCTTTCCTTTAGGTTTTACCCCACAATGTTTTCATTAGTTTCGCTCACTCAAAATCAAGCATTTTACTGCAGGTTGGAGCAGTTTGTATCTGAGCACAGGAATAAGGTAGGGAAGAATTCAAATACTCATTTTGACTGCCTCCAGAATGTTAGATCAGATGGCCAATGCAATTTGGTGCTAGGTCTTTCCCTTTAGGTTTTACCCCACAATGTTTTCATTAGTTTCGCTCACTCTCAAAATCAAGCATTTTACTGCAGGTTGGAGCAGTTTGTATCTGAGCACAGGAATAAGGTAGGGAAGAATTCAAACACTCATTTTGACTGCCTCCAGAAGTTAGATCAGATGGCCAATGCAATTTGGTGCTAGGTCTTTCCCTTTAGGTTTTACCCCCACAATGTTTTCATTAGTTTCGCTCACACTCAAAATCAAGCATTTTACTGCAGGTTGGAGCAGTTTGTATCTGAGCACAGGAATAAGGTAGGGAAGAATTCAAACACTCATTTTGACTGCCTCCAGAAGTTAGATCAGATGGCCAATGCAATTTGGTGCTAGGTCTTTCCCTTTAGGTTTTACCCCACAATGTTTTCATTAGTTTCGCTCACTCTCAAAATCAAGCATTTTACTGCAGGTTGGAGCAGTTTGTATCTGAGCACAGGAATAAGGTAGGGAAGAATTCAAACACTCATTTTGACTGCCTCCAGAAGTTAGATCAGATGGCCAATGCAATTTGGTGCTAGGTCTTTCCCTTTAGGTTTTACCCCCACAATGTTTTCATTAGTTTCGCTCACTCTCAAAATCAAGCATTTTACTGCAGGTTGGAGCAGTTTGTATCTGAGCACAGGAATAAGGTAGGGAAGAATTCAAACACTCATTTTGACTGCCTCCAGAAGTTAGATCAGATGGCCAATGCAATTTGGTGCTAGGTCTTTCCTTTAGGTTTTACCCCCACAATGTTTTCATTAGTTTCGCTCACTCAAAATCAAGCATTTTACTGCAGGTTGGAGCAGTTTGTATCTGAGCACAGGAATAAGGTAGGGAAGAATTCAAATACTCATTTTGACTGCCTCCAGAAGTTAGATCAGATGGCCAATGCAATTTGGTGCTAGGTCTTTCCCTTTAGGTTTTACCCCACAATGTTTTCATTAGTTTCGCTCACTCTCAAAATCAAGCATTTTACTGCAGGTTGGAGCAGTTTGTATCTGAGCACAGGAATAAGGTAGGGAAGAATTCAAACACTCATTTTGACTGCCTCCAGAAGTTAGATCAGATGGCCAATGCAATTTGGTGCTAGGTCTTTCCCTTTAGGTTTTACCCCACAATGTTTTCATTAGTTTCGCTCACTCTCAAAATCAAGCATTTTACAGCAGGTTGGAGCAGTTTGTATCTGAGCAGAGGAATGAGGTAGGGAAGAATTCAAACACCATTTTGACTGCCTCCAGAAGTTAGATCAGATGGCCAATGCAATTTGGTGCTAGGTCTTTCCCTTTAGGTTTTACCCCACAATGTTTTCATTAGTTTCGCTCACTCTCAAAATCAAGCATTTTACTGCAGGTTGGAGCAGTTTGTATCTGAGCACAGGAATAAGGTAGGGAAGAATTCAAACACTCATTTTGACTGCCTCCAGAAGTTAGATCAGATGGCCAATGCAATTTGGTGCTAGGTCTTTCCCTTTAGGTTTTACCCCAACAATGTTTTCATTAGTTTCGCTCACTCTCAAAATCAAGCATTTTACTGCAGGTTGGAGCAGTTTGTATCTGAGCACAGGAATAAGGTAGGGAAGAATTCAAACACCATTTTGACTGCCTCCAGAAGTTAGATCAGATGGCCAATGCAATTTGGTGCTAGGTCTTTCCCTTTAGGTTTTACCCCACAATGTTTTCATTAGTTTCGCTCACTCTCAAAATCAAGCATTTTACTGCAGGTTGGAGCAGTTTGTATCTGAGCACAGGAATGAGGTAGGGAAGAATTCAAGGACCATTTTGACTGCCTCCAGAAGTTAGATCAGATGGCCAATGCAATTTGGTGCTAGGTCTTTCCCTTTAGGTTTTACCCCACAATGTTTTCATTAGTTTCGCTCACTCTCAAAATCAAGCATTTTACTGCAGGTTGGAGCAGTTTGTATCTGAGCACAGGAATAAGGTAGGGAAGAATTCAAACACTCATTTTGACTGCCTCCAGAAGTTAGATCAGATGGCCAATGCAATTTGGTGCTAGGTCTTTCCCTTTAGGTTTTACCCCACAATGTTTTCATTAGTTTCGCTCACTCTCAAAATCAAGCATTTTACAGCAGGTTGGAGCAGTTTGTATCTGAGCACAGGAATAAGGTAGGGAAGAATTCAAACACTCATTTTGACTGCCTCCAGAAGTTAGATCAGATGGCCAATGCAATTTGGTGCTAGGTCTTTCCCTTTAGGTTTTACCCCACAATGTTTTCATTAGTTTCGCTCACTCTCAAAATCAAGCATTTTACTGCAGGTTGGAGCAGTTTGTATCTGAGCACAGGAATAAGGTAGGGAAGAATTCAAACACTCATTTTGACTGCCTCCAGAAGTTAGATCAGATGGCCAATGCAATTTGGTGCTAGGTCTTTCCCTTTAGGTTTTACCCCACAATGTTTTCATTAGTTTCGCTCACACTCTCAAAATCAAGCAGTTTACAGCAGGTTGGAGCAGTTTGTATCTGAGCACAGGAATAAGGTAGGGAAGAATTCAAACACCATTTTGACTGCCTCCAGAAGTTAGATCAGATGGCCAATGCAATTTGGTGCTAGGTCTTTCCCTTTAGGTTTTACCCCACAATGTTTTCATTAGTTTCGCTCACACTCAAAATCAAGCATTTTACTGCAGGTTGGAGCAGTTTGTATCTGAGCACAGGAATAAGGTAGGGAAGAATTCAAACACTCATTTTGACTGCCTCCAGAAGTTAGATCAGATGGCCAATGCAATTTGGTGCTAGGTCTTTCCCTTTAGGTTTTACCCCACAATGTTTTCATTAGTTTCGCTCACTCTCAAAATCAAGCATTTTACTGCAGGTTGGAGCAGTTTGTATCTGAGCAGAGGAATGAGGTAGGAAGAATTCAAACACCATTTTGACTGCCTCCAGAAGTTAGATCAGATGGCCAATGCAATTTGGTGCTAGGTCTTTCCCTTTAGGTTTTACCCCACAATGTTTTCATTAGTTTCGCTCACACTCAAAATCAAGCAGTTTACTGCAGGTTGGAGCAGTTTGTATCTGAGCACAGGAATAAGGTAGGGAAGAATTCAAATATTCATTTTGACTGCCTCCAGAAGTTAGATCAGATGGCCAATGCAATTTGGTGCTAGGTCTTTCCCTTTAGGTTTTACCCCACAATGTTTTCATTAGTTTCGCTCACTCTCAAAATCAAGCATTTTACTGCAGGTTGGAGCAGTTTGTATCTGAGCACAGGAATAAGGTAGGGAAGAATTCAAACACTCATTTTGACTGCCTCCAGAAGTTAGATCAGATGGCCAATGCAATTTGGTGCTAGGTCTTTCCTTTAGGTTTTACCCCCACAATGTTTTCATTAGTTTCGCTCACTCTCAAAATCAAGCAGTTTACTGCAGGTTGGAGCAGTTTGTATCTGAGCACAGGAATGAGGTAGGGAAGAATTCTAAGGACCATTTTGACTGCCTCCAGAAGTTAGATCAGATGGCCAATGCAATTTGGTGCTAGGTCTTTCCCTTTAGGTTTTACCCCCACAATGTTTTCATTAGTTTCGCTCACTCTCAAAATCAAACATTTTACTGCAGGTTGGAGCAGTTTGTATCTGAGCACAGGAATAAGGTAGGGAAGAATTCAAACACTCATTTTGACTGCCTCCAGAAGTTAGATCAGATGGCCAATGCAATTTGGTGCTAGGTCTTTCCCTTTAGGTTTTACCCCCACAATGTTTTCATTAGTTTCGCTCACTCTCAAAATCAAGCATTTTACTGCAGGTTGGAGCAGTTTGTATCTGAGCACAGGAATAAGGTAGGGAAGAATTCTAAGGACCATTTTGACTGCCTCCAGAAGTTAGATCAGATGGCCAATGCAATTTGGTGCTAGGTCTTTCCCTTTAGGTTTTACCCCCACAATGTTTTCATTAGTTTCGCTCACTCTCAAAATCAAGCATTTTACTGCAGGTTGGAGCAGTTTGTATCTGAGCACAGGAATAAGGTAGGGAAGAATTCAAACACTCATTTTGACTGCCTCCAGAAGTTAGATCAGATGGCCAATGCAATTTGGTGCTAGGTCTTTCCCTTTAGGTTTTACCCCCACAATGTTGTCATTAGTTTCGCTCACTCTCAAAATCAAGCAGTTTACAGCAGGTTGGAGCAGTTTGTATCTGAGCACAGGAATAAGGTAGGGAAGAATTCAAACACTCATTTTGACTGCCTCCAGAAGTTAGATCAGATGGCCAATGCAATTTGGTGCTAGGTCTTTCCCTTTAGGTTTTACCCCACAATTTTTTCATTAGTTTCGCTCACTCTCAAAATCAAGCATTTTACTGCAGGTTGGAGCAGTTTGTATCTGAGCACAGGAATAAGGTAGGGAAGAATTCAAACACTCATTTTGACTGCCTCCAGAAGTTAGATCAGATGGCCAATGCAATTTGGTGCTAGGTCTTTCCCTTTAGGTTTTACCCCCACAATGTTTTCATTAGTTTCGCTCACTCTCAAAATCAAGCATTTTACTGCAGGTTGGAGCAGTTTGTATCTGAGCACAGGAATAAGGTAGGGAAGAATTCAAACACCATTTTGACTGCCTCCAGAAGTTAGATCAGATGGCCAATGCAATTTGGTGCTAGGTCTTTCCCTTTAGGTTTTACCCCACAATGTTTTCATTAGTTTCGCTCACACTCAAAATCAAGCATTTTACTGCAGGTTGGAGCAGTTTGTATCTGAGCACAGGAATAAGGTAGGGAAGAATTCAAATACTCATTTTGACTGCCTCCAGAAGTTAGATCAGATGGCCAATGCAATTTGGTGCTAGGTCTTTCCCTTTAGGTTTTACCCCACAATGTTTTCATTAGTTTCGCTCACTCTCAAAATCAAGCATTTTACAGCCAGGTTGGAGCAGTTTGTATCTGAGCAGAGGAATAAGGTAGGGAAGAATTCAAACACCATTTTGACTGCCTCCAGAAGTTAGATCAGATGGCCAATGCAATTTGGTGCTAGGTCTTTCCCTTTAGGTTTTACCCCACAATGTTTTCATTAGTTTCGCCACACTCAAAATCAAGCATTTTACTGCAGGTTGGAGCAGTTTGTATCTGAGCACAGGAATAAGGTAGGGAAGAATTCAAACACTCATTTTGACTGCCTCCAGAAGTTAGATCAGATGGCCAATGCAATTTGGTGCTAGGTCTTTCCCTTTAGGTTTTACCCCCACAATGTTTTCATTAGTTTCGCTCACACTCAAAATCAAGCATTTTACTGCAGGTTGGAGCAGTTTGTATCTGAGCACAGGAATAAGGTAGGGAAGAATTCAAACACTCATTTTGACTGCCTCCAGAAGTTAGATCAGATGGCCAATGCAATTTGGTGCTAGGTCTTTCCCTTTAGGTTTTACCCCACAATGTTTTCATTAGTTTCGCTCACTCTCAAAATCAAGCATTTTACAGCAGGTTGGAGCAGTTTGTATCTGAGCACAGGAATAAGGTAGGGAAGAATTCAAGGACCATTTTGACTGCCTCCAGAAGTTAGATCAGATGGCCAATGCAATTTGGTGCTAGGTCTTTCCCTTTAGGTTTTACCCCCACAATGTTTTCATTAGTTTCGCTCACTCTCAAAATCAAGCATTTTACTGCAGGATGGAGCACCTTGTATCTGAGCACAGGAATAAGGTAGGGAAGAATTCAAATACTCATTTTGACTGCCTCCAGAAGTTAGATCAGATGGCCAATGCAATTTGGTGCTAGGTCTTTCCCTTTAGGTTTTACCCCCACAATGTTTTCATTAGTTTCGCTCACTCTCAAAATCAAGCATTTTACTGCAGGATGGAGCAGTTTGTATCTGAGCACAGGAATAAGGTAGGGAAGAATTCAAAGGACCATTTTGACTGCCTCCAGAAGTTAGATCAGATGGCCAATGCAATTTGGTGCTAGGTCTTTCCCTTTAGGTTTTACCCCACAATGTTTTCATTAGTTTCGCTCACTCTCAAAATCAAGCATTTTACAGCAGGTTGGAGCAGTTTGTATCTGAGCACAGGAATAAGGTAGGGAAGAATTCAAATACTCATTTTGACTGCCTCCAGAAGTTAGATCAGATGGCCAATGCAATTTGGTGCTAGGTCTTTCCCTTTAGGTTTTACCCCACAATGTTTTCATTAGTTTCGCTCACTCTCAAAATCAAGCATTTTACTGCAGGTTGGAGCAGTTTGTATCTGAGCACAGGAATAAGGTAGGGAAGAATTCAAATACTCATTTTGACTGCCTCCAGAAGTTAGATCAGATGGCCAATGCAATTTGGTGCTAGGTCTTTCCCTTTAGGTTTTACCCCCACAATGTTTTCATTAGTTTCGCTCACACTCAAAATCAAGCATTTTACTGCAGGTTGGAGCAGTTTGTATCTGAGCACAGGAATAAGGTAGGGAAGAATTCAAATACTCATTTTGACTGCCTCCAGAAGTTAGATCAGATGGCCAATGCAATTTGGTGCTAGGTCTTTCCCTTTAGGTTTTACCCCACAATGTTTTCATTAGTTTCGCTCACTCTCAAAATCAAGCATTTTACTGCAGGTTGGAGCAGTTTGTATCTGAGCACAGGAATAAGGTAGGGAAGAATTCAAACACTCATTTTGACTGCCTCCAGAAGTTAGATCAGATGGCCAATGCAATTTGGTGCTAGGTCTTTCCCTTTAGGTTTTACCCCCACAATGTTTTCATTAGTTTCGCTCACACTCAAAATCAAGCATTTTACTGCAGGTTGGAGCAGTTTGTATCTGAGCACAGGAATAAGGTAGGGAAGAATTCAAATACTCATTTTGACTGCCTCCAGAAGTTAGATCAGATGGCCAATGCAATTTGGTGCTAGGTCTTTCCCTTTAGGTTTTACCCCCACAATGTTTTCATTAGTTTCGCTCACTCTCAAAATCAAGCAGTTTACAGCCGGTTGGAGCACCCTGTATCTGAGCAGAGGAATGAGGTAGTGAAGAATTCTAAGGACATTTTGACTGCCTCCAGAAGTTAGATCAGATGGCCAATGCAATTTGGTGCTAGGTCTTTCCCTTTAGGTTTTACCCCCACAATGTTTTCATTAGTTTCGCTCACTCTCAAAATCAAGCAGTTTACTGCAGGTTGGAGCAGTTTGTATCTGAGCACAGGAATAAGGTAGGGAAGAATTCAAATATTCATTTTGACTGCCTCCAGAAGTTAGATCAGATGGCCAATGCAATTTGGTGCTAGGTCTTTCCCTTTAGGTTTTACCCCCACAATGTTTTCATTAGTTTCGCTCACTCTCAAAATCAAGCATTTTACTGCAGGTTGGAGCAGTTTGTATCTGAGCACAGGAATAAGGTAGGGAAGAATTCAAACACTCATTTTGACTGCCTCCAGAAGTTAGATCAGATGGCCAATGCAATTTGGTGCTAGGTCTTTCCCTTTAGGTTTTACCCCCACAATGTTTTCATTAGTTTCGCTCACTCTCAAAATCAAGCAGTTTACAGCCGGTTGGAGCACCCTGTATCTGAGCACAGGAATGAGGTAGGGAAGAATTCAAGGACCATTTTGACTGCCTCCAGAAGTTAGATCAGATGGCCAATGCAATTTGGTGCTAGGTCTTTCCCTTTAGGTTTTACCCCCACAATGTTTTCATTAGTTTCGCTCACTCTCAAAATCAAGCATTTTACTGCAGGTTGGAGCAGTTTGTATCTGAGCACAGGAATAAGGTAGGGAAGAATTCAAGGACCATTTTGACTGCCTCCAGAAGTTAGATCAGATGGCCAATGCAATTTGGTGCTAGGTCTTTCCTTTAGGTTTTACCCCACAATGTTTTCATTAGTTTCGCTCACTCTCAAAATCAACATTTTACTGCAGGATGGAGCAGTTTGTATCTGAGCACAGGAATAAGGTAGGGAAGAATTCAAGGACCATTTTGACTGCCTCCAGAAGTTAGATCAGATGGCCAATGCAATTTGGTGCTAGGTCTTTCCCTTTAGGTTTTACCCCCACAATGTTTTCATTAGTTTCGCTCACTCTCAAAATCAAGCATTTTACAGCAGGTTGGAGCACCTTGTATCTGAGCACAGGAATAAGGTAGGGAAGAATTCAAACACTCATTTTGACTGCCTCCAGAAGTTAGATCAGATGGCCAATGCAATTTGGTGCTAGGTCTTTCCCTTTAGGTTTTACCCCACAATGTTTTCATTAGTTTCGCTCACTCTCAAAATCAAGCAGTTTACAGCAGGTTGGAGCAGTTTGTATCTGAGCACAGGAATAAGGTAGGGAAGAATTCAAATACTCATTTTGACTGCCTCCAGAAGTTAGATCAGATGGCCAATGCAATTTGGTGCTAGGTCTTTCCCTTTAGGTTTTACCCCCACAATGTTTTCATTAGTTTCGCTCACACTCAAAATCAAGCATTTTACTGCAGGTTGGAGCAGTTTGTATCTGAGCACAGGAATAAGGTAGGGAAGAATTCAAATACTCATTTTGACTGCCTCCAGAAGTTAGATCAGATGGCCAATGCAATTTGGTGCTAGGTCTTTCCCTTTATGTTTTACCCCAACAATGTTTTCATTAGTTTCGCTCACTCTCAAAATCAAGCAGTTTACAGCCGGTTGGAGCAGTTTGTATCTGAGCAGAGGAATGAGGTAGGGAAGAATTCTAAGGACCATTTTGACTGCCTCCAGAAGTTAGATCAGATGGCCAATGCAATTTGGTGCTAGGTCTTTCCCTTTAGGTTTTACCCCCACAATGTTTTCATTAGTTTCGCTCACACTCAAAATCAAGCAGTTTACTGCAGGTTGGAGCAGTTTGTATCTGAGCACAGGAATAAGGTAGGGAAGAATTCAAACACTCATTTTGACTGCCTCCAGAAGTTAGATCAGATGGCCAATGCAATTTGGTGCTAGGTCTTTCCCTTTAGGTTTTACCCCCACAATGTTTTCATTAGTTTCGCTCACACTCAAAATCAAGCATTTTACTGCAGGTTGGAGCAGTTTGTATCTGAGCACAGGAATAAGGTAGGGAAGAATTCAAATACTCATTTTGACTGCCTCCAGAAGTTAGATCAGATGGCCAATGCAATTTGGTGCTAGGTCTTTCCCTTTAGGTTTTACCCCCACAATGTTTTCATTAGTTTCGCTCACTCTCAAAATCAAGCAGTTTACAGCCGGTTGGAGCACCCTGTATCTGAGCAGAGGAATGAGGTATGGAAGAATTCTAAGGACCATTTTGACTGCCTCCAGAAGTTAGATCAGATGGCCAATGCAATTTGGTGCTAGGTCTTTCCCTTTAGGTTTTACCCCCACAATGTTTTCATTAGTTTCGCTCACACTCAAAATCAAGCAGTTTACTGCAGGTTGGAGCAGTTTGTATCTGAGCACAGGAATAAGGTAGGGAAGAATTCAAATACTCATTTTGACTGCCTCCAGAAGTTAGATCAGATGGCCAATGCAATTTGGTGCTAGGTCTTTCCCTTTAGGTTTTACCCCACAATGTTTTCATTAGTTTCGCTCACTCTCAAAATCAAGCATTTTACTGCAGGTTGGAGCAGTTTGTATCTGAGCACAGGAATAAGGTAGGGAAGAATTCAAATACTCATTTTGACTGCCTCCAGAAGTTAGATCAGATGGCCAATGCAATTTGGTGCTAGGTCTTTCCCTTTAGGTTTTACCCCCACAATGTTTTCATTAGTTTCGCTCACTCTCAAAATCAAGCAGTTTACAGCAGGTTGGAGCACCCTGTATCTGAGCAGAGGAATGAGGTAGGGAAGAATTCAAAGGACCATTTTGACTGCCTCCAGAAGTTAGATTAGATGGCCAATGCAATTTGGTGCTAGGTCTTTCCCTTTAGGTTTTACCCCCACAATGTTTTCATTAGTTTCGCTCACTCTCAAAATCAAGCATTTTACAGCAGGTTGGAGCAGTTTGTATCTGAGCACAGGAATAAGGTAGGGAAGAATTCTAAGGACCATTTTGACTGCCTCCAGAAGTTAGATCAGATGGCCAATGCAATTTGGTGCTAGGTCTTTCCCTTTAGGTTTTACCCCACAATGTTTTCATTAGTTTCGCTCACTCTCAAAATCAACATTTTACTGCAGGTTGGAGCAGTTTGTATCTGAGCACAGGAATAAGGTAGGGAAGAATTCAAATACTCATTTTGACTGCCTCCAGAAGTTAGATCAGATGGCCAATGCAATTTGGTGCTAGGTCTTTCCCTTTAGGTTTTACCCCAAAAATGTTTTTATTAGTTTCGCTCACTCTCAAAATCAAGCAGTTTACAGCAGGTTGGAGCAGTTTGTATCTGAGCACAGGAATAAGGTAGGGAAGAATTCAAATACTCATTTTGACTGCCTCCAGAAGTTAGATCAGATGGCCAATGCAATTTGGTGCTAGGTCTTTCCCTTTAGGTTTTACCCCCACAATGTTTTCATTAGTTTCGCTCACTCTCAAAATCAAGCATTTTACAGCAGGTTGGAACAGTTTGTATCTGAGCAGAGGAATAAGGTAGGGAAGAATTCAAGGACCATTTTGACTGCCTCCAGAAGTTAGATCAGATGGCCAATGCAATTTGGTGCTAGGTCTTTCCCTTTAGGTTTTACCCCCACAATGTTTTCATTAGTTTCGCTCACTCTCAAAATCAAGCATTTTACAGCAGGTTGGAGCAGTTTGTATCTGAGCACAGGAATAAGGTAGGGAAGAATTCAAACACTCATTTTGACTGCCTCCAGAAGTTAGATCAGATGGCCAATGCAATTTGGTGCTAGGTCTTTCCCTTTAGGTTTTACCCCCACAATGTTTTCATTAGTTTCGCTCACTCTCAAAATCAAGCTTTTTACAGCAGGTTGGAGCAGTTTGTATCTGAGCACAGGAATAAGGTAGGGAAGAATTCAAAGACTCATTTTGACTGCCTCCAGAAGTTAGATCAGATGGCCAATGCAATTTGGTGCTAGGTCTTTCCCTTTAGGTTTTACCCCCACAATGTTTTCATTAGTTTCGCTCACTCTCAAAATCAAGCATTTTACAGCAGGTTGGAGCAGTTTGTATCTGAGCCAGGAATAAGGTAGGGAAGAATTCAAGGACCATTTTGACTGCCTCCAGAAGTTAGATCAGATGGCCAATGCAATTTGGTGCTAGGTCTTTCCCTTTAGGTTTTACCCCCACAATGTTTTCATTAGTTTCGCTCACTCTCAAAATCAAGCAGTTTACAGCAGGTTGGAGCAGTTTGTATCTGAGCACAGGAATAAGGTAGGGAAGAATTCAAATACTCATTTTGACTGCCTCCAGAAGTTAGATCAGATGGCCAATGCAATTTGGTGCTAGGCCTTTCCCTTTAGGTTTTACCCCCACAATGTTTTCATTAGTTTCGCTCTCTCTCAAAATCAAGCATTTTACAGCAGGTTGGAGCAGTTTGCATCTGAGCACAGGAATCAGGTAGGGAAGAATTCAAATACTCATTTTGACTGCCTCCAGAAGTTAGATCAGATGGCCAATGCAATTTGGTGCTAGGTCTTTCCCTTTAGGTTTTACCCCCACAATGTTTTCATTAGTTTCGCTCACTCTCAAAATCAAGCATTTTACAGCAGGTTGGAGCAGTTTGTATCTGAGCACAGGAATAAGGTAGGGAAGAATTCTAAGGACCATTTTGACTGCCTCCAGAAGTTAGATCAGATGGCCAATGCAATTTGGTGCTAGGTCTTTCCCTTTAGGTTTTACCCCCACAATGTTTTCATTAGTTTCGCTCACTCTCAAAATCAAGCATTTTACAGCAGGTTGGAGCAGTTTGTATCTGAGCACAGGAATAAGGTAGGGAAGAATTCTAAGGACCATTTTGACTGCCTCCAGAAGTTAGATCAGATGGCCAATGCACTTTGGTGCTAGGTCTTTCCCTTTAGGTTTTACCCCCACAATGTTTTCATTAGTTTCGCTCAATCTCAAAATCAAGCAGTTTACAGCAGGTTGGAGCACCTTGTATCTGAGCACAGGAATAAGGTAGGGAAGAATTCAAATACTCATTTTGACTGCCTCCAGAAGTTAGATCAGATGGCCAATGCAATTTGGTGCTAGGTCTTTCCCTTTAGGTTTTACCCCCACAATGTTTTCATTAGTTTCGCTCACTCTCAAAATCAAGCATTTTACTGCAGGTTGGAGCAGTTTGTATCTGAGCACAGGAATAAGGTAGGGAAGAATTCAAACACTCATTTTGACTGCCTCCAGAAGTTAGATCAGATGGCCAATGCAATTTGGTGCTAGGTCTTTCCCTTTAGGTTTTACCCCCACAATGTTTTCATTAGTTTCGCTCACTCTCAAAATCAAGCATTTTACAGCAGGTTGGAGCAGTTTGTATCTGAGCACAGGAATAAGGTAGGGAAGAATTCAAACACTCATTTTGACTGCCTCCAGAAGTTAGATCAGATGGCCAATGCAATTTGGTGCTAGGTCTTTCCCTTTAGGTTTTACCCCCACAATGTTTTCATTAGTTTCGCTCACTCTCAAAATCAAGCATTTTACAGCAGGTTGGTGCAGTTTGTATCTGAGCACAGGAATAAGGTAGGGAAGAATTCAAATACTCATTTTGACTGCCTCCAGAAGTTAGATCAGATGGCCAATGCAATTTGGTGCTAGGTCTTTCCCTTTAGGTTTTACCCCCACAATGTTTTCATTAGTTTCGCTCACTCTCAAAATCAAGCAGTTTACAGCAGGTTGGAGCAGTTTGTATCTGAGCACAGGAATGAGGTAGGGAAGAATTCAAAGGACCATTTTGACTGCCTCCAGAAGTTAGATCAGATGGCCAATGCAATTTGGTGCTAGGTCTTTCCCTTTAGGTTTTACCCCCAAAATGTTTTCATTAGTTTCGCTCACTCTCAAAATCAAGCATTTTACTGCAGGTTGGAGCAGTTTGTATCTGAGCACAGGAATAAGGTAGGGAAGAATTCAAATACTCATTTTGACTGCCTCCAGAAGTTAGATCAGATGGCCAATGCAATTTGGTGCTAGGTCTTTCCCTTTAGGTTTTACCCCCACAATGTTTTCATTAGTTTCGCTCACTCTCAAAATCAAGCATTTTACTGCAGGTTGGAACACCTTGTATCTGAGCACAGGAATAAGGTAGGGAAGAATTCAAATACTCATTTTGACTGCCTCCAGAAGTTAGATCAGATGGCCAATGCAATTTGGTGCTAGGTCTTTCCCTTTAGGTTTTACCCCCACAATGTTTTCATTAGTTTCGCTCACTCTCAAAATCAAGCATTTTACTGCAGGTTGGAGCACCTTGTATCTGAGCACAGGAATAAGGTAGGGAAGAATTCAAATACTCATTTTGACTGCCTCCAGAAGTTAGATCAGATGGCCAATGCAATTTGGTGCTAGGTCTTTCCCTTTAGGTTTTACCCCCACAATGTTTTCATTAGTTTCGCTCACTCTCAAAATCAAGCAGTTTACAGCAGGTTGGAGCACCCTGCATCTGAGCACAGGAATGAGGTAGGGAAGAATTCTAAGGACCATTTTGACTGCCTCCAGAAGTTAGATCAGATGGTCAATGCAATTTGGTGCTAGGTCTTTCCCTTTAGGTTTTACCCCCACAATGTTTTCATTAGTTTCGCTCACTCTCAAAATCAAACATTTTACTGCAGGTTGGAGCAGTTTGTATCTGAGCACAGGAATAAGGTAGGGAAGAATTCAAAGGACCATTTTGACTGCCTCCAGAAGTTAGATCAGATGGCCAATGCAATTTGGTGCTAGGTCTTTCCCTTTAGGTTTTACCCCCACAATGTTTTCATTAGTTTCGCTCACTCTCAAAATCAAACATTTTACTGCAGGATGGAGCAGTTTGTATCTGAGCACAGGAATAAGGTAGGGAAGAATTCAAATACTCATTTTGACTGCCTCCAGAAGTTAGATCAGATGGCCAATGCAATTTGGTGCTAGGTCTTTCCCTTTAGGTTTTACCCCAAAATGTTTTTATTAGTTTCGCTCACTCTCAAAATCAAGCAGTTTACAGCAGGTTGGAGCAGTTTGTATCTGAGCACAGGAATAAGGTAGGGAACAATTCAAATACTCATTTTGACTGCCTCCAGAAGTTAGATCAGATGGCCAATGCAATTTGGTGCTAGATCTTTCCCTTTAGGTTTTACCCCCACAATGTTTTCATTAGTTTCGCTCACTCTCAAAATCAAGCAGTTTACAGTGGGTTGGAACACCCTGTATCTGAGCAGAGGAATGAGGTAGGGAAGAATTCTAAGGACCATTTTGACTGCCTCCAAGAGTTAGATCAGATGGCCAATGCAATTTGGTGCTAGGTCTTTCCCTTTAGGTTTTACCCCCACAATGTTTTCATTAGTTTCGCTCACTCTCAAAATCAAGCAGTTTACAGCAGGTTGGAGCACCTTGTATCTGAGCACAGGAATAAGGTAGGGAAGAATTCAAACACTCATTTTGACTGCCTCCAGAAGTTAGATCAGATGGCCAATGCAATTTGGTACTAGGTCTTTCCCTTTAGGTTTTACCCCCACAATGTTTACATTAGTTTCGCTCACTCTCAAAATCAAGCATTTTTCAGCAGGTTGGAGCAGTTTGTATCTGAGCACAGGAATAAGGTAGGGAAGAATTCAAACACTCATTTTGACTGCCTCCAGAAGTTAGATCAGATGGCCAATGCAATTTGGTGCTAGGTCTTTCCCTTTAGGTTTTACCCCCACAAAATTTACATTAGTTTCGCTCACTCTCAAAATCAATCTTTTTGCAGCAGGTTGGTGCAGTTTGTATCTGAGCACAGGAATAAGGTAGGGAAGAATTCAAATACTCATTTTGACTGCCTCCCGATGTTAGATCAGATGGCCAATGCAATTTGGTGCTAGGCCTTTCCCTTTAGGTTTTACCCCCACAATGTTTTCATTAGTTTCGCTCACTCTCAAAATCAAGCATTTTACAGCAGGTTGGAGCACCCTGTATCTGAGCACAGGAATGAGGTAGGGAAGAATTCTAAGGACCATTTTGACTGCCTCCAGAAGTTAGATCAGATGGCCAATGCAATTTGGTGCTAGGTCTTTCCCTTTAGGTTTTACCCCAAAAATGTTTTCATTAGTTTCGCTCACTCTCAAAATCAAGCAGTTTACAGCAGGTTGGAGCAGTTTGTATCTGAGCACAGGAATAAGGTAGGGAAGAATTCAAATACTCATTTTGACTGCCTCCAGAAGTTAGATCAGATGGCCAATAAAATTTGGTGCTAGGTCTTTCCCTTTATGTTTTACCCCCACAATGTTTTCATTAGTTTCGCTCACTCTCAAAATCAAGCATTTTACTGCAGGTTGGAACACCTTGTATCTGAGCACAGGAATAAGGTAGGGAAGAATTCAAATACTCATTTTGACTGCCTCCAGAAGTTAGATCAGATGGCCAATGCAATTTGGTGCTAGGTCTTTCCCTTTAGGTTTTACCCCCACAATGTTTTCATTAGTTTCGCTCACTCTCAAAATCAAGCATTTTACTGCAGGTTGGAGCACCTTGTATCTGAGCACAGGAATAAGGTAGGGAAGAATTCAAATACTCATTTTGACTGCCTCCAGAAGTTAGATCAGATGGCCAATGCAATTTGGTGCTAGGTCTTTCCCTTTAGGTTTTACCCCCACAATGTTTTCATTAGTTTCGCTCACTCTCAAAATCAAGCAGTTTACAGCAGGTTGGAGCACCCTGCATCTGAGCAGTGGAATGAGGTAGGGAAGAATTCTAAGGACCATTTTGACTGCCTCCAGAAGTTAGATCAGATGGCCAATGCAATTTGGTGCTAGGTCTTTCCCTTTAGGTTTTACCCCACAATGTTTTCATTAGTTTCGCTCACTCTCAAAATCAAGCAGTTTACAGCAGGTTGGAGCACCTGTATCTGAGCACAGGAATGAGGTAGGGAAGAATTCAAAGGACCATTTTGACTGCCTCCAGAAGTTAGATTAGATGGCCAATGCAATTTGGTGCTAGGTCTTTCCCTTTAGGTTTTACCCCAACAATGTATTCATTAGTTTCGCTCACTCTCAAAATCAAGCATTTTACTGCAGGTTGGAGCACCTTGTATCTGAGCACAGGAATAAGGTAGGGAAGAATTCAAATACTCATTTTGACTGCCTCCAGAAGTTAGATCAGATGGCCAATGCAATTTGGTGCTAGGTCTTTCCGTTTAGGTTTTACCCCAACAATGTTTTCATTAGTTTCGCTCACTCTCAAAATCAAGCATTTTACTGCAGGTTGGAGCAGTTTGTATCTGAGCACAGGAATAAGGTAGGGAAGAATTCTAAGGACCATTTTGACTGCCTCCAGAAGTTAGATCAGATGGCCAATGCAATTTGGTGCTAGGTCTTTCCCTTTAGGTTTTACCCCCACAATGTTTTCATTAGTTTCGCTCACTCTCAAAATCAAGCATTTTACAGCAGGTTGGAGCAGTTTGTATCTGAGCACAGGAATAAGGTAGGGAAGAATTCAAATACTCATTTTGACTGCCTCCAGAAGTTAGATCAGATGGCCAATGCAATTTGGTGCTAGGTCTTTCCCTTTAGGTTTTACCCCACAATGTTTTCATTAGTTTCGCTCACTCTCAAAATCAAGCAGTTTACAGCAGGTTGGAGCAGTTTGTATCTGAGCACAGGAATAAGGTAGGGAAGAATTCAAATACTCATTTTGACTGCCTCCAGAAGTTAGATCAGATGGCCAATGCAATTTGGTGCTAGGTCTTTCCCTTTAGGTTTTATCCCCACAATGTTTTCATTAGTTTCGCTCACTCTCAAAATCAAGCATTTTACTGCAGGTTGGAGCACCTTGTATCTGAGCACAGGAATAAGGTAGGGAAGAATTCAAATACTCATTTTGACTGCCTCCAGAAGTTAGATCAGATGGCCAATGCAATTTGGTGCTAGGTCTTTCCCTTTAGGTTTTACCCCCACAATGTTTTCATTAGTTTCGCTCACTCTCAAAATCAAGCATTTTACAGCAGGTTGGAGCAGTTTGTATCTGAGCACAGGAATAAGGTAGGGAAGAATTCAAAGGACCATTTTGACTGCCTCCAGAAGTTAGATCAGATGGCCAATGCAATTTGGTGCTAGGTCTTTCCCTTTAGGTTTTACCCCCACAATGTTTTCATTAGTTTCGCTCACTCTCAAAATCAAGCAGTTTTCAGCCGGTTGGAGCAGTTTGTATCTGAGCAGAGGAATGAGGTAGGGAAGAATTCTAAGGACCATTTTGACTGCCTCCAGAAGTTAGATCAGATGGCCAATGCAATTTGGTGCTAGGTCTTTCCCTTTAGGTTTTACCCCCACAATGTTTTCATTAGTTTCGCTCACTCTAGAAATCAAGCATTTTACTGCAGGTTGGAGCAGTTTGTATCTGAGCACAGGAATGAGGTAGGGAAGAATTCAAGGACCATTTTGACTGCCTCCAGAAGTTAGATCAGATGGCCAATGCAATTTGGTGCTAGGTCTTTCCCTTTAGGTTTTACCCCCACAATGTTTTCATTAGTTTCGCTCACTGTCGAAATCAAGCATTTTACTGCAGGTTGGAGCAGTTTGTATCTGAGCACAGGAATAAGGTAGGGAAGAATTCTAAGGACCATTTTGACTGCCTCCAGAAGTTAGATCAGATGGCCAATGCAATTTGGTGCTAGGTCTTTCCGTTTAGGTTTTACCCCACAATGTTTTCATTAGTTTCGCTCACTCTCAAAATCAAGCAGTTTACAGCAGGTTGGAGCACCCTGTATCTGATGAGAGGAATGAGGTAGGAAGAATTCAAGGACCATTTTGACTGCCTCCAGAAGTTAGATCAGATGGCCAAGGCAATTTGGTGCTAGGTCTTTCCCTTTAGGTTTTACCCAAAAATGTTTTTATTAGTTTCGCTCACTCTCAAAATCAAGCAGTTTACAGTGGGTTGGAACAGTTTGTATCTGAGCAGAGGAATGAGGTAGGGAAGAATTCAAGGACCATTTTGACTGCCTCCAGAAGTTAGATCAGATGGCCAATGCAATTTGGTGCTAGGTCTTTCCCTTTAGGTTTTACCCCCACAATGTTGTCATTAGTTTCGCTCAATCTCAAAATCAAGCAGTTTACAGCAGGATGGAGCACCTTGTATCTGAGCACAGGAATAAGGTAGGGAAGAATTCAAATACTCATTTTGACTGCCTCCAGAAGTTAGATCAGATGGCCAATGCAATTTGGTACTAGGTCTTTCCCTTTAGGTTTTACCCCCACAATGTTTTCATTAGTTTCGCTCACTCTCAAAATCAAGCATTTTACAGCAGGTTGGAGCAGTTTGTATCTGAGCACAGGAATAAGGTAGGGAAGAATTCAAACACTCATTTTGACTGCCTCCAGAAGTTAGATCAGATGGCCAATGCAATTTGGTACTAGGTCTTTCCCTTTAGGTTTTACCCCCACAATATTTTCATTAGTTTCGCTCACTCTCAAAATCAAGCATTTTACTGCAGGTTGGAGCAGTTTGTATCTGAGCACAGTAATAAGGTAGGGAAGAATTCAAACACTCATTTTGACTGCCTCCAGAAGTTAGATCAGATGGCCAATGCAATTTGGTGCTAGGTCTTTCCCTTTAGGTTTTACCCCCACAATGTTTTCATTAGTTTCGCTCACTCTCAAAATCAAGCATTTTACAGCAGGTTGGTGCAGTTTGTATCTGAGCACAGGAATAAGGTAGGGAAGAATTCAAATACTCATTTTGACTGCCTCCAGATGTTAGATCAGATGGCCAATGCAATTTGGTGCTAGGCCTTTCCCTTTAGGTTTTACCCCCACAATGTTTTCATTAGTTTCGCTCACTCTCAAAATCAAGCATTTTACAGCCGGTTGGAGCACCCTGTATCTGAGCCGAGGAATGAGGTAGGGAAGAATTCTAAGGACCATTTTGACTGCCTCCAGAAGTTAGATCAGATGGCCAATGCAATTTCGTGCTAGGTCTTTCCATTTAGGTTTTACCCCCACAATGTTTTCATTAGTTTCGCTCACTCTCGAAATCAACATTTTACTGCAGGATGGAGCAGTTTGTATCTGAGCACAGGAATAAGGTAGGGAAGAATTCTAAGGACCATTTTGACTGCCTCCAGAAGTTAGATCAGATGGCCAATGCAATTTGGTGCTAGGTCTTTCCCTTTAGGTTTTACCCCAAAATTGTTTTCATTAGTTTCGCTCACTCTCAAAATCAAGCAGTTTACAGCAGGTTGGAGCAGTTTGTATCTGAGCACAGGAATAAGGTAGGGAAGAATTCAAATACTCATTTTGACTGCCTCCAGAAGTTAGATCAGATGGCCAATGCAATTTGGTGCTAGGTCTTTCCCTTTATGTTTTACCCCCACAATGTTTTCATTAGTTTCGCTCACTCTGAAATTCAAGCATTTTACTGCAGGTTGGAACACCTTGTATCTGAGCACAGGAATAAGGTAGGGAAGAATTCAAATACTCATTTTGACTGCCTCCAGAAGTTAGATCAGATGGCCAATGCAATTTGGTGCTAGGTCTTTCCCTTTAGGTTTTACCCCCACAATGTTTTCATTAGTTTCGCTCACTCTCGAAATCAAGCATTTTACTGCAGGTTGGAGCACCTTGTATCTGAGCACAGGAATAAGGTAGGGAAGAATTCAAATACTCATTTTGACTGCCTCCAGAAGTTAGATCAGATGGCCAATGCAATTTGGTGCTAGGCCTTTCCCTTTAGGTTTTACCCCCACAATGTTTTCATTAGTTTCGCTCACTCTCAAAATCAAGCAGTTTACAGCTAGTTGGAGCACCCTGCATCTGAGCAGTGGAATGAGGTAGGGAAGAATTCTAAGGACCATTTTGACTGCCTCCAGAAGTTAGATCAGATGGTCATTGCAATTTGGTGCTAGGTCTTTCCCTTTAGGTTTTACCCCCACAACGTTTTCATTAGTTTCGCTCACTCTCAAAATCAAGCAGTTTACAGCCGGTTGGAGCACCCTGTATCTGATGAGAGGAATGAGGTAGGGAAGAATTCTAAGGACCATTTTGACTGCCTCCAGAAGTTAGATTAGATGGCCAATGCAATTTGGTGCTAGGTCTTTCCTTTAGGTTTTACCCCAACAATGTATTCATTAGTTTCGCTCACTCTCGAAATCAAGCATTTTACTGCAGGTTGGAGCACCTTGAATCTGAGCACAGGAATAAGGTAGGGAAGAATTCTAAGGACCATTTTGACTGCCTCCAGAAGTTAGATCAGATGGCCAATGCAATTTGGTGCTAGGTCTTTCCGTTTATGTTTTACCCCCGCAATGTTTTCATTAGTTTCGCTCACTCTCAAAATCAAGCAGTTTACAGCAGGTTGGAGCACCCTTTATCTGAGCAGAGGAATGAGGTAGGGAAGAATTCTAAGGACCATTTTGACTGCCTCCAGAAGTTAGATCAGATGGCCAATGCAATTTGGTGCTAGGTCTTTCCCTTTAGGTTTTACCCCCACAATGTTTTCATTAGTTTCGCTCACTCTCAAAATCAAGCAGTTTACAGCACGTTGGAGTACCTTGTATCTGAGCACAGGAATAAGGTAGGGAAGAATTCAAATACTCATTTTGACTGCCTCCAGAAGTTAGATCAGATGGCCAATGCAATTTGGTGCTAGGTCTTTCCCTTTAGGTTTTACCCCCACAATGTTTTCATTAGTTTCGCTCACTCTCGAAATCAAGAATTTTACTGCAGGTTGGAGCACCTTGTATCTGAGCACAGGAATAAGGTAGGGAAGAATTCAAATACTCATTTTGACTGCCTCCAGAAGTTAGATCAGATGGCCAATGCAATTTGGTGCTAGGTCTTTCCCTTTAGGTTTTACCCCCACAATGTTTTCATTAGTTTCGCTCACACTCAAAATCAAGCATTTTACAGCAGGTTGGAGCACCTTGTATCTTAGCACAGGAATAAGGTAGGGAAGAATTCAAATACTCATTTTGACTGCCTCCAGAAGTTAGATCAGATGGCCAATGCAATTTGGTGCTAGGTCTTTCCCTTTATGTTTTACCCCCACAATGTTTTCATTAGTTTCGCTCACTCTCAAAATCAAGCAGTTTACAGCAGGTTGGAGCACCCTGTATCTGAGCACAGGAATGAGGTAGGGAAGAATTCTAAGGACCATTTTGACTGCCTCCAGAAGTTAGATCAGATGGCCAATGCAATTTGGTGCTAGGTCTTTCCCTTTAGGTTTTACCCCAACAATGTTTTCATTAGTTTCGCTCACACTCGAAATCAAGCAGTTTACAGCAGGTTGTAGCAGTTTGTATCTGAGCAGAGGAATGAGGTAGGGAAGAATTCTAAGGACCATTTTGACTGCCTCCAGAAGTTAGATCAGATGGCCAATGCAATTTGGTGCTAGGTCTTTCCCTTTAGGTTTTACCCCCACAATGTTTTCATTAGTTTCGCTCCCTGTAGAAATCAAGCATTTTACTGCAGGTTGGAGCAGTTTGTATCTGAGCACAGGAATAAGGTAGGGAAGAATTCTAAGGACCATTTTGACTGCCTCCAGAAGTTAGATCAGATGGCCAATGCAATTTGGTGCTAGGTCTTTCCGTTTATGTTTTACCCCCACAATGTTTTCATTAGTTTCGCTCACTCTCAATATCAAGCAGTTTACAGCAGGTTGGAGCACCCTTTATCTGAGCAGAGGAATGAGGTAGGGAAGAATTCTAAGGACCATTTTGACTGCCTCCAGAAGTTAGATCAGATGGCCAATGCAATTTGGTGCTAGGTCTTTCCCTTTAGGTTTTACCCCCATAATGTTTTCATTAGTTTCGCTCACTCTCAAAATCAAGCAGTTTACAGCAGGTTGGAGTACCTTGTATCTGAGCACAGGAATAAGGTAGGGAAGAATTCAAATACTCATTTTGACTGCCTCCAGAAGTTAGATCAGATGGCCAATGCAATTTGGTGCTAGGTCTTTCCCTTTAGGTTTTACCCCACAATGTTTTCATTAGTTTCGCTCACTCTCAAAATCAAGCAGTTTACAGCAGGTTGGAGCACCTTGTATCTGAGCACAGGAATAAGGTAGGGAAGAATTCAAACACTCATTTTGACTGCCTCCAGAAGTTAGATCAGATGGCCAATGCAATTTGGTGCTAGGTCTTTCCCTTTAGGTTTTACCCCACAATGTTTTCATTAGTTTCGCTCACTCTCAAAATCAAGCAGTTTACAGCAGGTTGGAGCACCCTGTATCTGAGAGAGGAATAAGGTAGGGAAGAATTCTAAGGACCATTTTGACTGCCTCCAGAAGTTAGATCAGATGGCCAATGCAATTTGGTGCTAGGTCTTTCCCTTTAGGTTTTACCCCAACAATGTATTCATTAGTTTCGCTTACTCTCGAAATCAAGCATTTTACTGCAGGTTGGAGCACCTTGAATCTGAGCACAGGAATAAGGTAGGGAAGAATTCTAATACCATTTTGACTGCCTCCAGAAGTTAGATCAGATGGCCAATGCAATTTGGTGCTAGGTCTTTCCGTTTATGTTTTACCCCCACAATGTTTTCATTAGTTTCGCTCACTCTCAAAATCAAGCAGTTTACAGCACGTTGGAGTACCTTGTATCTGAGCACAGGAATAAGGTAGGGAAGAATTCAAATACTCATTTTGACTGCCTCCAGAAGTTAGATCAGATGGCCAATGCAATTTGGTGCTAGGTCTTTCCCTTTAGGTTTTACCCCCACAATGTTTTCATAAGTTTCGCTCACTCTCAAAATCAAGCAGTTTACAGCCGGTTGGAGCACCCTGTATCTGAGCAGAGGAATGAGGTAGGGAAGAATTCTAAGGACCATTTTGACTGCCTCCAGAAGTTAGATCAGATGGCCAATGCAATTTGGTGCTAGGTCTTTCCCTTTAGGTTTTACCCCCACAATGTTTTCATTAGTTTCGCTCACTCTCAAAATCAAGCAGTTTACAGCAGGTTGGAGCAGTTTGTATCTGAGCACAGGGGTAATGTAGGGAAGAATTCAAATACTCATTTTGACTGCCTCCAGAAGTTAGATCAGATGGCCAATGCAATTTGGTGCTAGGTCTTTCCCTTTAGGTTTTACCCCCACAATGTTTTCATTAGTTTCGCTCACTCTCCAAATCAAGCATTTTACTGCAGGTTGGAGCAGTTTGTATCTGAGCACAGGAATAAGGTAGGGAAGAATTCAAATACTCATTTTGACTGCCTCCAGAAGTTAGATCAGATGGCCAATGCAATTTGGTGCTAGGCCTTTCCCTTTATGTTTTACCCCCACAATGTTTTCATTAGTTTCGCTCACTCTCAAAATCAAGCAGTTTACAGCCGGTTGGAGCACCCTGTATCTGAGCACAGGAATGAGGTAGGGAAGAATTCTAAGGACCATTTTGACTGCCTCCAGAAGTTAGATCAGATGGCCAATGCAATTTGGTGCTAGGTCTTTCCCTTTAGGTTTTACCCCAACAATGTTTTCATTAGTTTCGCTCACACTCGAAATCAAGCAGTTTACAGCAGGTTGGAGCAGTTTGTATCTGAGCAGAGGAATGAGGTAGGGAAGAATTCAAGGACCATTTTGACTGCCTCCAGAAGTTAGATCAGATGGCCAATGCAATTTGGTGCTAGGTCTTTCCCTTTAGGTTTTACCCCCACAATGTTTTCATTAGTTTCGCTCACTGTAGAAATCAAGCATTTTACTGCAGGTTGGAGCAGTTTGTATCTGAGCACAGGAATAAGGTAGGGAAGAATTCTAAGGACCATTTTGACTGCCTCCAGAAGTTAGATCAGATGGCCAATGCAATTTGGTGCTAGGTCTTTCCCTTTAGGTTTTACCCCCACAATGTTTTCATTAGTTTCGCTCACTCTCAATATCAAGCAGTTTACAGCAGGTTGGAGTACCTTGTATCTGAGCACAGGAATAAGGTAGGGAAGAATTCAAATACTCATTTTGACTGCCTCCAGAAGTTAGATCAGATGGCCAATGCAATTTGGTGCTAGGTCTTTCCCTTTAGGTTTTACCCCCACAATGTTTTCATTAGTTTCGCTCACTCTCGAAATCAAGCAGTTTACAGCAGGTTGGAGCACCTTGTATCTGAGCACAGGAATAAGGTAGGGAAGAATTCAAACACTCATTTTGACTGCCTCCAGAAGTTAGATCAGATGGCCAATGCAATTTGGTGCTAGGTCTTTCCCTTTAGGTTTTACCCCCACAATGTTTTCATTAGTTTCGCTCACACTCAAAATCAAGCATTTTACTGCAGGTTGGAGCAGTTTGTATCTGAGCACAGGAATAAGGTTGGGAAGAATTCAAATACTCATTTTGACTGCCTCCAGAAGTTAGATCAGATGGCCAATGCAATTTGGTGCTAGGCCTTTCCCTTTATGTTTTACCCCCACAATGTTTTCATTAGTTTCGCTCACTCTCAAAATCAAGCAGTTTACAGCCTGTTGGAGCACCCTGTATCTGAGCACAGGAATGAGGTAGGGAAGAATTCTAAGGACCATTTTGACTGCCTCCAGAAGTTAGATCAGATGGCCAATGCAATTTGGTGCTAGGTCTTTCCCTTTAGGTTTTACCCCCACAATGTTTTCATTAGTTTCGCTCACACTCGAAATCAAGCAGTTTACTGCAGGTTGGAGCAGTTTGTATCTGAGCAGAGGAATGAGGTAGGGAAGAATTCTAAGGACCATTTTGACTGCCTCCAGAAGTTAGATCAGATGGCCAATGCAATTTGGTGCTAGGTCTTTCCCTTTAGGTTTTACCCCCACAATGTTTTCATTAGTTTCGCTCACTGTAGAAATCAAGCAGTTTACTGCAGGTTGGAGCAGTTTGTATCTGAGCACAGGAATAAGGTAGGAAGAATTCAAATACTCATTTTGACTGCCTCCAGAAGTTAGATCAGATGGCCAATGCAATTTGGTGCCTGGCCTTTCCCTTTAGGTTTTACCCCACAATGTTTTCATTAGTTTCGCTCACTCTCAAAATCAAGCAGTTTACAGCCGGTTGGAGCACCCTGTATCTGAGCAGAGGAATGAGGCAGGGAAGAATTCTAAGGACCATTTTGACTGCCTCCAGAAGTTAGATCAGATGGCCAATGCAATTTGGTGCTAGATCTTTCCTTTAGGTTTTACCCCACAATGTTTTCATTAGTTTCGCTCACACTCGAAATCAAGCAGTTTACAGCAGGTTGGAGCAGTTTGTATCTGAGCACAGGAATAAGGTAGGGAAGAATTCAAATATTCATTTTGACTGCCTCCAGAAGTTAGATCAGATGGCCTATGCAATTTGGTGCTAGGTCTTTCCCTTTAGGTTTTACCCCCACAGTGTTTTCATTAGTTTCGCTCACTCTCGAAATCATGCATTTTACTGCAGGTTGGAGCAGTTTGTATCTGAGCACAGGAATAAGGTAGGGAAGAATTCAAATACTCATTTTGACTGCCTCCAGAAGTTAGATCAGATGGCCAATGCAATTTGGTGCTAGGTCTTTCCCTTTAGGTTTTACCCCCAAATTGTTTTCATTAGTTTCGCTCACTCTCAAAATCAAGCAGTTTACAGCTAGTTGGAGCACCCTTCATCTGAGCAGTGGAATGAGGTAGGGAAGAATTCTAAGGACCATTTTGACTGCCTCCAGAAGTTAGATCAGATGGTCAATGCAATTTGGTGCGAGGACTTTCCCTTTAGGTTTCACCCCCACAAAGTTTTCATTAGTTTCGCTCACTCTCAAAATCAAGCAGTTTACAGCAGGTTGGAGCACCCTGTATCTGAGCTGAGGAATGAGGTAGGGAAGAATTCTAAGGACCATTTTGACTGCCTCCAGAAGTTAGATTAGATGGCCAATGCAATTTGGTGCTAGGTCTTTCCCTTTAGGTTTTACCCCAACAATGTATTCATTAGTTTCGCTCACTCTCGAAATCAAACATTTTACTGCAGGATGGAGCACCTTGTATCTGAGCACAGGAATAAGGTAGGGAAGAATTCTAAGGACCATTTTGACTGCCTCCAGAAGTTAGATCAGATGGCCAATGCAATTTGGTGCTAGGTCTTTCCCTTTAGGTTTTACCCCCACAATGTTTTCATTAGTTTCGCTCACTCTCGAAATCAAGCAGTTTACAGCAGGTTGGAGCAGTTTGTATCTGAGCACAGGAATAAGGTTGGGAAGAATTCAAATACTCATTTTGACTGCCTCTAGAAGTTAGATCAGATGGCCAATGCAATTTGGTGCTAGGCCTTTCCCTTTATGTTTTACCCCCACAATGTTTTCATTAGTTTCGCTCACTCTCAAAATCAAGCAGTTTACAGCCTGTTGGAGCACCCTGTATCTGAGCACAGGAATGAGGTAGGGAAGAATTCAAACACTCATTTTGACTGCCTCCAGAAGTTAGATCAGATGGCCAATGCAATTTGGTGCTAGGTCTTTCCCTTTAGGTTTTACCCCCACAATGTTTTCATTAGTTTCGCTCACACTCAAAATCAAGCATTTTACTGCAGGTTGGAGCAGTTTGTATCTGAGCACAGGAATAAGGTTGGGAAGAATTCAAATACTCATTTTGACTGCCTCCAGAAGTTAGATCAGATGGCCAATGCAATTTGGTGCTAGGCCTTTCCCTTTATGTTTTACCCCCACAATGTTTTCATTAGTTTCGCTCACTCTCAAAATCAAGCAGTTTACAGCCTGTTGGAGCACCCTGTATCTGAGCACCGGAATGATGTAGGGAAGAATTCTAAGGACCATTTTGACTGCCTCCAGAAGTTAGATCAGATGGCCAATGCAATTTGGTGCTAGGTCTTTCCCTTTAGGTTTTACCCCCACAATGTTTTCATTAGTTTCGCTCACACTCGAAATCAAGCAGTTTACTGCAGGTTGGAGCAGTTTGTATCTGAGCAGAGGAATGAGGTAGGGAAGAATTCTAAGGACCATTTTGACTGCCTCCAGAAGTTAGATCAGATGGCCAATGCAATTTGGTGCTAGGTCTTTCCCTTTAGGTTTTACCCCCACAATGTTTTCATTAGTTTCGCTCACTGTAGAAATCAAGCAGTTTACTGCAGGTTGGAGCAGTTTGTATCTGAGCACAGGAATAAGGTAGGGAAGAATTCAAATACTCATTTTGACTGCCTCCAGAAGTTAGATCAGATGGCCAATGCAATTTGGTGCCTGGCCTTTCCCTTTAGGTTTTACCCCCACAATGTTTTCATTAGTTTCGCTCACTCTCAAAATCAAGCAGTTTACAGCCGGTTGGAGCACCCTGTATCTGAGCAGAGGAATGAGGCAGGGAAGAATTCTAAGGACCATTTTGACTGCCTCCAGAAGTTAGATCAGATGGCCAATGCAATTTGGTGCTAGATCTTTCCCTTTAGGTTTTACCCCCACAATGTTTTCATTAGTTTCGCTCACACTCGAAATCAAGCAGTTTACAGCAGGTTGGAGCAGTTTGTATCTGAGCACAGGAATAAGGTAGGGAAGAATTCAAATATTCATTTTGACTGCCTCCAGAAGTTAGATCAGATGGCCTATGCAATTTGGTGCTAGGTCTTTCCCTTTAGGTTTTACCCCCACAGTGTTTTCATTAGTTTCGCTCACTCTCGAAATCATGCATTTTACTGCAGGTTGGAGCAGTTTGTATCTGAGCACAGGAATAAGGTAGGGAAGAATTCAAATACTCATTTTGACTGCCTCCAGAAGTTAGATCAGATGGCCAATGCAATTTGGTGCTAGGCCTTTCCCTTTATGTTTTACCCCCACAATGTTTTCATTAGTTTCGCTCACTCTCAAAATCAAGCAGTTTACAGCCTGTTGGAGCACCCTGTATCTGAGCACAGGAATGAGGTAGGGAAGAATTCAAACACTCATTTTGACTGCCTCCAGAAGTTAGATCAGATGGCCAATGCAATTTGGTGCGAGGACTTTCCCTTTAGGTTTCACCCCCACAAAGTTTTCATTAGTTTCGCTCACTCTCAAAATCAAGCAGTTTACAGCAGGTTGGAGCACCCTGTATCTGAGCTGAGGAATGAGGTAGGGAAGAATTCTAAGGACCATTTTGACTGCCTCCAGAAGTTAGATTAGATGGCCAATGCAATTTGGTGCTAGGTCTTTCCCTTTAGGTTTTACCCCAACAATGTATTCATTAGTTTCGCTCACTCTCGAAATCAAACATTTTACTGCAGGATGGAGCACCTTGTATCTGAGCACAGGAATAAGGTAGGGAAGAATTCTAAGGACCATTTTGACTGCCTCCAGAAGTTAGATCAGATGGCCAATGCAATTTGGTGCTAGGTCTTTCCCTTTAGGTTTTACCCCCACAATGTTTTCATTAGTTTCGCTCACTCTCAAAATCAAGCATTTTACTGCAGGATGGAGCACCTTGTATCTGAGCACAGGAATAAGGTAGGGAAGAATTCAAATACTCATTTTGACTGCCTCCAGAAGTTAGATCAGATGGCCAATGCAATTTGGTGCTAGGTCTTTCCCTTTAGGTTTTACCCCCACAATGTTTTCATTAGTTTCACTCACTCTCGAAATCGAACATTTTACAGCAGGATGGAGCAGTTTGTATCTGAGCACAGGAATAAGGTAGGGAAGAATTCTAAGGACCATTTTGACTGCCTCCAGAAGTTAGATCAGATGGCCAATGCAATTTGGTGCTAGGTCTTTCCCTTTAGGTTTTACCCCCACAATGTTTTCATTAGTTTCGCTCACTCTCAAAATCAAGCAGTTTACAGCAGGTTGGAGCACCTTGTATCTGAGCACAGGAATAAGGTAGGGAAGAATTCAAATACTCATTTTGACTGCCTCCAGAAGTTAGATCAGATGGCCAATGCAATTTGGTGCTAGGTCTTTCCCTTTAGGTTTTACCCCCACAATGTTTTCATTAGTTTCGCTCACTGTAGAAATCAAGCATTTTACTGCAGGTTGGAGCAGTTTGTATCTGAGCACAGGAATAAGGTAGGGAAGAATTCAAATACTCATTTTGACTGCCTCCAGAAGTTAGATCAGATGGCCAATGCAATTTGGTGCTAGGTCTTTCCCTTTAGGTTTTACCCCCACAATGTTTTCATTAGTTTCGCTCACTCTCAAAATCAAGCAGTTTACAGCAGGTTGGAGCAGTTTGTATCTGAGCACAGGAATAAGGTAGGGAAGAATTCAAATATTCATTTTGACTGCCTCCAGAAGTTAGATTAGATGGCCAATGTAATTTGGTGCTAGGTCTTTCCCTTTAGGTTTTACCCCAACAATGTATTCATTAGTTTCGCTCACTCTCGAAATCAAACATTTTACTGCAGGATGGAGCACCTTGTATCTGAGCACAGGAATAAGGTAGGGAAGAATTCAAACACTCATTTTGACTGCCTCCAGAAGTTAGATCAGATGGCCAATGCAATTTGGTGCTAGGTCTTTCCCTTTAGGTTTTACCCCCACAATGTTTTCATTAGTTTCGCTCACTCTCGAAATCAAGCATTTTACTGCAGGTTGGAGCACCTTGTATCTGAGCACAGGAATAAGGTAGGGAAGAATTCAAATACTCATTTTGACTGCCTCCAGAAGTTAGATCAGATGGCCAATGCAATTTGGTGCTAGGTCTTTCCCTTTAGGTTTTACCCCAACAATGTTTTCATTAGTTTCGCTCACTCTCAAAATCAAGCATTTTACAGCAGGTTGGAGCAGTTTGTATCTGAGCACAGGAATAAGGTAGGGAAGAATTCAAATACTCATTTTGACTGCCTCCAGAAGTTAGATCGGATGGCCAATGCAATTTGGTGCTAGGTCTTTCCCTTTAGGTTTTACCCCCACAATGTTTTCATTAGTTTCGCTCACTCTGAAATTCAAGCATTTTACTGCAGGTTGGAACACCTTGTATCTGAGCACAGGAATAAGGTAGGGAAGAATTCAAATACTCATTTTGACTGCCTCCAGAAGTTAGATCAGATGGCCAATGCAATTTGGTGCTAGGTCTTTCCCTTTAGGTTTTACCCCCACAATGTTTTCATTAGTTTCGCTCACTCTCAAAATCAAGCAGTTTACAGCAGGTTGGAGCAGTTTGTATCTGAGCACAGGAATAAGGTAGGGAAGAATTCAAATACTCATTTTGACTGCCTCCAGAAGTTAGATCAGATGGCCAATGCAATTTGGTGCTAGGTCTTTCCCTTTAGGTTTTACCCCACAAAGTTTTCATTAGTTTCGCTCACTCTCAAAATCAAGCAGTTTACAGCGGGTTGGAGCACCCTGTATCTGAGCAGAGGAATGAGGTAGGGAAGAATTCTAAGGACCATTTTGACTGCCTCCAGAAGTTAGATCAGATGGCCAATGCAATTTGGTGCTAGGTCTTTCCCTTTAGGTTTTACCCCCACAATGTTTTCATTAGTTTCGCTCACTCTCAAAATCAAGCATTTTACAGCAGGTTGGAGCAGTTTGTATCTGAGCACAGGGGTAATGTAGGGAAGAATTCAAATACTCATTTTGACTGCCTCCAGAAGTTAGATCAGATGGCCAATGCAATTTGGTGCTAGGTCTTTCCCTTTAGGTTTTACCCCACAATGTTTTCATTAGTTTCGCTCACACTCAAAATCAAGCATTTTACTGCAGGTTGGAGCAGTTTGTATCTGAGCACAGGAATAAGGTAGGGAAGAATTCAAATACTCATTTTGACTGCCTCCAGAAGTCAGATCAGATGGCCAATGCAATTTGGTGCTAGGCCTTTCCCTTTATGTTTTACCCCCACAATGTTTTCATTAGTTTCGCTCACTCTCAAAATCAAGCAGTTTACAGCCGGTTGGAGCACCCTGTATCTGAGCAGAGGAATGAGGTAGGGAAGAATTCTAAGGACCATTTTGACTGCCTCCAGAAGTTAGATCAGATGGCCAATGCAATTTGGTGCTAGGTCTTTCCCTTTAGGTTTTACCCCACAATGTTTTCATTAGTTTCGCTCACTCTCGAAATCAAGCAGTTTACAGCAGGTTGGAGCAGTTTGTATCTGAGCAGAGGAATGAGGTAGGGAAGAATTCTAAGGACCATTTTGACTGCCTCCAGAAGTTAGATCAGATGGCCAATGCAATTTGGTGCTAGGTCTTTCCCTTTAGGTTTTACCCCCACAATGTTTTCATTAGTTTCGCTCACTGTAGAAATCAAGCATTTTACTGCAGGTTGGAGCAGTTTGTATCTGAGCACAGGAATAAGGTAGGGAAGAATTCAAATACTCATTTTGACTGCCTCCAGAAGTTAGATCAGATGGCCAATGCAATTTGGTGCTAGGTCTTTCCCTTTAGGTTTTACCCCCACAATGTTTTCATTAGTTTCGCTCACACTCGAAATCAAGCAGTTTACAGCAGGTTGGAGCAGTTTGTATCTGAGCACAGGAATAAGGTAGGGAAGAATTCAAATATTCATTTTGACTGCCTCCAGAAGTTAGATCAGATGGCCTATGCAATTTGGTGCTAGGTCTTTCCCTTTAGGTTTTACCCCCACAGTGTTTTCATTAGTTTCGCTCACTCTCGAAATCAAGCATTTTACTGCAGGTTGGAGCAGTTTGTATCTGAGCACAGGAATAAGGTAGGGAAGAATTCAAATACTCATTTTGACTGCCTCCAGAAGTTAGATCAGATGGCCAATGCAATTTGGTGCTAGGTCTTTCCCTTTAGGTTTTACCCCACAATGTTTTCATTAGTTTCGCTCACTCTCAAAATCAAGCAGTTTACAGCTAGTTGGAGCAGCCTGCATCTGAGCAGTGGAATGAGGTAGGGAAGAATTCTAAGGACCATTTTGACTGCCTCCAGAAGTTAGATCAGATGGTCAATGCAATTTGGTGCGAGGACTTTCCCTTTAGGTTTCACCCCACAACGTTTTCATTAGTTTCGCTCACTCTCAAAATCAAGCAGTTTACAGCAGGTTGGAGCACCCTGTATCTGAGCAGAGGAATGAGGTAGGGAAGAATTCTAAGGACCATTTTGACTGCCTCCAGAAGTTAGATTAGGTGGCCAATGCAATTTGGTGCTAGGTCTTTCCCTTTAGGTTTTACCCCAACAATGTATTCATTAGTTTCGCTCACTCTCGAAATCAAACATTTTACTGCAGGATGGAGCACCTTGTATCTGAGCACAGGAATAAGGTAGGGAAGAATTCAAACACTCATTTTGACTGCCTCCAGAAGTTAGATCAGATGGCCAATGCAATTTGGTGCTAGGGCTTTCCCTTTAGGTTTTACCCCCACAATGTTTTCATTAGTTTCGCTCACTCTCAAAATCAAGCATTTTACTGCAGGTTGGAGCAGTTTGTATCTGAGCACAGGAATAAGGTAGGGAAGAATTCAAACACTCATTTTGACTGCCTCCAGAAGTTAGATCAGATGGCCAATGCAATTTGGTGCTAGGTCTTTCCCTTTAGGTTTTACCCCCACAATGTTTTCATTAGTTTCGCTCACTCTCAAAATCAAGCATTTTACTGCAGGTTGGAGCAGTTTGTATCTGAGCACAGGAATAAGGTAGGGAAGAATTCAAACACTCATTTTGACTGCCTCCAGAAGTTAGATCAGATGGCCAATGCAATTTGGTGCTAGGTCTTTCCCTTTAGGTTTTACCCCCACAATGTTTTCATTAGTTTCGCTCACTCTCAAAATCAAGCAGTTTACAGCCAGTTGGAGCACCCTGGATCTGAGCAGTGGAATGAGGTAGGGAAGAATTCTAAGGACCATTTTGACTGCCTCCAGAAGTTAGATCAGATGGCCAATGCAATTTGGTGCTAGGTCTTTCCCTTTAGGTTTTACCCCCACAATGTTTTCATTAGTTTCGCTCACTCTCGAAATCGAACATTTTACTGCAGGATGGAGCAGTTTGTATCTGAGCACAGGAATAAGGTAGGGAAGAATTCTAAGGACCATTTTGACTGCCTCCAGAAGTTAGATCAGATGGCCAATGCAATTTGGTGCTAGGTCTTTCCCTTTAGGTTTTACCTCCTCAATATTTTCATTAGTTTCGCTCACTCTCAAAATCAAGCAGTTTACAGCAGGTTGGAGCAGTTTGTATCTGAGCACAGGAATAAGGTAGGGAAGAATTCAAATACTAATTTTGACTGCCTCCAGAAGTTAGATCAGATGGCCAATGCAATTTGGTGCTAGGTCTTTCCCTTTAGGTTTTACCCCCACAAAGTTTTCATTAGTTTCGCTCACACTCGAAATCAAGCAGTTTACAGCGGGTTGGAGCACCCTGTATCTGAGCAGAGGAATGAGGTAGGGAAGAATTCTAAGGACCATTTTGACTGCCTCCAGAAGTTAGATCAGATGGCCAATGCACTTTGGTGCTAGGTCTTTCCCTTTAGGTTTTACCCCCACAATGTTTTCATTAGTTTCGCTCACTCTCAAAATCAAGCAGTTTACAGCAGGTTGGAGCAGTTTGTATCTGAGCACAGGAATAAGGTAGGGAAGAATTCAAATACTCATTTTGACTGCCTCCAGAAGTTAGATCAGATGGCCAATGCAATTTGGTGCTAGGTCTTTCCCTTTAGGTTTTACCCCCACAATGTTTTCATTAGTTTCGCTCACTCTCGAAATCAAGCATTTTACTGCGGGTTGGAGCAGTTTGTATCTGAGCACAGGAATAAGGTAGGGAAGAATTCAAATACTCATTTTGACTGCCTCCAGTAGTTAGATCAGATGGCCAATGCAATTTGGTGCCAGGTCTTTCCCTTTAGGTTTTACCCCCACAATATTAACATTTGTTTCGCTCACTCTCAAAATCAAGCATTTTACTGCAGGTTGGAGCAGTTTGTATCTGAGCACAGGAATAAGGTAGGGAAGAATACAAATACTCATTTTGACTGCCTCCAGAAGTTAGATCAGATGGCCAATGCAATTTGGTGCTAGGTCTTTCCCTTTAGGTTTTACCCCCACAATGTTTTCATTAGTTTCGCTCACTCTCAAAATCAAGCAGTTTACAGCAGGTTGGAGCACCCTGTATCTGAGCAGAGGAATGAGGTAGGGAAGAATTCTAAGGACCATTTTGACTGCCTCCAGAAGTTAGATCAGATGGCCAATGCACTTTGGTGCTAGGTCTTTCCCTTTAGGTTTTACCCCCACAATGTTTTCATTAGTTTCGCTCACTCTCAAAATCAAGCAGTTTACAGCAGGTTGGAGTACCTTGTATCTGAGCACAGGAATAAGGTAGGGAAGAATTCAAATACTCATTTTGACTGCCTCCAGAAGTTAGATCAGATGGCCAATGCAATTTGGTGCTAGGTCTTTCCCTTTAGGTTTTACCCCCACAATGTTTTCATTAGTTTCGCTCACTCTCAAAATCAAGCAGTTTACAGCAGGTTGGAGCACCTTGTATCTGAGTACAGGAATAAGGTAGGGAAGAATTCTAAGGATCATGTTGACTGCCTCCAGAAGTTAGATCAGATGGCCAATGCAATTTGGTGCTAGGTCTTTCCCTTTAGGTTTTACCCCCACAATGTTTTCATTAGTTTCGCTCACTCTCAAAATCAAGCATTTTACAGCAGGTTGGAGCAGTTTGTATCTGAGCACAGGAATAAAGTAGGGAAGAATTCAAATACTCATTTTGACTGCCTCCAGAAGTTAGATCAGATGGCCAATGCAATTTGGTGCTAGGTCTTTCCCTTTAGGTTTTACCCCCACAATGTTTTCATTAGTTTCGCTCACTCTCAAAATCAAGCAGTTTACAGCAGGTTGGAGCACCTTGTATCTGAGTACAGGAATAAGGTAGGGAAGAATTCAAATACTCATTTTGACTGCCTCCAGAAGTTAGATCAGATGGCCAATGCAATTTGGTGCTAGGTCTTTCCCTTTAGGTTTTACCCCCACAATGTTTTCATTAGTTTCGCTCACTCTCAAAATCAAGCATTTTACTGCAGGTTGGAGCAGTTTGTATCTGAGCACAGGAATAAGGTAGGGAAGAATTCAAATACTCATTTTGACTGCCTCCAGAAGTTAGATCAGATGGCCAATGCAATTTGGTGCTGAGCCTTTCCTTTATGTTTTACCCCCACAATGTTTTCATTAGTTTCGCTCACTCTCAAAATCAAGCAGTTTACAGCCGGTTGGAGCACCCTGTATCTGAGCAGAGGAATGAGGTAGGGAAGAATTCTAAGGACCATTTTGACTGCCTCCAGAAGTTAGATCAGATGGCCAATGCAATTTGGTGCTAGGTCTTTCCCTTTAGGTTTTACCCCACAATGTTTTCATTAGTTTCGCTCACTCTCGAAATCAAGCAGTTTACAGCCGGTTGGAGCACCCTGTATCTGAGCAGAGGAATGAGGTAGGGAAGAATTCAAACACTCATTTTGACTGCCTCCAGAAGTTAGATCAGATGGCCAATGCAATTTGGTGCTAGGTCTTTCCCTTTAGGTTTTACCCCCACAATGTTTTCATTAGTTTCGCTCACTCTCAAAATCAAGCATTTTACAGCAGGTTGGAGCACCTTGTATCCGAGCACAGGAATAAGGTAGGGAAGAATTCAAATACTCATTTTGACTGCCTCCAGAAGTTAGATCAGATGGCCAATGCAATTTGGTGCTAGGTCTTTCCCTTTAGGTTTTACCCCCACAATGTTTTCATTAGTTTCGCTCACTCTCAAAATCAAGCAGTTTACAGCTAGTTGGAGCACCTTGCATCTGAGCAGTGGAATGAGGTAGGGAAGAATTCTAAGGACCATTTTGACTGCCTCCAGAAGTTAGATCAGATGGTCAATGCAATTTTGTGCGAGGACTTTCCCTTTAGGTTTTACCCCCACAACGTTTTCATTAGTTTCGCTCACTCTCAAAATCAAGCAGTTTACAGCCGGTTGGAGCACCCTGTATCTGAGCAGAGGAATGAGGTAGGGAAGAATTCTAAGGACCATTTTGACTGCCTCCAGAAGTTAGATGGCCAATGCAATTTGGTGCTAGGTCTTTCCCTTTAGGTTTTACCCCAACAATGTTTTCATTAGTTTCGCTCACTCTCAAAATCAAGCATTTTACTGTAGGGATGGAGCACCCTGTATCTGAGCACAGGAATAAGGTAGGGAAGAATTCAAATACTCATTTTGACTGCCTCCAGAAGTTAGATCAGATGGCCAATGCAATTTGGTGCTAGGTCTTTCCCTTTAGGTTTTACCCCAACAATGTTTTCATTAGTTTCACTCACTCTCGAAATCAAGCATTTTACAGCAGGTTGGAGCACCCTGTATCTCAGCACAGGAATAAGGTAGGGAAGAATTCAAATACTCATTTTGACTGGCTCCAGAAGTTAGATCAGATGGCCAATGCAATTTGGTGCTAGGTATTTGCCTTTACGTTTTACCCTAACAGTGTTTCCATTAGTTTTGATCACTGAGGAAATGAAGCATTTTACTGCAGGGTTGGAGCACCCTGTATCTCAGCACAGGAATAAGGTAGGGAAGAATTCTAAGGATCATTTTGACTGCCTCCAGAAGTTAGATCAGATGGGCAATGCAATTTGGTGCTAGGCCTTTCCCTTTAGGTTTTACCCCAACAATGTCTCCTTACTTTATATCACTCTCAAAATCAAGCATTTTACAGCAGGTTGGAGCTCACTGTATCTCAGCACAGGAATAAGGTAGGGAAGAATTCACATACTCATTTTGACAGCCTCCAGAAGTTAGATCAGATGGGCAATGCAATTTGGTGCTACGTCTTTCCCTTTAGGTTTTACCCCAACAATGTTTTCATTAGTTTCTATCACTCTCAAAATGAAGCATTTTACAGCAGGTTGGAGCTCAGTGTATCTCAGCATAGCAATAAGGTAGGGAAGAATTCAAATACTCATTTTGACTGCCTCCAGAAGTTAGATCAGATGGCCAATGCAATTTGGTGCTAGGTCTTTACCTTTAGGTTTTACCCCAACAATGTTTTCATTAGTTTCGATCACTGTAGAAATCAGGCATTTTACTGTAGGGTTGGAGCACCCTGTATCTCAGCACAGGAATAAGGTAGGGAAGAATTCAAATACTCATTTTGACTGCCTCCAGAAGTTAGATCAGATGGCCAATGCAATTTGGTGCTAGGCCTTTCCCTTTAGGTTTTACCCCAACAATGTTTTCATTAGTTTTGATCACTGCAGAAATCAAGCATTTTACAGTAGGGTTGGAGCACCCTGTATCTCAGCACAGGAATAAGGTAGGGAAGAATTCAAATACTCATTTTTACTGCTTCCAGAAGTTAGATCAGATGGTCAATGCAATTTGGTGCTAGGTCTTTCCCTTTAGGTTTTACCCATACAATATTTTCATTAGTTTCGATCACTGTAGAAATCAAGCATTTTACTGTAGGGTTGGAGCACCCTGTATCTCAGCAGAGGAATAAGGTAGGGAAGAATTCAAATACTCAATTTGACTGCCTCCAGAAGTTAGATCAGATGGCCAATGCAATTTGGTGCTAGGTCTTTCCCTTTAGGTTTTACCCCCACAATGTTTTCATTAGTTTCGATCACTCTCGAAATCAAGCATTTTTCTGCAGGGTTGGAGCACCCTGTATCTCAGCTCAGGAATAAGGTAGGGAAGAATTCAGGTACTCATTTTGACTGCCTCCAGAAGTTAGATCAGATGGCCAATGCAATTTGGTGCTAGGCCTTTCCCTTTAGGTTTTACCCCAACAATGTTTTCATTAGTTTCGCACACTCTCAAAATCAAGCATTTTACAGCAGTTTGGAGCTCACTGTACCTCAGCAGAGGAATAAGGTAGGGAAGAATTCACATACTCATTTTGACTGCCTCCAGAAGTTAGATCAGATGGCCAATGCAATTTGGTGCTAGAACTTTCCCTTTAGGTTTACCCCAACAGTGTTTTCATTAGTTTCGATCACTGTAGAAATGAAGCATTTTACTGCAGGGTTGGAGCACCCTGTATCTCAGCACAGGAATAAGGTAGGGAAGAATTCACATACTCATTTTGACTGCCTCGAGAAGTTAGATCAGGTGGCCAATGCAATTTGGTGCTAGGCCTTTCCCTTTAGGTTTTACCCCAACAATGTTTTCATTTGTTTCGCTCACTCTCAAAATCAAGCATTTTTCCGTAGGGATGGAGCACCCTGTATCTCAGCACAGGAATAAGGTAGGAAGAATTCAAATACTCATTTTGACTGCCTCCAGAAGTTAGATCAGATGGCCAATGCAATTTGGTGCTAGGTCTTTCCCTTTAGGTTTTACCCCCACAATGTTTTCATTAGTTTCGATCACTGTAGAAATCAGGCATTTTACTGTAGGGTTGGAGCACCCTGTATCTCAGCACAGGAATAAGGTAGGGAAGAATTAAAATACTCATTTTGACTGCCTCCAGAAGTTAGATCAGATGGCCAATGCAATTTGGTGCTAGGCCTTTCCCTTTAGGTTTTACCCCCACAATATTTTCATTAGTTTCTATCACTCTCAAAATCAAGCATTTTACAGCAGGTTGGAGCTCAGTGTACCTCAGCATAGTAATTAGGTAGGGAAGAATTCAAATACGCATTTTGACTGCCTCCAGAAGTTAGATCAGATGGCCAATGAAATTTGGTGCTAGGCCTTTCCCTTTAGGTTTTACCCCAACAATGTTTTCATTAGTTTTGATCACTGTAGAAATCAAGCATTTTACAGTAGGGTTGGAGCACCCTGTATCTCAGCACAGGAATAAGGTAGGGAAGAATTCTAAGGATCATTTTGACTGCCTCCAGAAGTTAGATCAGATGGTCAATGCAATTTGGTGCTAGACCCTTCCCTTTAGGTTTTACCCATACAATATTTTCATTAGTTTCGATCACTGTAGAAATCAAGCATTTTACAGCAGGTTGGAGCTCAGTGTATCTCAGCAAAGCAATAAGGTAGGGAAGAATTCAAATACTCATTTTGACTGCCTCCAGAAGTTAGATCAGATGGCCAATGAAATTTGGTGCTAGACCTTTCCCTTTAGGTTTTACCCCAACAATGTTTTCATTAGTTTTGATCACTGCAGAAATCAAGCATTTTACAGTAGGGTTGGAGCACCCTGTATCTCAGCACAGGAATAAGGTAGGGAAGAATTCTAAGGATCATTTTGACTGCCTCCAGAAGTTAGATCAGATGGTCAATGCAATTTGGTGCTAGACCCTTCCCTTTAGGTGTTACCCATACAATATTTTCATTAGTTTCGATCACTGTAGAAATCAAGCATTTTACTGTAGGGTTGGAGCACCCTGTATCTCAGCACAGGAATAAGGTAGGGAAGAATTCAAATACTCATTTTGACTGCCTCCAGAAGTTAGATCAGATGGCCAATGCAATTTGGTGCTAGGCCTTTCCCTTTAGGTTTTACCCCAACAATGTTTTCATTAGTTTCGATCACTGTAGAAATCAAACATTTTACTGTAGGGTTGGAGCACCCTGTATCTCAGCACAGGAATAAGGTAGGAAGAATTCTGAGGATCATTTTGACTGCCTCCAGAAGTTAGATCAGATGGCCAATGCAATTTGGTGCTAGGCCTTTCCCTTTAGGTTTTACCCCCACAATGTTTTCATTTGTTTCGCTCACTCTCAAAATCAAGCATTTTTCCGTAGGGATGGAGCACCCTGTATCTCAGCACAGGAATAAGGTAGGGAAGAATTCTAAGGATCATTTTGACTGCCTCCAGAAGTTAGATCAGATGGTCAATGCAATTTGGTGCTAGACCCTTCCCTTTAGGTTTTACCCATACAATATTTTCATTAGTTTCGCTCACTCTCAAAATCAAGCATTTTACTGTAGGGTTGGAGCACCCTGTATCTCAGCACAGGAATAAGGTAGGGAAGAATTCAAATACTCATTTTGACTGCCTCCAGAAGTTAGATCAGATGGCCAATGCAATTTGGTGCTAGGTCTTTGCCTTTACGTTTTACCCTAACAGTGTTTTCATTAGTTTCGATCACTGTAGAAATCAAGCATTTTACTGCAGGGTTGGAGCACCCTGTATCTCAGCACAGGAATAAGGTAGGAAGAATTCTAAGGATCATTTTGACTGCCTCCAGAAGTTAGATCAGATGGCCAATGCAATTTGGTGCTAGGTCTTTCCCTTTAGGTTTTACCCCCACAATGTTTTCATTAGTTTCGCTCATTCTTGAAAAAAAGCATTTTAGTGCAGGGTTGGATCAACCTGTATCTCAGCACAGGAATAAGGTAGGGAAGAATTCTGAGGATCATTTTGACTGCCTCCAGAAGTTAGATCTGATGGCCAATGCAATTTGGTGCTAGGTCTTTCCCTTTAGGTTTTACCCCACAATGTTTTCATTTGTTTCGCTCACTCTCAAAATCAAGCATTTTACTGTAGGGATGGAGCACCTGTATCTCAGCACAGGAATAAGGTAGGGAAGAATTCTAAGGACCATTTTGACTGCCTCCAGAAGTTAGATCAGATGGCCAATGCAATTTGGTGCTAGGCCTTTCCCTTTAGGTTTTACCCCAACAATGTTTTCATTAGTTTCGATCACTGTAGAAATCAAGCATTTTACTGTAGGGTTGGAGCACCCTGTATCTCAGCACAGGAATAAGGTAGGGAAGAATTCTGAGGATCATTTTGACTGCCTCCAGAAGTTAGATCAGATGGCCAATGCAATTTGGTGCTAGGCCTTTCCCTTTAGGTTTTACCCCAACAATGTTTTCATTAGTTTCTATCACTCTCAAAATCATGCATTTTACAGCAGGTTGGAGCTCAGTGTATCTCAGCATAGCAATAAGGTAGGGAAGAATTCAAATACTCATTTTGACTGCCTCCAGAAGTTAGATCAGATGGCCAATGCAATTTGGTGCTAGGTCTTTACCTTTAGGTTTTTAACAATGTTTTCATTAGTTTCGATCACTGTAGAAGTCAGGCATTTTGCTGTAGGGTTGGAGCACCCTGTATCTCAGCACAGGAATAAGGTAGGGAAGAATTCAAATACTCATTTTGACTGCCTCCAGAAGTTAGATCAGATGGCCAATGCAATTTGGTGCTAGGCCTTTCCCTTTAGGTTTTACCCATACAATATTTTCATTAGTTTCTATCACTCTCAAAATCAAGCATTTTACGGCAGGATGGAGCTCAGCGTATCTCAGCATAGTAATTAGGTAGGGAAGAATTCAAATACTCATTTTGACTGCCTCCAGAAGTTAGATCAGATGGCCAATGCAATTTGGTGCTAGGCCTTTCCCTTTAGGTTTTACCCCAACAATGTTTTCATTAGTTTCGATCACTCTCGAAATCAAGCATTTTACTGTAGGGTTGGAGCACCCTGTATCTCAGCACAGGAATAAGGTAGGGAAGAATTCTAAGGATCATTTTTACTGCCTCCAGAAGTTAGATCAGATGGCCAAGGCAATTTGGTGCTAGGTCTTTCCCTTTAGGTTTTACCCCAACAATGTTTTCATTAGTTTCGCTCATTCTCGAAATCAAGCATTTTACTGCAGGGTTGGATCACCCTGTATCTCAGCACAGGAATAAGGTAGGGAAGAATTCTGAGGATCATTTTGACTGCCTCCAGAAGTTAGATCAGATGGGCAATGCAATTTGGTGCTAGGCCTTTCCCTTTAGGTTTTACCCCAACAATGTCTTCTTACTTTATATCACTCTCAAAATCAAGCATTTTACAGCAGGTTGGAGCTCACTGTATCTCAGCACAGGAATAAGGTAGGGAAGAATTCACATACTCATTTTGACAGCCTCCAGAAGTTAGATCAGATGGCCAATGCAATTTGGTGCTACGTCTTTCCCTTTAGGTTTTACCCCAACAATGTTTTCATTAGTTTCTATCACTCTCAAAATGAAGCATTTTACAGCAGGTTGGAGCTCAGTGTATCTCAGCATAGCAATAAGGTAGGGAAGAATTCAAATACTCATTTTGACTGCCTCCAGAAGTTAGATCAGATGGCCAATGCAATTTGGTGCTAGGTCTTTACCTTTAGGTTTTACCCCAACAATGTTTTCATTAGTTTTGATCACTGCAGAAATCAAGCATTTTACAGTAGGGTTGGAGCACCCTGTATCTCAGCACAGGAATAAGGTAGGGAAGAATTCTAAGGATCATTTTGACTGCCTCGAGAAGTTAGATCAGATGGTCAATGCAATTTGGTGCTAGACCCTTCCCTTTAGGTTTTACCCATACAATATTTTCATTAGTTTCGATCACTGTAGAAATCAAGCATTTTACAGCAGGTTGGAGCTCAGTGTATCTCAGCAAAGCAATAAGGTAGGGAAGAATTCAAATACTCATTTTGACTGCCTCCAGAAGTTAGATCAGATGGCCAATGAAATTTGGTGCTAGACCTTTCCCTTTAGGTTTTACCCCAACAATGTTTTCATTAGTTTTGATCACTGCAGAAATCAAGCATTTTACAGTAGGGTTGGAGCACCCTGTATCTCAGCACAGGAATAAGGTAGGGAAGAATTCTAAGGATCATTTTTACTGCCTCCAGAAGTTAGATCAGATGGTCAATGCAATTTGGTGCTAGACCCTTCCCTTTAGGTGTTACCCATACAATATTTTCATTAGTTTCGATCACTGTAGAAATCAAGCATTTTACTGTAGGGTTGGAGCACCCTGTATCTCAGCACAGGAATAAGGTAGGGAAGAATTCAAATACTCATTTTGACTGCCTCCAGAAGTTAGATCAGATGGCCAATGCAATTTGGTGCTAGGCCTTTCCCTTTAGGTTTTACCCCAACAATGTTTTCATTAGTTTCGATCACTGTAGAAATCAAACATTTTACTGTAGGGTTGGAGCACCCTGTATCTCAGCACAGGAATAAGGTAGGGAAGAATTCTGAGGATCATTTTGACTGCCTCCAGAAGTTAGATCTGATGGCCAATGCAATTTGGTGCTAGGCCTTTCCCTTTAGGTTTTACCCCCACAATGTTTTCATTAGTTTCGCTCACTCTCAAAATCAAGCATTTTTCCGTGGGGATGGAGCACCCTGTATCTCAGCACAGGAATAAGGTAGGGAAGAATTCTAAGGATCATTTTGACTGCCTCCAGAAGTTAGATCAGATGGTCAATGCAATTTGGTGCTAGACCCTTCCCTTTAGGTTTTACCCATACAATATTTTCATTAGTTTCGCTCACTCTCAAAATCAAGCATTTTACTGTAGGGTTGGAGCACCCTGTATCTCAGCACAGGAATAAGGTAGGGAAGAATTCAAATACTCATTTTGACTGCCTCCAGAAGTTAGATCAGATGGCCAATGCAATTTGGTGCTAGGTCTTTGCCTTTACGTTTTACCCTAACAGTGTTTTCATTAGTTTCGATCACTGTAGAAATCAAGCATTTTACTGCAGGGTTGGAGCACCCTGTATCTCAGCACAGGAATAAGGTAGGGAAGAATTCTAAGGACCATTTTGACTGCCTCCAGAAGTTAGATCAGATGGCCAATGCAATTTGGTGCTAGGTCTTTCCGTTTATGTTTTACCCCCACACCGTTTTCATTAGTTTCGCTCATTCTTGAAAAAAAGCATTTTAGTGCAGGGTTGGATCACCCTGTATCTCAGCACAGGAATAAGGTAGGGAAGAATTCTGAGGATCATTTTGACTGCCTCCAGAAGTTAGATCTGATGGCCAATGCAATTTGGTGCTAGGCCTTTCCCTTTAGGTTTTACCCCCACAATGTTTTCATTAGTTTCGCTCACTCTCAAAATCAAGCATTTTACTGTAGGGATGGAGCACCCTGTATCTCAGCACAGGAATAAGGTAGGGAAGAATTCTAAGGACCATTTTGACTGCCTCCAGAAGTTAGATCAGATGGCCAATGCAATTTGGTGCTAGGCCTTTCCCTTTAGGTTTTACCCCAACAATGTTTTCATTAGTTTCGATCACTGTAGAAATCAAGCATTTTACTGTAGGGTTGGAGCACCCTGTATCTCAGCACAGGAGTAAGGTAGGGAAGAATTCTGAGGATCATTTTGACTGCCTCCAGAAGTTAGATCAGATGGCCAATGCAATTTGGTGCTAGGCCTTTCCCTTTAGGTTTTACCCCAACAATGTTTTCATTAGTTTCTATCACTCTCAAAATCATGCATTTTACAGCAGGTTGGAGCTCAGTGTATCTCAGCACAGGAATAAGGTAGGGAAGAATTCAAATACTCATTTTGACTGCCTCCAGAAGTTAGATCAGATGGCCAATGCAATTTGGTGCTAGGTCTTTACCTTTAGGTTTTACCCCAACAATGTTTTCATTAGTTTCGATCACTGTAGAAGTCAGGCATTTTGCTGTAGGGTTGGAGCACCCTGTATCTCAGCACAGGAATAAGGTAGGGAAGAATTCAAATACTCATTTTGACTGCCTCCAGAAGTTAGATCAGATGGCCAATGCAATTTGGTGCTAGGCCTTTCCCTTTAGGTTTTACCCATACAATATTTTCATTAGTTTCTATCACTCTCAAAATCAAGCATTTTACGGCAGGATGGAGCTCAGTGTATCTCAGCATAGTAATTAGGTAGGGAAGAATTCAAATACTCATTTTGACTGCCTCCAGAAGTTAGATCAGATGGCCAATGCAATTTGGTGCTAGGCCTTTCCCTTTAGGTTTTACCCCAACAATGTTTTCATTAGTTTCGATCACTCTCGAAATCAAGCATTTTACTGTAGGGTTGGAGCACCCTGTATCTCAGCACAGGAATAAGGTAGGGAAGAATTCTAAGGATCATTTTGACTGCCTCCAGAAGTTAGATCAGATGGCCAAGGCAATTTGGTGCTAGGTCTTTCCCTTTAGGTTTTACCCCAACAATGTTTTCATTAGTTTCGCTCATTCTCGAAATCAAGCATTTTACTGCAGGGTTGGATCACCCTGTATCTCAGCACAGGAATAAGGTAGGGAAGAATTCTGAGGATCATTTTGACTGCCTCCAGAAGTTAGATCAGATGGGCAATGCAATTTGGTGCTAGGCCTTTCCCTTTAGGTTTTACCCCAACAATGTCTTCTTACTTTATATCACTCTCAAAATCAAGCATTTTACAGCAGGTTGGAGCTCACTGTATCTCAGCACAGGAATAAGGTAGGGAAGAATTCACATACTCATTTTGACTGCCTCCAGAAGTTAGATCAGATGGCCAATGCAATTTGGTGCTACGTCTTTCCCTTTAGGTTTTACCCCAACAATGTTTTCATTAGTTTCTATCACTCTCAAAATGAAGCATTTTACAGCAGGTTGGAGCTCAGTGTATCTCAGCATAGCAATAAGGTAGGGAAGAATTCAAATACTCATTTTGACTGCCTCCAGAAGTTAGATCAGATGGCCAATGCAATTTGGTGCTAGGTCTTTACCTTTAGGTTTTACCCCAACAATGTTTTCATTAGTTTCGATCACTGTAGAAATCAGGCATTTTACTGTAGGGTTGGAGCACCCTGTATCTCAGCACAAGAATAAGGTAGGGAAGAATTCAAACACTCATTTTGACTGCCTCCAGAAGTTAGATCAGATGGCCAATGCAATTTGGTGCTAGGCCTTTCCCTTTAGGTTTTACCCCAACAATGTTTTCATTAGTTTTGATCACTGCAGAAATCAAGCATTTTACAGTAGGGTTGGAGCACCCTGTATCTCAGCACAGGAATAAGGTAGGGAAGAATTCAAATACTCATTTTTACTGCTTCCAGAAGTTAGATCAGATGGTCAATGCAATTTGGTGCTAGACCCTTCCCTTTAGGTTTTACCCATACAATATTTTCATTAGTTTCGATCACTGTAGAAATCAAGCATTTTACTGTAGGGTTGGAGCACCCTGTATCTCAGCACAGGAATAAGGTAGGGAAGAATTCAAATACTCAATTTAACTGCCTCCAGAAGTTAGATCAGATGGCCAATGCAATTTGGTGCTAGGCCTTTCCCTTTAGGTTTTACCCCAACAATGTTTTCATTAGTTTCGCTCACTCTCGAAATCAAGCATTTTACTGTAGTGTTGGAGCACCCTGTATCTCAGCACAGGAATAAGGTAGGGAAGAATTCTGAGGATCATTTTGACTGCCTCCAGAAGTTAGATCAGATGGCCAATGCAATTTGGTGCTAGGTCTTTCCCTTTAGGTTTTACCCCCACAATGTTTTCATTAGTTTCGATCACTCTCGAAATCAAGCATTTTTCTGCAGGGTTGGAGCACCCTGTATCTCAGCTCAGGAATAAGGTAGGGAAGAATTCAGATACTCATTTTGACTGCCTCCAGAAGTTAGATCAGATGGCCAATGAAATTTGGTGCTAGACCTTTCCCTTTAGGTTTTACCCCAACAATGTTTTCATTAGTTTCTATCACTCTCAAAATGAAGCATTTTACAGCAGTTTGGAGCTCACTGTATCTCAGCAGAGGAATAAGGTAGGGAAGAATTCACATACTCATTTTGACTGCCTCCAGAAGTTAGATCAGATGGCCAATGCAATTTGGTGCTAGAACTTTCCCTTTAGGTTTTACCCCAACAGTGTTTTCATTAGTTTCGATCACTGTAGAAATGAAGCATTTTACTGCAGAGTTGGAGCACCCTGTATCTCAGCACAGGAATAAGGTAGGGAAGAATTCACATACTCATTTTGACTGCCTCGAGAAGTTAGATCAGGTGGCCAATGCAATTTGGTGCTAGGCCTTTCCCTTTAGGTTTTACCCCAACAATGTTTTCATTTGTTTCGCTCACTCTCAAAATCAAGCATTTTTCCATAGGGATGGAGCACCCTGTATCTCAGCACAGGAATAAGGTAGGGAAGAATTAAAATACTCATTTTGACTGCCTCCAGAAGTTAGATCAGATGGCCAATGCAATTTGGTGCTAGGTCTTTCCCTTTAGGTTTTACCCCCACAATGTTTTCATTAGTTTCGAACACTGTAGAAATCAGGCATTTTACTGTAGGGTTGGAGCACCCTGTATCTCAGCACAGGAATAAGGTAGGGAAGAATTAAAATACTCATTTTGACTGCCTCCAGAAGTTAGATCAGATGGCCAATGCAATTTGGTGCTAGGCCTTTCCCTTTAGGTTTTACCCCAAAAATATTTTCATTAGTTTCTATCGCTCTCAAAATCAAGCATTTTACAGCAGGTTGGAGCTCAGTGTACCTCAGCATAGTAATTAGGTAGGGAAGAATTCAAATACTCATTTTGACTGCCTCCAGAAGTTAGATCAGATGGCCAATGAAATTTGGTGCTAGGCCTTTCCCTTTAGGTTTTACCCCAACAATGTTTTCATTAGTTTCGATCACTGCAGAAATCAAGCATTTTACTGTAGGGTTGGAGCACCCTGTATCTCAGCACAGGAATAAGGTAGGGAAGAATTAAAATACTCATTTGGACTGCCTTCAGAAGTTAGATCAGATGGCCAAGGCAATTTGGTGCTAGGTCTTTCCCTTTAGGTTTTACCCCAACAATGTTTTCATTAGTTTCGCTAATTCTCGAAATCAAGCATTTTACTGAAGGGTTGGATCACCCTGTATCTCAGCACAGGAATAAGGTAGGGAAGAATTCTGAGGATCATTTTGACTGCCTCCAGAAGTTAGATCAGATGGGCAATGCAATTTGGTGCTAGGCCTTTCCCTTTAGGTTTTACCCCAACAATGTCTTCTTACTTTATATCACTCTCAAAATCAAGCATTTTACAGCAGGTTGGAGCTCACTGTATCTCAGCACAGGAATAAGGTAGTGAAGAATTCACATACTCATTTTGACTGCCTCCAGAAGTTAGATCAGATGGCCAATGCAATTTGGTGCTACGTCTTTCCCTTTAGGTTTTACCCCAACAATGTTTTCATTAGTTTCTATCACTCTCAAAATGAAGCATTTTACAGCAGGTTGGAGCTCAGTGTATCTCAGCATAGCAATAAGGTAGGGAAGAATTCAAATACTCATTTTGACTGCCTCCAGAAGTTAGATCAGATGGCCAATGCAATTTGGTGCTAGGTCTTTACCTTTAGGTTTTACCCCAACAATGTTTTCATTAGTTTCGATCACTGTAGAAATCAGGCATTTTACTGTAGGGTTGGAGCACCCTGTATCTCAGCACAGGAATAAGGTAGGGACGAATTCAAACACTCATTTTGACTGCCTCCAGAAGTTAGATCAGATGGCCAATGCAATTTGGTGCTAGGTCTTTCCCTTTAGGTTTTACCCCAACAATGTTTTCATTAGTTTTGATCACTGCAGAAATCAAGCATTTTACAGTAGGGTTGGAGCACCCTGTATCTCAGCACAGGAATAAGGTAGGGAAGAATTCAAATACTCATTTTTACTGCTTCCAGAAGTTAGATCAGATGGTCAATGCAATTTGGTGCTAGACCCTTCCCTTTAGGTTTTACCCATACAATATTTTCATTAGTTTCGATCACTGTAGAAATCAAGCATTTTACTGTAGGATTGGAGCACCCTGTATCTCAGCAGAGGAATAAGGTAGGGAAGAATTCAAATACTCAATTTGACTGCCTCCAGAAGTTAGATCAGATGGCCAATGCAATTTGGTGCTAGGCCTTTCCCTTTAGGTTTTACCCCAACAATGTTTTCATTAGTTTCGATCACTCTCGAAATCAAGCATTTTACTGTAGGGTTGGAGCACCCTGTATCTCAGCACAGGAATAAGGTAGGGAAGAATTCTGAGGATCATTTTGACTGCCTCCAGAAGTTAGATCAGATGGCCAATGCAATTTGGTGCTAGGTCTTTCCCTTTAGGTTTTACCCCCACAATGTTTTCATTAGTTTCGATCACTCTCGAAATCAAGCATTTTTCTGCAGGGTTGGAGCACCCTGTATCTCAGCACAGGAATAAGGTAGGGAAGAATTCACATACTCATTTTGACTGCCTCGAGAAGTTAGATCAGGTGGCCAATGCAATTTGGTGCTAGGCCTTTCCCTTTAGGTTTTACCCCAACAATGTTTTCATTTGTTTTGCTCACTCTCAAAATCAAGCATTTTTCCGTAGGGATGGAGCACCCTGTATCTCAGCACAGGAATAAGGTAGGGAAGAATTCTAAGGATCATTTTTACTGCCTCCAGAAGTTAGATCAGATGTTCAATGCAATTTGGTGCTAGACCCTTCCCTTTAGGTGTTACCCATACAATATTTTCATTAGTTTCGATCACTGTAGAAATCAGGCATTTTACTGTAGGGTTGGAGCACCCTGTATCTCAGCAGAGGAATAAGGTAGGGAAGAATTCAAATACTCATTTTGACTGCCTCCAGAAGTTAGATCAGATGGCCAATGCAATTTGGTGCTAGGCCTTTCCCTTTAGGTTTTACCCCAACAATGTTTTCATTAGTTTCGATCACTGTAGAAATCAAACATTTTACTGTAGGGTTGGAGCACCCTGTATCTCAGCACAGGAATAAGGTAGGGAAGAATTCTGAGGATCATTTTGACTGGCTCCAGAAGTTAGATCAGATGGCCAATGCAATTTGGTGCTAGGCCTTTCCCTTTAGGTTTTACCCCTACAATGTTTTCATTTGTTTCGATCACTGCAGAAATCAAGCATTTTACAGTAGGTTTGGAGCACCCTGTATCTCAGCACAGGAATAAGGTAGGGAAGAATTCTAAGGATCATTTTGACTGCCTCCAGAAGTTAGATCAGATGGCCAATGCAATTTGGTGCTAGACCCTTCCCTTTAGGTTTTACCCATACAATATTTTCATTAGTTTCGATCACTGTAGAAATCAAGCATTTTACAGCAGGTTGGAGCTCAGTGTATCTCAGCATAGCAATAAGGTAGGGAAGAATTCAAATACTCATTTGGACTGCCTCCAGAAGTTAGATCAGATGGCCAATGCAATTTGGTGCTAGACCTTTCCCTTTAGGTTTTACCCCAACAATGTTTTCATTAGTTTTGATCACTGCAGAAATCAAGCATTTTACAGTAGGGTTGGAGCACCCTGTATCTCAGCACAGGAATAAGGTAGGGAAGAATTCTAAGGATCATTTTTACTGCCTCCAGAAGTTAGATCAGATGGTCAATACAATTTGGTGCTAGACCCTTCCCTTTAGGTTTTACCCATACAATATTTTCATTAGTTTCGATCACTGTAGAAATCAAGCATTTTACTGTAGGGTTGGAGCACCCTGTATCTCAGCACAGGAATAAGGTAGGGAAGAATTCAAATACTCATTTTGACTGCCTCCAGAAGTTAGATCAGATGGACAATGCAATTTGGTGCTAGGCCTTTCCCTTTAGGTTTTACCCCAACAATGTTTTCATTAGTTTCGATCACTGAAGAAATCAAGCATTTTACTGTAGGGTTGTATCACACTGTATCTCAGCACAGGAATAAGGTAGGGAAGAATTCAAATACTCATTTTGACTGCCTCCAGAAGTTAGATCAGATGGCCAATGCAATTTGGTGCTAGGTCTTTGCCTTTACGTTTTACCCTAACAGTGTTTTCATTAGTTTCGATCACTGTAGAAATGAAGCATTTTACTGCAGGGTTGGAGCACCCTGTATCTCAGCACAGGAATAAGGTAGGGAAGAATTCTAAGGATCATTTTGACTGCCTCCAGAAGTTAGATCAGATGGCCAATGCAATTTGGTGCTAGGTCTTTCCCTTTAGGTTTTACCCCCACAATGTTTTCATTAGTTTCGCTCATTCTTGAAAAAAAGCATTTTAGTGCAGGGTTGGATCACCCTGTATCTCAGCACAGGAATAAGGTAGGGAAGAATTCTGAGGATCATTTTGACTGCCTCCAGAAGTTAGATCTGATGGCCAATGCAATTTGGTGCTAGGTCTTTCCCTTTAGGTTTTACCCCCACAATGTTTTCATTTGTTTCGCTCACTCTCAAAATCAAGCATTTTACTGTAGGGATGGAGCACCCTGTATCTGAGCACAGGAATAAGGTAGGGAAGAATTCAAATACTCATTTTGACTGCCTCCAGAAGTTAGATCAGATGGCCAATGCAATTTGGTGCTAGGCCTTTCCCTTTAGGTTTTACCCCAACAATGTTTTCATTAGTTTCGATCACTCTCGAAATCAAGCATTTTACAGCAGGTTGGAGCTCACTGTATCTCAGCAGAGGAATAAGGTAGGGAAGAATTCAAATACTCATTTGGACTGCCTCCAGAAGTTAGATCAGATGGCCAATGAAATTTGGTGCTAGGTCTTTCCCTTTAGGTTTTACCCCAACAATGTTTTCATTAGTTTCGAACACTGTAGAAATGAAGCATTTTACTGCAGGGTTGGAGTACTCTGTATCTCAGCACAGGAATAAGGTAGGGAAGAATTCAAATACTCATTTGGACTGCCTCCAGAAGTTAGATCAGATGGCCAATGCAATTTGGTGCTAGGCCTTTCCCTTTAGGTTTTACCTAACAATATTTTCATTAGTTTGTATCACTCTCAAAATCAAGCATTTTACAGCACGTTGGAGCTCACTGTATCTCAGCACAGGAATAAGGTAGGGAAGAATTCAAATACTCATTTTGACTGCCTCCAGAAGTTAGATCAGATGGCCAATGCAATTTGGTGCTAGGCCTTTCCCTTTAGGTTTTACCCCAACAATGTTTTCATTAGTTTCGATCACTCTCAAAATCAAGCATTTTACTGTAGGGTTGGCGCACCCTGTATTTCAGCACAGGAATAAGGTAGGGAAGAATTCAAATACTCATTTTGACTGCCTCCAGAAGTTAGATCAGATGGCCAATGCAATTTGGTGCGAGGTCTTTCCCTTTAGGTTTTACCCCAACAATGTTTTCATTAGTTTCGATCACTCTCAAAATCAAGCATTTTACAGCAGGTTGGAGCACCCTGTATCTCAGCACAGGAATAAGGTAGGGAAGAATTCAAATACTCATTTTGACTGCCTCCAGAAGTTAGATCAGATGGCCAATGCAATTTGGTGCTAGACCTTTCCCTTTAGGTTTTACCCCAACAATGTTTTCATTAGGTTCGATCACTCTCGAAATCAAGCATTTTACAGCAGGTTGGAGCACCCTGTATCTCAGTACAGGAATAAGGTAGTGAAGAATTCAAATACTCATTTTGACTGCCTCCAGAAGTTAGATCAGATGGCCAATGCAATTTGGTGCTAGGTCTTTCCCTTTAGGTTTTACCCCAACAATGTTTTCATTTGTTTCGCTCACTCTCAAAATCAAGCAGTTTACTGTAGGGATGGAGCACCCTGTATCTCAGCACAGGAATAAGGTAGGGAAGAATTCAAATACTCATTTGGACTGCCTCCAGAAGTTAGATCAGATGGCCAATGCAATTTGGTGCTAGGTCTTTCCCTTTAGGTTTTACCCCCACAATGTTTTCATTAGTTTCACTCACTGTTGAAATCAAGCATTTTACAGCAGGGTTGGAGCACCCTGTATCTCAGCACAGGAATAAGGTAGGGAAGAATTCAAATACTCATTTTGACTGCCTCCAGAAGTTAGATCAGATGGCCAATGCAATTTGGTGCTAGGCCTTTCCCTTTAGGTTTTACCCCCACAATGTTTTCATTAGTTTTGATCACTCTCAACATCAAGCATTTTACAGCATTTTGGAGCTCACTGTATCTCAGCACAGGAATAACGTAGGGAAGAATTCAAATACTCATTTGGACTGCCTCCAGAAGTTAGATCAGATGGCCAATGAAATTTGGTGCTAGGTCTTTCCCTTTAGGTTTTACCCCAACAATGTTTTCATTAGTTTCGCTCACACTCGAAATCAAGCATTTTACAGCAGGGTTGGAGCACCCTATATCTTAGCAGAGGAATAAGGTAGGGGAGGATTCAAACACTCATTTTGACTGCCTCCAGAAGTTAGATCAGATGGCCAATGCAATTTGGTTCTAGGCCTTTCCCTTTAGGTTTTACCCCAACAATGTTTTCATTAGTTTCGATCACTGTAGAAATCAAGCATTTTACTGTAGGGTTGGCGCAACCTGTACCTCAGCACAGGAATAAGGTAGGGAAGAATTCAAATACTCATTTTGACTGCCTCCAGAAGTTAGATCAGATGGCCAATGCAATTTGGTGCTAGGCCTTTCCCTTTATGTTTTACCCCCACAATGTTTTCATTAGTTTCGCTCACTCTCAAAATCAAGCAGTTTACAGCCGGTTGGAGCACCCTGTATCTGAGCACAGGAATGAGGTAGGGAAGAATTCTAAGGACCATTTTGAGTGCCTCCAGAAGTTAGATCAGATGGCCAATGCAATTTGGTGCTAGGTCTTTCCCTTTAGGTTTTACCCCCACAATGTTTTCATTAGTTTCGCTCACTCTCAAAATCAAGCATTTTACTGCAGGGTTGGAGCACCCTGTATCTCAGCAGTGGAATAAGGTAGGGAAGAATTCTAAGGATCATTTTGACTGCCTCCAGAAGTTAGATCAGATGGCCAATGCAATTTGGTGCTAGGTCTTTCCCTTTAGGTTTTACCCCAACAATGTTTTCATTAGTTTTGATCACTGTAGAAATCAAGCATTTTACTGTAGGTTTGGCGCACCCTGTATCTCAGCACAGGAATAAGGTAGGGAAGAATTCAAATACTCATTTTGACTGCCTCCAGAAGTCAGATCAGATTGCCAATTCAATTTGGTGCTACGCCTTTCCCTTTAAGTTTTACCCCAACAATGTTTTCATTAGTTTCGCTCACTCTCAAAATCAAGCATTTTACTGCAGGGTTGGAGCACCCTATATCTTAGCAGAGGAATAAGGTAGGGGAGGATTCAAATACTTATTTTGACTGCCTCCAGAAGTTAGATCAGATGGCCAATGCAATTTGGTTCTAGGCCTTTCCCTTTAGGTTTTACCCCAACAATGTTTTCATTAGTTTCGATCACTGCAGAAATGAAGCATTTTACTGCAGGGTTGGAGCACCCTGTATCTCAGCACAGGAATAAGGTAGGGAAGAATTCTCAGGATCATTTTGACTGCCTCCAGAAGTTAGATCAGATGGCCAATCCAATTTGGTGCTAGGTCTTTCCCTTTAGGTTTTACCCCAACAATGTTTTCATTAGTTTCGCTCACTCTCCAAATCAAGTATTTTACTCTAGGGTTGGAGCACCCTGTATATCAGCAGAGGAATAAGGTAGGGAAGAATTCAAATACTCATTTTGACTGCCTCCAGAAGTTAGATCAGATGGCCAATGCAATTTGGTGCTAGGTCTTTCCCTTTAGGTTTTACCCCAACAATGTTTTCATTAGTTTCGCTCACTCTCAAAATCAAGCATTTTACTGCAGGGTTGGATCACCCTATATCTCAGCACAGGAATAAGTTAGGGAAGAATTCAAATACTCATTTTGACTGCCTCCAGAAGTTAGATCAGATGGCCAATGCAATTTGGTGCTAGGTCTTTCCCTTTAGGTTTTACCCCAACAATGTTTTCATTTGTTTCGCTCACTCTCAAAATCAAGCATTTTACAGTAGGGTTGGATCACCCTGTATCTCAGCACAGGAATAAGGTAGGGAAGAATTCTAAGGATCATTTTGACTGCCTCCAGAAGTTAGATCAGATGGCCAATGCAATTTGGTGCTAGGTCTTTCCCTTTAGGTTTTACCCCAACAATGTTTTCATTAGTTTCACTCACTCTCGAAATCAAGCATTTTACTGCAGGGTTGGAGCACCCTGTATCTCAGCACAGGAATAAGGTAGGGAAGAATTCAAATACTCATTTTGACTGCCTCCAGAAGTTAGATCAGATGGCCAGTGCAATTTGGTGCTAGGTCTTTCCCTTTAGGTTTTACCCATACAATATTTTCATTAGTTCCGATCACTCTCGAAATCAAGCATTTTACAGCAGGGTTGGAGCACCCTGTATCTCAGCAGAGGAATAAGGTAGGGGAGGATTCAAATACTTATTTGGACTGCCTCCAGAAGTTAGATCAGATGGCCAATGCAATTTGGTGCTAGGTCTTTCCCTTTAGGTTTTACCCCAACAATGTTTTCATTAGTTTCGATCACTCTCGAAATCAAGCATTTTACAGCAGGGTTGGAGCACCCTGTACCTCAGCACAGGAATAAGGTAGGGAAGAATTCTGAGGATCATTTTGACTGCCTCCAGAAGTTAGATCAGATGGCCAATGCAATTTGGTGCTAGGTCTTTCCCTTTAGGTTTTACCCCAACAATGTTTTCATGAGTTTCGCTCATTCTTGAAATCAAGCATTTTACTGCAGGGTTGGATCACCCTGTATCTCCGCGCAGGAATAAGGTAGGGAAGAATTCTAAGGATCATTTTGACTGCCTCCAGAAGTTAGATCAGATGGCCAATGCAATTTGGTGCTAGGCCTTTCCCTTTAGGTTTTACCCCAACAATGTTTTCATTAGTTTATATCACTCTCAAAATCAAGCATTTTACAGCAGGTCGGAGCTCAGTGTATCTCAGCACAGGAATAAGGTAGGGAAGAATTCACATACTCATTTTGACTGCCTCCAGAAGTTAGATCAGATGGCCAATGCAATTTGGTGCTAGGCCTTTCCCTTTAGGTTTTAACCCAACAATGTTTTCATTAGTTTCGATCACTCTCGAAATCAAGCATTTTACAGCAGGGTTGGAGCACCCTGTATCTCAGCACAGGAATAAGGTAGGGAAGAATTCAAATACTCATTTTGACTGCCTCCAGAAGTTAGATCAGATGGCCAATGCAATTTGGTGCTAGGTCTTTCCCTTTAGGTTTTACCCATACAATATTTTCATTAGTTTCGATCACTGTAGAAAATAAGCATTTTACAGGAGGTTGGAGCTCAGTGTATCTCAGCATAGCAATAAGGTAGGGAAGAATTCAAATACTCATTTTGACTGCCTCCAGAAGTTAGATCAGATGGCCAATGCAATTTGGTACTAGGTCTTTCGCTTTAGGTTTTACCCCAACAATGTTTTCATTAGTTTCGATCACTGTAGAAATCAAGCATTTTACTGTAGGGTTGGAGCACCCTGTATCTCAGCACAGGAATAAGGTAGGGAAGAATTCAAATACTCATTTTGACTGCCTCCAGAAGTTAGATCAGATGGCCAATGCAATTTGGTGCTAGGTCTTTCCCTTTAGGTTTTACCCCAACAATGTTTTCATTAGTTTCGATCACTCTCGAAATCAAGCATTTTAGAGCAGGTTGGAGCAGTTTGTATCTGAGCACAGGAATAAGGTAGGGAAGAATTCAAATACTCATTTTGACTGTCTCCAGGAGTTAGATCAGATGGCCATTGAAATTTGGTGCTAGGTCTTTCCCTTTAGGTTTTACCCCCACAATGTTTTCATTAGTTTATATCACTGCAGAAATCAAGCATTTTACTGCAGGGTTTGAGCACCCTGTATCTCAGCAGTGGAATAAGGTAGGGAAGAATTCTAAGGATCATTTTGACTGCCTCCAGAAGTTAGAACGGATGGCCAATGCAATTTGGTGCTAGACCCTTCCCTTTAGGTTTTATCCCTACAATTTTTTCATTTGTTTCGCTCACGCTCGAAATCAAGCTTTTTACTGCGGGGTTGGAGCACCCTGTATCTCAGCACAGGAATAAGGTAGGGAAGAATTCAAATACTCATTTTGACTGCCTCCAGAAGTTAGATCAGATGGCCAATGCAATTTGGTGCTAGGCCTTTCCCTTTAGGTTTTACCCCAACAATGTTTTCATTAGTTTCTATCACTCTCAAAATCAAGCATTTTACTGCAGGTAGGAGCTCACTGTATCTCAGCGCAAGAATAAGGTAGGGAAGAATTCAAATACTCATTTTGACTGCCTCCAGAAGTTAGATCAGATGGCCAATGCAATTTGGTGCTAGGCCTTTCCCTTTAGGTTTTACCCCAACAATGTTTTCATTAGTTTCTATCACTCTCAAAATCAAGCATTTTACTGCAGGTAGGAGCTCACTGTATCTCAGCGCAAGAATAAGGTAGGGAAGAATTCAAATACTCATTTTGACTGCCTCCAGAAGTTAGATCAGATGGCCAATGCAATTTGGTGCTAGGCCTTTCCCTTTAGGTTTTACCCCAACAATGTTTTCATTAGTTTCTATCACTCTCAAAATCAAGCATTTTACTGCAGGTAGGAGCTCACTGTATCTCAGCGCAAGAATAAGGTAGGGAAGAATTCAAATACTCATTTTGACTGCCTCCAGAATTTAGATCAGATGGCCAATGCAATTTGGTGCTAGACCTTTCCCTTTAGGTTTTACCCCAACAATGTTTTCATTAGTTTCGCTCACTCTCAAAATCAAGCATTTTACAGCAGATTGGAGCTCAGTGTATCTCAGTACAGGAATAAGGTAGGGAAGAATTCAAATACTCATTTTGACTGCCTCCAGAAGTTAGATCAGATGGCAAATGAAATTTTGTGCTAGGCCTTTCCCTTTAGGTTTTACCCCAACAATGTTTTCATTAGTTTCTATCACTCTCAAAATCAAGCATTTTACAGCAGATTGGAGTTCAGTGTATCTCAGCACAGGAATAAGGTAGGGAAGAATTCAAATACTCATTTTGACTGCCTCCAGAAGTTAGATCAGATGGCCATTGCAATTTGGTGCTAGGTCTTTCCCTTTAGGTTTTACCCCAAAATTGTTTTCATTAGTGTCGCACACTCTCGAAATCAAGCATTTTACTGTAGGGTTGGAGCACCCTGTATCTCAGTAGAGGAATAAGGTAGGGAAGAATTCTGAGGATCATTTTGACTGCCTCCACAAGTTAGATCAGATGGCCAATGAAATTTGGTGCTAGGTCTTTCCCTTTAGGTTTTACCCCCCACAATGTTTTCATTAGTTTCGATCACTGTAGAAATCAAGCACTTTACTGCAGGGTTGGAGTACCCTGTATCTCAGCAGAGGAATAAGGTAGGGAAGAATTCAAATACTCATTTTGACTGCCTCCAGAAGTTAGATCAGGTGGCCAATGCAATTTGGTGCTTGGCCTTTCCCTTTAGGTTTTACCCCAACAATGTTTTCATTAGTTTCGTTCACTGTAGAAATCAAGCATTTTACAGGACGTTGGAGCACACTGTATCTGAGCACAGGAATAAGGTAGGTTAGATTTCAAATACTCATTTTGACTGCCTCCAGAAGTTAGATCAGATGGCCAATGCAATTTGGTGCTAGGCCTTTCCCTTTAGGTTTTACCCCAACAATGTTTTCATTAGTTTTGATCACTGTAGAAATCAAGCATTTTACAGTAGGGTTGGAGCACCCTGTATCTCAGCACAGGAATAAGGTAGGGAAGAATTCTGAGGATCATTTTGACTGCCTCCAGAAGTTAGATCAGATGGCCAATGCAATTTGGTGCTAGGCCTTTCCCTTTAGGTTTTACCCCAACAATGTTTTCATTAGTTTTGATCACTCTCAAAATCAAGCATTTTACTTCACCCTTGGAGCACCCTGTATCTCAGCACAGGAATAAGGCAGGGAAGAATTCAAATACTCATTTTGACTGCCTCCAGAAGTTAGATCAGATGGCCAATGAAATTTGGTGCTAGACCTTTCCCTTTAGGTTTTACCCCAGCAATGTTTTCATTAGTTTCTATCACTCTCAAAATCAAGCATTTTACTGCAGGTTGGAGCACACCGTATCTGAGCAGTGGAATAAGGTAGGGAAGAATTCAAATACTCATTTTGACTGTCTCCAGAAGTTAGATCAGATGGCCAATGCAATTTGGTGCTAGGCCTTTCGCTTTAGGTTTTACCCCAACAATGTGTTCATTAGTTTTGCTCACTCTCGAAATCAAGCATTTTACTGCAGGTTGGAGCACACCGTATCTGAGCAGTGGAATAAGGTAGGGAAGAATACAAATACTCATTTTGACTGCCTCCAGAAGTTAGATCAGATGGCCAATGCAATTTGGTGCTAGGCCTTTCCCTTTAGGTTTTACCTCAACAATGTTTTCATTAGTTTCTATCACTCTCAAAATCAAGCATTTCACAGCAGTTTGGAGCACCCTGTATCTCAGCACAGGAATAAGGTAGGGAAGAATTCAAACACTCATTGTGACTGCCTCCAGAAGTTAGATCAGATTACCAATGCAATTTGGTGCTAGGCCTTTCCCTTTAGGTTTTACCCCCACAATGTTTTCATTAGTTTCAATCACTGTCGAAATCAAGCATTTTCTAGCAGGTTAGAGCACCTTGTATCTGAGTAGATGAATCAGGTAGGGAAGAATTCAAATACTCATTTTGACTGCCTCCAGAAGTTAGATCAGATGGCCAATGCAATTTGGTGCTAGGCCTTTCCCTTTAGGTTTTACCCCAACAATGTTTTCCTTAGTTTCGCTCCCTCTCGAAAGCTAGCATTTCACAGCAGGTTGGAGCAGTTTGTATCTGAGCACAGGAATAAGGTAGGGAAGAATTCTAAGGATCATTTTGACTGTCTCCAGAAGTTAGATCAGATGGCCAATGCAATTTGGTGCTAGGCCTTTCCTTTAGGTTTTACCCCAACAATGTTTTCATTAGTTTCAATCACTGTCGAAAGCATGCATTTTACAGCAGGTTGGAGCACCTTGTATCTGAGCACAGGAATAAGGTAGGGAAGAATTCAAATACTCATTTTGACTGCCTCCAGAAGTTAGATCAGATGGCCAATGCAATTTGGTGCTAGGTCTTTCCCTTTAGGTTTTACCCCCACAATATTTTCATTAGTTTCGCTCACTCTCAAAATCAAGCAGTTTACAGCAGGTTGGAGCACCCTGTATCTCAGCACATGAAAGAGGTAGGGACGAATTCAAATACTCATTTTGACTGCCTTCAGAAGTTAGATCAGATGGCCATTGTAATTTAGTGCTAGGCCTTTCCCTTTATGTTTTACCCCAACAATGTTTTCATTAGTTTCGCTCACTCTCGAAATCAAGCATTTTACAGCAGGATGGAGCACCTTGTATCTCAACAGAAGAAAGAGGTAGGGAAGAATTCAAATACTCATTTTGACTGCCTCCAGAAGTTAGATCAGATGGCCAATGCAATTTGGTGCTAGGCCTTTCCCTTTAGGTTTTACCCCAACAATGTTTTCATTAGTTTCGATCACTCTCAAAATCAAGCATTTTACTGCAGGTTGGAGCAGTTTGTATCTGAGCAGATGAATAATGTAGGGAAGAATGTGATCCAGGGCTGCGGCGAGCAGCTGGAGCTCACAATCTGAGCCTGCGGCTGAGTGTCTCCCACTGAGCCCTGAAGGACTCCTGAGGGTTTCCCCTGCAAGTCCAATCATCAGCCTGACACGACCAGGAGGTGTAAACCACTTGGAATGCTTGCAAGGATCCATGGAATGCCTCATTGCCAATGGGATTCTACTCTCATGTAGTAGTAGTATCATGGGATCAGGGAATCAGAGAATTGTTTTGTTGGGAAAGCCCTTGGCTAGCATCATCCACTCCAAACAGCATCCCAGCCCCACCATGGCCACTAAGCCATGGCTCCCAGTGCCATGGGCACAGGTTTCTTGAACACCTCCAGGGATGGGGACTCCACCACCTCCCTGGGCAGCCTGTGTCAATTCCTGACTACTCTCGCAGCAAAGTTTTTCCCAGACCCCAACCTAAGCCTGCCCTGGCACAATCTCAGGCCATTTCCTCTCCTCCTATCACCTGAGACTAGGAGAAGAGGCCAGCCCCCACCTCACTGCACCTCCTCTCAGGGAGCTGCAGAGAGCAAGGAGGTCTCCCTCAGCCTCCTCTTCTCCACACTCAACACCCCCAGCTCCCTCAGCTGCTCCTCCCCAGCCCTCTTCTCCAGACCCTTCCCCAGCTTTGTTGCCCTTCTCTGGATCTTCTCCAGCCCTCAATGTCCTTCTTGGACGTTGTGAGGAATGAGGACATTGTGAGGACATTGGACAGTGAGAAGCCCATAACTGAACCCATCCCTCAAGGTGTGGCCTCCCCCAGTGCCCAGCCCAGGGGGCACCATCCCTGCCCTGCTCCTGCTGCCCATACCATTGCTGCTCCAGGCCAGATGCTGGTGGCCTAACTCATCCTCTAAGCTGCTGTTCATGCCCTGTGTTTTCAGATGTTGTTTCTGGGATCTCCTCATGGTGAAGCTCATGGGAAACACCTGAAGAATAAGCAGGAGCAGAGCTCTGGGCTTTTAGGGGGAACAAACTACTGGGAGGTGAGAGGGGCAGAGGTTCTGCACCACCTTCCCTGAGAAGCCTTTAGGTCTGTTTGCCTCAACTCCACTGCACTCCTCAGCAAGAGTAAAAGTAGCTTTGTATAGATTAAAACATGTAGGTCCTATCTCTGCAGTGGTTTTGTTGGGTTGGGTTTGTTGTTGGTGGTGGTGGTTTTAATCCTTGATTCCCCAGCTGTTTTCCGGAGGATTTTGTGTTCCACAAGTGGTAGGAGACACTTTCTTTAAATCACCAGGAGATGACTTCCTGATCCTGTCACCTTCCCTTGCTGCTGCTTCATTGTGGACACCATGCTCATTCTCTCCTGAAAAGCCTGCTTTTCCTTCTTTGTTTTCTCCCTCCCATGTTGTTCTTTCTCTTTCTTTTCTCTGTGTCCCATTCTTGGACCCTTCCATCTCCATGACCTGGATGAGGGCACAGAGAGCACTGTCAGCAGGGCTGCTGATGACACCAAGCTGGGTGGAGTGGTGACACAGCAGAAGGCTTTGTGCTGCCATCCAGCCAGACCTGGACAGGCTGAGAGCTGGGCAGGGAGAAACTTGATGAAGTTCAACAAGGGCCGGGGCAGAGTCTTGCACCTGGGAGGAGCAACTCCGTGCACCAGGACAGGTTGGGGACTGAGCTGCTGGAGAGCAGTGAAGGTGAAGGGGACCTGGGGGTCCTGGTGGGTGGGAGGTGACCATGAGCCAGCAGTGTGCTCTGGTGGCCAAGGCCAAGGGCATCCTGGGGTGGATTAGAAGGGCTGTGGTCAGTAGGTCAAGAGAAGTTCTCCTGCCTCTCTACTCTGCCCTGCTGAGGCCACATCTACAATATTGTGTCCAGTTCTGGGACCCTCAGGTCAAGAAAGACAGAGAGCTGCTTGAGAGAGTCCAGCACAGAGCCATGAGGATGATGAAGGCAGTGGAACATCTTCTGAACCAGGAGAGCCTGAGGGACCTGAGGGCTCTGAACCTTGGAGAGGAGGAGCCTGAGGGTGACCTCATTGCTGTTGCTGAAGCTGTGCAGGGTGAGTGCCCAGAGGCTGGAGCCAGGCTCTGCTGGGGGATGCCCAATGCCAGCACCAGGGGCAGTGCTGGAAGCTGAGGCAGAGGAAGTGCCAGGGGAACAGGAGGGAAAACTTAGTCACTGTGAGGGTGCCAGAGGCCTGGAGCAGGCTGCCCAGGGGGGTTGTGGAGTCTCCTCTCTGGAGATATTCAAAGCCCACCTGGCTGTGTCCCTGTGTGCCCTGCCCTGGGTGACCCTGCCCTGGCAGGGGCTGGACTGGATGAGCTTTGGAGGTCCCTTCCAGCCCCTGAAGTTCTGTGCTTCTGTCTCCTTTCTTTCCTTTTGATATAGGTTTCTTTTTCTTTGCCTCTTTCATTAATTCTCTCTATCTTTATCTTTTTTTGTCTTTCAGAAAACTCAGCCTCAGATTATATTTGAAGTCATTTTTTGTGGCACATTAGCTGCCAGCAGAGTTTTCCTTTGCTTTACTTCCCAGCCTTTTGCCCACCTAAGCTGCAGAATGACTCAAGGAACTGAAGCCTGTGAGATTTCAGATCCCTGAACTAATGTCTGAGGGAAGGAAGGGAAAAGAACCCAACCTGAAACTTCCCTGAGGATTATTTTAGACTATTGCAAAATACCTCAAGAAAAGAAGAATTCTCTACATGATCTCTCCAAGTGCAATTCCCACTGCCCTGAGAGCTCTCCAGGGGAGCTGGCTGCCTGGGATCCATTATTAGACAACTTGCTGTGGCACAGTAGGGGAGTTGGAGTTGCTTCAATTGCATTTTAGGAGGAGGAAGCTCTGCAGCTTGCTGAGTGTGATGATAAACTCTCCAGGAGTAATGGTTAGCTAAAGTGTTGTTAGGTGATCAATTGTCCAAATAACTTAGGTATGGCTGAGCTTGTTCAGAGGAAGACAGAGGAGAAAACAGGATCACAGAATCCCAGCAAACAGCTGGTTGGCAGAGACCTCACCCAGCCCAGCCCTCCCCCCAGCACTGCAGGCTCAGCACCAAACCAGGTCCCTAAGCACCAGCTCCATGCTGCTGGAACACCCCAGAGATGGGGCCTCAGCACTGCCCTGGGCAGCCTCTGCCAATGGCTGAGAGCCTTTCCAGGGCAGAAATAGTTCCTCACATCCAGCCTCAGCCTCCCCTGGGGCAGCTTGGAGCCATTGCCTCTGCTCCTGTCCCTTGCCACCAAGGAGCAGAGGCTGTCCCCTCCTCACCCCAACCTCCCTGCAGGGAGCTGCAGAGAGCAAGGAGGTCTCCCTCAGCCTCCTCTTCTCCAGCCTGAACCCGCCCAGCTCCCTCAGCCCTCCTCTAGCCCAGGGGCTCCAGGCCCTTCTCAGCCTGGCTGCCCTGCTCTGGACAGGCTCCAGCCCCTCAGTGTCCTTCCTGCAGGGAGGGCCCAGAGCTGAGCACAGCACTCCAGGGTGGCCTCCCAGTGCTGAGCACAGGGGATGGTCACCTCCTGGCCCTGCTGCCCACCCTGCTTCTGACCCAAGCCAGGAGGCCTTTGGCCTTCCTGGCCCCCTGGGCACTGCTGGCTCACGTTCACTTGGCTGGTAACCAACACCCCCAGGCCCCTCTCTGATTCCCAGCTTTGCAACCACACCTCCATCCTACATTTGGGTGAGGGCTCCAAATTCTTGACTCTCACATGCACCTTTTGTTCCCTTTTCAGGCAACATTCATGACTCTGCACTACAAAACTCCTTCACAGTCAGTGAAATCCTGTTCTTAACAGAGGCACCCACAGGTGCCTCAGTTTACCATGGCAAGAGAAGCCTTTGGCTGGTGGCTGCTCTGAAAGCTGCTGTTGTGCTAAATCTCCTCAGGAGGAAATTGTTTAGGTAGAATCTGAAAATCACAGAATTACAGCAGGCATTGGGTTGGAAAGGACCCTGGAAGGTCATCCTCCCTGCAGTCAGCAGGGGCACCTCCAGCTAGAGCTCAGGGCCACATCAAGTTTGGCTTTCAATGTCTCCAGAGACATTGGAGGTTTCTCCACATCTGTTTCAGTGTTTCACTACTGTCACTGCCAGGCACTTCCTCCTGATGTCCAACCTAAATCTCCTCTGAGATGAACAGAATAGCATAGCATGGAATGGAATGGAATGGAATGGAATGGAATAGAATAGAATAGAATAGAATAGAATAGAATAGAATAGAATAGAATAGAATAGAATAGAATAGAATAGAATAGACCAGGTTGGAAAAGACCTTCAAGACCATTGTATCCAACCTATCACCCAAAACCATCTAATCAGCTACCCCATGGCACCAAGCACCCTGTCAAGTCTCCTCTTAAACACCTCCAGGGATGGGGACTCCACCACCTCCCTGGGCAGCACATCCCAATGGGCAATCTCTCTATGAAGAAGTTCTTCCTCATCTCCAGCCTAAACCTACCCTGGCACAGCCTGAGACTGTGGCCTCTTGTTCTGCTGCTGGCTGCCTGGGAGAAGAGACCAACCCCCACCTGGCTACAACCTCCCTGCAGGGAGTTGTAGAGAGCAATGAGGTCTCCCCTGAGCCTCCTCTTCTCCAGGCTAAGCAACCCCAGCTCCCTCAGCCTCTCCTCACAGGGCTGTGCTCCAGACCCCTCCCCAGCCTCCTTGCCCTTCTCTGGACACCTTCAAGTCTCTCAATGTCCTTCTTGACCTGAGGAGCCAGAACTGGACACAGAACTCAAGGGGTGGCCTAAGCAGTGCTGAGCACAGGGCACAAGAACTTCCCTGCTCCTGCTGGCCACACTCTTCCTGATGCAGGCCAGGATGCCCTTGGCCTTCTTGTCCCCCTGGGTACACTGCTGGCTCATGTTCAGCTGCTCTTCCCAAGCACCCCCAGGTCCCTCTCTGTTTGGGAGCTCTCAGCCACTCTGACCCCAGCCTGTAGCTCTGCCTGGGGTTGCTGTGGCCAATGTGCAGCCCCTGGCACTTGGATGTGTTCAATCTCCTGCCCTTGGCCTCTGCCCATCTGCCCAGCCTGGCAAGGTCCCTCTGCAGAGCCTCTCTACCCTCCAGCACATCAACTCCTGCTCCTAGCTTGCTGTCATCTGCAAATTTACTGCTGATGGACTCAATGCCCTCCTCCAGATCATCAATAAAGATATTGAACAGGCTGGGGCCCAGCACTCATTCCTGGGCCCCACCACTGGTGTCTGGCTGCCAGCTGGCTGTGGCAACAACCATCCTTTGTTTAGTGAGCTTCTGCTGGGCAGGTTTAAAACTGTGTTTGGCAGTGCAGGCTGTAGCTCAGTGCAGGCTGTAGCTCAGGGCTCAGCCCTGCTGAAGCATCAGTTATGGTGGGCACAACACCTGACTAGAAATTCTCTGAGTGGAATGCACACTGCATCTTAATTAAGGCTCCATCACTGTCACACGGCTGCCATTAGATGGGAAGCAATCCCCAGGAGCTGTCAGAGCCTGTCCCTGTCCCTTCCTTCCTGATCCCCAGCCCTCAGATACTGATAGACATTGACCTGCTGGACACACTCTCAATGCACCCCAGGATCTCATTGGCCTTCTTGGCCCCCATGCAGTTCTGCTGTCCCATGCAGAACTTGCTGCCCTTGTCCTACCCCAGGAGCAAGTGATCAGAGCCTGTCCTTGTCCCCTCCCTCCTGACCCCAGCACTCAGATATTGATAGACATTTATTCAATCCCCTCTCAGCCTCCTCCTTTCCAGACCCAAAGGCCCCAGAGCTCTCAGCCTCTCCTGACAGGGCACTGCTCCAGGTCTGTCATGTTTTGCACTGCTGAAAATCCCTGGGGATCTCCTGGGTTAGCACCTGAGCCACTGCTGACAGGCAAAGGGATTTATAAACCTTACCAAACTAAAGGAAGAAGTCCAAGCAGCAGATTTCTTTCTCTCTTCTTTTTGTTTTCCCCTAGCATGGAAGTTCTTCAGTAAAAGCACCAAAGCAGATTGTTGAAGACTGGCATGAAAATTACAGCACCTTGGAAGATCTATGCCAGTGAGGTTTGTTGGGTTTTTTTGGCAAGGCTTACACATTTTGGTTTAAATCAAAGCAGCTTAGTTCTCAGCCAGAAGAGAGCATTCAGAGGAGTGTGTCCAGCAGAGCCAGGAGGTTCTCCTGCCCCTCTGCTCTGCTCTGCTGAGACCTCACCTGGAGTATTGTATCACACAGTATCACAGTATCACAGTATCACTTAGGTTGGAAAGGACCTCGGGGATCATCGAGTCCAACCTATCAACACAGACCCCATGCCTAGACCATGGCACCAAGTGCCATGTCCAATCTCCCCTTGAACGCCTCCAGGGTCGATGACTCAACCACCTCCCTGGGCAACCCGTTCCAATGCCGAATGACTCGCTCGGTGAAGAACTTCCTCCTCACCTCGAGTCTGAACCTCCCCTGGCGCAGCTTGAGTCCATCAGCAGTACGTTTGCAGATGACAGCAAGCTGGGGGCAGGAGTTGATCTGCTGGAGGGTAGAGAGGCTCTGCAGAGGGACCTTGCCAGGCTGGGCAGATGGGCAGAGGCCAAGGGCAGGAGATTGAGCAAGGCTAAGTTCTGGGTTGTGCACATTGGCCACAACAACCCCAGGCAGTGCTACAGGCTGGGGTCAGAGTGGCTGAGAGCAGCCAGGCAGAGAGGGACCTGGGGGTAGTGGTGGACAGCAGCTGAACATGAGCCAGCAGTGTGCCCAGGGGGACAAGAAGGCCAAGGGCATCCTGGCCTGCATCAGGAAGAGTGTGGCCAGCAGGAGCAGGGAAGTCCTTGTGCCCTGTGCTCAGCACTGTTGAGGCCACCCCTTGAGTCCTGTGTCCAGTTCTGGCTCCTCAGGTCAAGAAGGACATTGAGAGACTTGAAGGTGTCCAGAGAAGGGCAAGGAGGCTGGGGAGGGGTCTGGAGCACAGCCCTGTGAGGGAGCTGGTGGGGTTTAGCCTGGAATTTCTCCCCACCACTCCAAGGGACAGGCAGGTTCCCTAGGGGCAGGGATGATTTCTGAGGCAGGCTTTTGTCCCTGGGTCCCTGTTGCTAGGGAGCTGTACCCAGCTCCTGCCGGGCTGAGCCCCGAGCCTGCGGCCGCAGGAACTTTCCCTGGGCTGGCTGTGGCTCACAGGCATGAGGCTGATCAGAACACTGGGTGTTGTTAAGTACAGCAGCCTGACAGGGCTCAGCAAGAGTACCTCAGAAAGAGGGAGGGGAAAGAAAAACTACCTGACTCCATTCTGTCTGCATCTGAGCTTCTTCCTTAGCTGTGGAGAGAGGCAGAGAAATTACACAGGGTTGAGATTTTAATGAGGAGAAGGAGAGGACTAATGAAATGCTAATGAGCTCCACATAATCCAGTGTGACACTGCAGGCTCTCAGCTCTTTCAAGCCTGGTAAGCAAACCAGCAACCATTAATTTGCTTGATGTGGATTCCTGAATTCAGCAATGGAATTCAGAAAAGACTGAAACATATCCCAGGTGCTCAGCCCTGACGCCGGGGCTTGGGGTCAAGGTGCTGCACACCAGTGGAAACAAGGCCTCAGCGTTCCACCTGCCATCAACTTGCTAAGAGGGCTTCACAGAATCACTGAACTAACCAGGCTGGAAAAGACCTCAGTGATCATCAAGTCCAACTTGTCACCCAGCACCATCTGATCAACTAAACCATGGCACCAAGGGCCTCAGCCAGGCTCTTCCTAAACACCTCCAGGGATGGGGGCTCCACCACCTCCCTGGGCAGCACATTCCAATGGGCAATCTCTCTCTCTATGAAGAATTTCTTCCTAACCTCCAGCCTAAACCTCCCCTGGCACAGCTTGAGACTGTGTCCTCTTGTTCTGCTGCTGGCTGCCTGGCAGAAGAGACCAACCCCCACCTGGCTACAACCTCCCTGCAGGGAGTTGGAGAGAGCAAGAAGGTCTCCCCTGAGCCTCCTCTTCTGCAGGCTAAGCAACCCCAGCTCCCTCAGCCTCTCCTCACAGAGGCTTTCTACTCAGCTAACATTTTTTTTTGTGAAGAAGAGCTCCTAAAAGCTGCAGATGGACTGTGGCTTTGCTTGGAAAGCATTCATTTGGGAAAGGAAGATGGCTCTAGGTGCTGGGGCCTGGAACCACAGGCTGGCTGCAAAACTCCACAATGGAAGAGAAGAAATGGCCTCAAGTTGCAGCAGGGCAGGTTTAGGATCACAGTGTCACAGCTCATGGAGTGTAAGGGGCTGGAAGGGACCCAAAGAGATCATCCAGTCCAACCTCCTGCCAGAGCAGGAGCAGAGAATCCAGCACAGGGCACACAGGAACACATCCAGACAGGGCTGGGAAGGCTCCAGGGAAGGAGACTCCACAACCTCTCTGGGCAGCCTGGTCCAGTAAAAAGTTTCTCCTTGTGGTGAGGGGGAACCTCCTCTGCTGGAATTTCCATCCATTGCCTCTTGTCCTATCCCAGGGTTCAGCTGAGCAGAGCCTGTCCTTCCCTGTCCCTTGCTTCCTGACCCCCAGCCCTTCTGCTATTGATAGACATTGATCAGATCCCTCTCAGCCTTCTCCTCTCCAGACTGAACACCCCAGGGCTCTCAGCCTCTCCTCCCCAGGCAGTGCTGCAGTGCCTTCAGCATCCTTGGAGCCCTCCCTTGGACTCTCTCCAGCAGATCCCTGTCCCTCCTGAGCTGGGAGCCCAGAGCTGGATGCAATATTCCAGGTGAGGTCTCAGCAGGGCAGAGTAGAGGAGAGGAAACCTCCTGGCTCTGCTGGACACACTCTCTGAGTGCTCTCCTGATGCTTATTTCCCACAGGAGGGAGAAAAAGGAAGAGAAAGGAAAGAATTGCATTCATTCAGAGCATCTTCATAGAGTCATAGAATGGGTAAGGTTGGAAGGGACTTCAAAGATCATTTAGTTCCAACCCCTGCCATGGGCAGGGACACCTCCCACCAGCCCAGGTAGCTCAAGGCCTCATCCAGCCTGGCCTTGAACACCTCCAGGGCTGGGGCATGCTAGGTTTCACTGTCTGTTCTTCCAAAGAAGAAATACCTTTCCCTTTCAGCACTTCCTTTCAGCTCCACATATACCACAATCATCACCCAGAATCACTGAGTCACCAAGATTCAGCATACATTGCTCTAATCTTTGATTAATGTCTTCTCCGTTAACATGAGCTCATCCCAGCAATTTTGATTGAACCCTCCATATCATTGGCATCCTGCTAATGAAAACAAGATTAGCATCTGAAGCTTTGGAGGGATGATTGCTGGAGTGTTTGCAAGCTTCCCTGACAAGGCAGGCTCCCTCATTCCTTTCAAAGAGAAAAAAGAAAGCATCACCTGCTTTCAGCCAGGCATCCACACTGCTCTGTGTGCACAGACTCAAGTACAGGCTGGATGTGGCTGTGAGCAACCTGCTGTGGTGTGAGGTGTCCCTGCCCATGGCAGGGAGTTGGGACTGCCTGACCCTTGAGGTCCCTTCCAACCCTGACAGTTCCCTGATTCCATGTCTATATGTACACACCCATAGAACCCTCAGGTAGCACAGTGTGGCTCAGCAGCAGCAACAGCTGGACCCAGGGACACACAACTGTCCTTGTGGCAGGAAAAACCTCACCAAGAGCAGCTATGGAATCACAGACTCATAGAAGAGACCTCAAGGCTCAGCCAGTTCCAACCCCCTGCCATGGGCAGGGACACCTCACACCACAGCAGGTTACTCACAGCCACATCCAGCCTGGCTGCAAACACCTCCAGGCAGGAGGCTGCCACCACCTCCCTGGGCAACCTGTGTCAGGCTCTCACCACCCTCCTGGGGAACAACTTCTTCCTCACAGCCAATCTGAATGTGCACAATTCACTGGAGAGAGGGATTCAGTATTTGGATGGAAAGTGTGCCCAGGTCATGTTGGCTGCTGCCCAGCATCTCTCTGACATGGTGCCTAGAATTGCTACATTTATAAGGTTTATTAATAAGAGGGCTTTATTACTTTATTGATAAAGGTATAGTGTGATGGCTGCACCCTGCTGGATGCTGTCTACAGCCTGTATCACAGTCTCACAGTCTCACAGTATCACCAAGGTTGGAAGAGACCTTGAGGATCATCAAGTCCAAGCTGTCACCACAGACCTCATGACTAAACAATGGCACCAAGTGCCACATCCAGTCCCCTCTTGAATACCTCCAGGCATGGGGACTCCACCACCTCCCTGGGCAGCATATTCCAATGGCTAACAACTCTCTCAGGAAGAACTTTCTCCTCACCTCCAGACTAAACTTCCCCTGGCACAGCTTGAGACTGTGTCCTCTTGTTCTGCTGCTGGCTGCCTGGGAGAAGAGACCAACCCCCTCCTGGCTACAACCTCCCTGCAGGGAGTTGCAGAGAGCAAGAAGGTCTCCCCTGAGCCTCCTCTTCTCCAGGCTAAGCAACCCCAGCTCCCTCAGCCTCTCCTCACAGGGCTGTGCTCCAGACCCCTCCCCAGCCTCCTTGCCCTTCTCTGGACACCTTCAAGTCTCTCAATGTCCTTCTTGACCTGAGGAGCCCAGAACTGGACACAGGACTCCAGGGGTGGCCTAAGCAGTGCTGAGCACAGGGCACAAGGACTTCCCTGCTCCTGCTGGCCACACTCTTCCTGATGCAGGCCAGGATGCCCTTGGCCTTCTTGTCCCCCTGGGCACACTGCTGGCTCCTGTTTAGGCAGTTGTCAATCAGCACCCCCAGTTCCCTCTCTGGGAGCTCTCAGCCACTCTGACCCCAGCCTGTAGCTCTGCCTGGGGTTGCTGTGGCCAAAGTGCAACACCTGGCACTTGGACTTGTTGAATGCCATCCTGTTGGCCTCTGCCCATCTGTCCAGTTGGTTGAGGTCCCTCTGCAGAGCCCTTCTGCCCTCTAACAGATCAACTCCTGTTCCCCTGTAGAATGGGGTCTGCTCCTCCTGCAGCAGAGATAAAGCAGCCTCCTGTCCTGTGAGCAGAAAGTCTCAGTCCTGGCTGTCTGCTTTAGACCTGATTTTGGGGGTCAGTGGGGAAAAGTAAATGGGGTGGACAGTGAGGCAGGGAGGCCCTGGGTGATGCTCTGTATGTGGCTTTCCTTAGCTATGTTCTTGGCTTTCCTAAATATCTCTCTTTCCATTGCACTTTGCTGCTGCCTCTGGAGCCAAGGAGCGTGGTGGTGCTTCCTGGGAGGGTGTTTGCCTTCCTGGTAAGGTAATGCTTGAGTGCCTGTGACTGCCTTAGTGGAGCTTGGAGCAAGCCAGAGGCTTTGATCGGAGGGCTGGAGAACCTTCTCTTTGGGGACAGGATGCGAGACCTGAGGCTGTTCAGCCTGGAGAAGAGAAGGCTCCAGGGAGACCTCAGAGCAGCCTTCAAGGACCTGAAAAGGCTCCAGGATGGCTGGGGAGGGACTTTGGACAAGGGCTGGGAGTGACAGGGTGAGGAACAATGGCTTTGAGCTGGGAGAGGGGAGACTGAGAGTGGAGATGAGGAAGAAATTCTTTGCAGCGAGGGTGGGGAGAGCCTGGCACAGGCTGCCCAGGGAGGCTGTGGCTGCCTCCTCCCTGGAGGTGTTCAAGGCCAGGCTGGATGAGGCCTTGAGCAGCTTGGGCTGGTGGGAGGTGTCCGTGCCCAAGGCAGAGGAGTTGGAGCTGGATGACCTTTAAGACCCCTTCCAACCCAAACCATTTGATGAATCCAGGATCATTTCTTCACTTTTCCCTGGCTGACATTTATCTTTCCATCAGACCCTTAGGCTTCTATCTGGATTTTAGGGGCTTTGGGGCAGGGATTATCTCTTCTGGGAACAAAAGTCACAACATATTTTTATCTTCTAAAATTCCCCTTCTGCAACAAATTTCCCCTTCATTCAGATGGCAGCACATGCAAATCACATCCATCCTAACTAACAGTTCTTTTCCCCAGCAAAAATAGTTCTCCATATGCTTTGGTTGATTTAGATACATGCTGGGTAAAAGTGAGTTTCAAGGGCAGAATTCAGTGATTGACAGTGCAAAAACTTTCCAGATCCACTGAAAATCCCAAGGGCAGCCCTGAGGATGGCAACTGGACATGCTGGAAGGGGTCCAGAGAGGGACCACAAGGAGGAGCAGCAGGGCCAGGGAGGGGATTCTGCCCCTCTGATCCACTCTGCTGAGACCACAGCTGCAGCTCTGGGTCCAGTGCTGGAGCCTCTGTGCCAGGAAGGATCTGGAGGGGCTGGAAGGTGTCCAGAGCAGGGCCAGGAGGAGGAGCAGAGGGCTGGAGCTGCTCTGCTGTGAGGACAGCCTGAGGGAGTTGGGGTTGTGCAGGCTGGAGAGGAGAAGGCTCCCAGGAGACCTCATTGTGGCCTTGCAGGATCTGCAGGGAGGTTTTTTAATCCCTGGAGGTGTTTGCAGCCAGGCTGGAGGTGGCTGTGAGCAACCTGCTGTGGTGTGAGGTGTCCCTGCCCATGGCAGGGGGTTGGGACTGGCTGAGCCTTGATCTCCCTTCCAGCCCTGACAGCTCTGTGATTCTCTGGTCCCAGTGTGGTTCACATCTGATGGTCATGGCCAGCACTGGGCTGTGTTGCACGTTTCTCTCAGTTTCCTCCTTGAAAATCTTTCTACTTTTAGGTGTTTTAATTTCCTGTGATCATCACCCAGTCACATGTCAGCAAGCAAGCAGATTGTTTGGACCCAAGCAGCTGTGCTCATTGCCTGCACTGCTTACAGCAGAGCTTGGACATGCTCTGAAGCACATGCAGGGACTGGATGTACTGGCAGACACAGATGGGGACAAATCTCCTCCCAATTAAAACATCCCCAGGAAGCAGCAGACCACAGCAGGGGGGTTGGATTCTGGCCATCAGGCTCCTCCTGTGCCTGTGTACAGAGGAGGCTGAGACTTGCCTGTGTACAGAGGAGGCTGAGACTGTGCCTGAGCTCAGCATGGGAAGGGGCCCATGGGCAGCAATCCCCAGGGCAGGAGGGCACAGACAACCTCTCCATCCTGACACACTGCAGTCCTTGCAGCACCTCTAGGCAAACCATGACCATCTCCCCTTTCTTGAGCTGCCCCTGGGGCTGCTGAGGGGATCCAGGTGGTGCTGGGAGGGGGCTCTGCCACTCAAGGCAAATGGTTTCCAGCCTCCCAAGCCATGGGGCTGCTGACACCTGCCCCTCTATGGTTTTCTCTTGTCCTGTCATATCTCCAAGGCATGGCAAGGAGCATTTTCTTGGGCTGTGCTCTGTGCCAGAGCATAAATAACCCCAACAAGAGTTTATGCTAACCCATTGAAATGGATTTGTGCTAAGCCATTAGTGGTTGTTGTGATAACCTATAGAGTCATAGAACCATAGAATCACAGAATCAACCAGGTTGGAAAAGAGCTCAGAGATCACCAAGTCCAATCTAGGACCTAATACCTAACACCTCCTGACAACTAAACCCTGGCTCCAAGTGCCACATCCAATCCCCTCTGCAACACCTCCAGGGATGGGGACTCCACCACCTCCCTGGGCAGCATATCCCAGTGGCCAATTCCTCTTGCTGGGAAGAACTTTCTCCTCACCACCAGCCTAAACCTCCCCTGGCACAGCCTGAGACTGTGTCCTCTTGTTCTGCTGCTGGCTGCCTGGCAGAAGAGACCAACCCCCACCTGGCTACAACCTCCCTGCAGGGAGTTGCAGAGAGCAAGAAGGTCTCCCTGAGCCTCCTCTTCTCCAGGCTAAGCAACCCCAGCTCCCTCAGCCTCTCCTCACAGGGCTGTGCTCCAGACCCCTCCCCAGCCTCCTTGCCCTTCTCTGGACACCTTCAAGTCTCTCAATGTCCTTCTTGACCTGAGGAGCCCAGAACTGGACACAGGACTCAAGGGGTGGCCTCAGCAGTGCTGAGCACAGGGCACAAGGACTTCCCTGCTCCTGCTGCCCACACTCTTCCTGATGCAGGCCAGGATGCCCTTGGCCTTCTTGTCCCCCTGGGCACACTGCTGGCTCATGTTCAGCTGCTGTCCACCACTACCCCCAGGTCCCTCTCTGCCTGGCTGCTCTCAGCCACGCTGACCCCAGCCTGTAGCTCTGCCTGGGGTTGTTGTGGCCAAAGTGCAGCACCTGGCACTTGGATGTGTTCAATCTCCTGCCCTTGGCCTCTGCCCATCTGTCCAGCCTGGCAAGGTCCCTCTGCAGAGCCTCTCTACCCTCCAGCAGATCAACTCCTGCCCCCAGCTTGCTGTCAGCTGCAAATTTACTGCTGATGACTGACTCAATGCCCTCCTCCAGATCATCAATAAAGATATTGAACAGGATGGGGCCCAACATGATGTTCTGGCCATGAATGTTCCCTTTGACCACCTCTTTGTAGCAAGAATTAGACTCAGATCATCAATTCATGATCTCTAGGCAATAGTTCTAGGAGGGATGTAAGGTTTGGAGTGCAGTTTCACAAAGCAATGCACACTACAAGGACATTGAGGTGTTGGAGTGTGTCCAAAGAAGACATCCAAGCTGGTGGAGGGCCTTGAACACAAGTGTGTGGCACTGGTGAGGGAACTGGGGCTGTTTAGTGTGGAGAAGAAGAGGCTGAGGCCTCATTGCCCTCTACAGCTCCCTGAAAGGAGATTTCAGTGAGGAGGGGGTTGGGCTCTTCTGAATGCAGCAACAAGTGCCAGGAGAAGAGGAAAGAGCCCCAAACTGTGCCAGGGGAGGTTCAGGTGGGAGATGAGGAACAATCTCTTCCCAGCAAGGGCTCTCAGGCACTGCCCCAGGCTGCCCAGGGAGGTGCTGCAGTCCCCAGCCCTGGAGGGGTTTCAGAGCTGCATGGATGTGGTGCTGAGGGCTGTGGGGTAGTGGCAGTGGCTCAGCAGCAGGGCTGGGGCTGTGAGCTCTGGGGGAGAGGTTGGACTTGGACATCTCCAAGAGCTCTTCCAGCCTCAGTGAAATCCAACCAGGGCAAGGGTAGAGTCCTGGGGAAGAACAGCCCCATGGACCAGCACAGGCTGGGGACTGAGCTGCTGGAGAGCAGCTCTGGGGAAAAGGACCTGGGAGTGCTGGTGGAGAACACAGGATGGCCATGAGCCAGCAGTGTGCCCTGGTGGCCAAGAAGGCCAAGGGCATCCTGGGGTGGATTAAGAGGAGTGTGGCCAGCAGGTTGAGGGAGGTTCTTTTCCCCCTCTACTCTGTCCTGGGTAGGATACATCTGGAATATTGTGTCCAGTTCTGGCCTCCCAGTTCAAGAAGGACAGAGAACTACTGGAGAGGGTTCAGCAAAGGGTTACAAAGATGCAGAGGGCACTGGAACGTCTCTCTTGTGAGGAGAGCCTGAGAATTGGGGCTGTTTAGCCTGGAGAAGAGCAGCCTGAGGGGGATCTCATCACTGCTGATGAATACTTCAGGGTGGGTGTCAGGAGGACAGAACCAGGCTCTTTGCAGTGGTGTCCTAGGATAGAACAAGACCAGAACAAGAGGACACAGTCTCAAGCTGTGCCAGGGGAAGTTTAGGCTGGAGGTGAGGAGAAAGTTCTTCACTGAGAGAGTCATCTGACATTGGAATGTGCTGCCCAGGGAGGTGGTGGAGTCCCCATGCCTGGAGGTGTTCAAGAGGGGATTGGATGTGGCACTTGGTGCCATAAGTTTAGTTAGTCCTGAGGTGTTGGGTGACTGCTTGGACTTGATGATCTCTGAGGTCTTTTCCAACCTTACTGATTCTATGATTCTATGATTCTATGAAGAGGCAGTGGACACAAACTGGAACCCAGGAGGTTCCACCTCAACCTGAGGAGAAACTTCTTTGGTGTGAGGCTGCTGAGCCCTGGAGCAGGCTGCCCAGAGAGGTTGTGGAGTCTCCTGCTCTGGAGCCTTTCCAGCCCCACCTGGATGTGTTCCTGGGTGACCCTGCTTTGGTGGGGGCCAGGGATTGGACTCTCTGACCCCTGGAGGTCCTTTCCATCCCCTGGCATCTGTGGGTCTGGGTGACAAGTAAATCTGTCACTGCTGTCATTCACAGCAATACCCCTAGCTGGAATGACCTGGATTTTGAAAGCATGGGGGAGGAATGGGGACCAATTCCAGGCTTTTATTAAAGCCAGGAGATGAGCTGCAGCCCAAGGGACTTGTTGGTAAAGCAATCCAGTGGTAAAGAAGGAAGACAGATGAGCTGAGGAAGACCTCACTCATGATTGCCCTGAGGATGTGTGCTCCCTAATACCCTGAGCACACAGAAACTGCAGCACCTCCAAGCACAGAGTGTTTGGAAAGTGTTGAATCATTTGGTTAGGAGGCTGAGGAGGGAGGACAGAGAATCAGAGAATCAGAGAATCAATAAGGTTGGAGGAGACCTCAAAGATCATCAAGTCCAACCTGTCACCCAACACCTCCTGACTAACTAAACCATGGCACCAGGTGAAGCTAACAGCACAGAAAGGTCAATCGTGTACCAGCCCCTGGCACCTGCAGATCAGGAATAGTTGACAGCAAGAAGAGGAAAGGTGGAGACCCAGAGAGCAAATCCCACCCCAGGAGCAGATAAAAGCAGCAGGGTGCAGGTTAACTGCAGGAGGAAAAAGGAAGCAGTGGGAAAGACAAGAAATCAGGCAGTGGACGAGCCAGGAGCACTGCTCAGCCAAGCAGGGGAGTGGATGTTCTCAAGGCTCAAAAGTGTTCTTGGCAGGCCTGGAACAAGCCACCTGTTTCCTTTTGAATCTCTCTGGCTCTTTCTTATCTTTCTTTCTTATTTATTTAGGTATTAAATTGCCTTTGTATCTAAAATGGAATCACAGAGTGGCAGGGCTTGGAATGGACCTCCGGGGCTCAGAGAGTCCATACCCCCACCAGAGCAGGGCACCCAGGAACAGGGGTACCACAGGAACACATCCAGGTGGGGCTGGAAAGGCTCCAGAGCAGGAGACTCCACAACCTCTCTGGGCAGCCTGCTCCAGGGCTCAGCAGCCTCACCCCAAAAAGTTTCTCCTCAGGTTGAGGTGGAACCTCCTGGGTTCCAGTTTGTGTCCATTGCCTCTTGTCCTATCCCAGGACAGCACTGCCCAGAGCCTGGCCCCTTCCTGCCCCCCACCCTCAGGTATTTGTCACCATTGATCAGATCCCTCTCAGCCTTCTCTTCTCCAGGCTCAACACCCCCAGGGCTTTCAGCCTTTCTTCATGGAAGAGATTTTCCAGTCCCTTCAGCATCCAGTGACCTTCTTGCTCTCTCCAACTCCCTGCAGGAGGTTGTAGCCAGGTGGGGTTGGTCTCTTCTGCCAGGCAGCCAGCAGCAGAACAAGAGGACACAGTCTCAGGCTGTGCCAGGGAGGTTTAGGCTGGAGGTGAGGAGAAAGTTCTTCCCAGCAAGAGGAATTGGCCACTGGGATGTGCTGGCCAGGGAGGTGGTGAGTCCCCATCCCTGGAGGTGTTCAAGAGGGGATTTCATAGGGTACTTGGGTGCCATGGATAATTGATGAGATGGTGCTGGTTGATAGGTTGGACACGATGATCTTGAAGGTCTCTTCTCTTCTCTTCTCTTCTCTTCTCTTCTCTTCTCTTCTCTTCTCTTCTCTTCTCTTCTCTTCTCTTCTCTTCTCTTCTCTTCCTCTCTCCTCTCCTCTCCTCTCCCTCTCTCTCCTCTCCTCTCCTCTCCTCTCCTCTCCTCTCCTCTCCTCTCCTCTCCTCTCCTCTCCTCTCCTCTCCTCTCCTCTCCTCTCCTCTCCTCTCCTCTCCTCTCCTCATAGCCTCTATTGACCTCTCTGCACTACATCCCTGTCCCTCTTGAACTGGTGAGCCTAGAACTAGACTCAATTCTGCAGATGTGGTCCCACCTGGGCAGAGCAGAGTGGGAGGAGAGCCTCCCTTGCTCTGCTGGCCATACTCCTCTGAATGCAGCCCAGCATTGCTGGGTTTGGTCAGCACAGGGACTTGCCCATGTTTAAAAGCAGGACACAGCCTGCAGAAGACATCATTCCTGAGCTGTCCCTCACAGAAACAGCCACGTATGGCCAGCCATATTTTTATGGTATCCTAGTTTGCTTTCAAAATAGCTGAATTGCCAACCTAGGAATAGACATGGGCAAAACCTGGAACGTGTTCAAAGTGCTGTTGATCTACCAGGGAGGAGAACTGAACTTCTGTCTTAACATTGGTTTAGGTCAGGGGCAGGCAGGGCATGGAGCTGAGGTAACTATGTGCAGATGTCTCATATTTAGAATCACAGAGCTGTCAGGGCTGGAAGGGAGCTCAAGGCTCAGCCAGTCCCAACCCCTGCCATGGGCAGGGACACTCACACCGCAGCAGGTTGCTCACAGCCACCTCCAGCCTGGCTGCAAACACCTCCAGGCAGGAGGCTTCCACCACCTCCTGGGCAACCTGTGCCAGGCTCTCACAATCCTCCTGGGAACAACTTCTTCCTCACAGCCAATCTCAATCTCCCCACTTCTAGTTTTGTTCCATCCCCCAGGGAATGCTCTCCAGAAACGGGCTTGGGGTGCTGGTGACCAGGCAGCTCAACAGGAGCTGTCAGTGTGCACCTGCAGCCCAGAAAGCAATTGCAATTCTTTTCCTTGGCTCCTTCTGGAAGTGTTCAGTGAAGCGAGATGCAGAAATTCAGGGAAGGCTTAGGATGCAGTCTCAAGTGGAAGAACTGAGTATCTAAGGGGGCCTGGGGCCTCTGGATTTTGCCTTGGGGCTCCCAGGGGGTCTCTGGAAGGTCCCAAAGGAGTTGGGGTGTTTTTCAGTGAGGTAGCCAGGAAGGGGTTGTTCTCTCTAGCAACCAGCAGCAGAACAAGAGGACACAGTCTCAAGCTGTGCCTGGGAGGTTTAGGCTGGAGGAGGAGAAAGTTCTTCCCAGAGAGAGTTGTTAGCCATTGGAATGTGCTGGCCAGGGAGGTGGTGGAGTCCCCATCCCTGGAGGTGTTCAAGAGGGGACTGGATGTGGCACTTGGAGCCATGGTTTAGTTGTCAGGAGGTGTTAGGTATTAGGTCCTAGGTTGGACTTGGTGATCTCTGAGGCCTTTTCCAACCTGGCTGATTCTATGGTGAGTCTATGATAAGAGATGACAGATTATGCACAGAGGCTTTCCTACTGCTGTGAGATGAAGCTAAGCTGTGATTAATGGATGTAACTTCTGTGATCAGAATGCTGAATTGGATGGTGAGGTACAGGGAAATTGATTTTAAAAACTCTTAAGAACCCACAGGGAAAACATTTACATCATAGAATCATCAATGGGGTGGCAGAGTGCCAGGAGAGATCCTGGGCCAGAGGATTTGCATTTCATTTGGTGCACTTGAGCTGCACATTCAGGATTAATCAGGGACATGAGGACACACTGACAGCTAGGAAGAGCTAACAGAGAATTGTAAGCAGCAGCAAGTTTAGGAAAGAGGAGGCCAGGAAGACTTCTATGGAGAGCTGTGTCCCAACACTGGAGCCCCCAACACAAGGAGGGCATGGAGCTGTTGGAGCAGGTCCAGAGGGAGGTCATGAAGATGATTAGAGGGCTGGAGGCCTCTCATGAGAACAGGATGGGGAGTTTGGGCTTCCAGCCTGGAGAAGTCTTCAGGCAGACCTCAGAGCAACCTTCCAGTACCTGAAAGGGCTCCAGGAGAGCTGGGGAGGGACTATTGACAAGGCTGGGAGTGACAGGATGAGGAACCATGGCTTTGAGCTGGGAGAGGGAGATTGGGACTGGAGAGGTGGGTGAAATTCTCGAGTGTGAGGGTGGGAGACACTGGCACAGGTTGCCCAGGAGGCTGTGGCTGCCTCCTCCTGAAGGTGTTCAAGGCCAGGCTGGATGAGTCCTTGAGCAGCCTGTGCTGGTGGGAGGTGTCCCTGCCCGTGGCAGGGGGTTGGACCTGGATGATCTTTAAGACCATCCATCCACCTTCCAGCCCAAACCCTCCCATGATTCTATCATCTCAGGTCATGATTCTGTTAAGTCTCACACCTGGAGCTAACATCAGGAGTTACTTATAAAGCCTGTACTGAAGGCTTTTCTCAGAGAGCTGCATACAGCTGGGCTACTTGTGCAGAAACATTCATTACATTGTCCTGTACAGCTGTAAATCTCTTCTCTTCCTCTGTTCAGCTTTTATACTGCATGTACACCATGAAGGATGCATTTAACCAGCACTCCTTGCTTCAGGCACTGTCTGTAAGATCTTCACCATTCTTCCCAGAGGCAGAACTTCTTTTAATGACATGAAACCATCATGAGGAATCACAGATAGGAACAGCAGAGCAGGAGAATGAACTGTGGCAGTAGATGAGTGCAGCAAAGCTTTCTGTAGCCTCTCCTCTCCTCTCCGAACCGAACCTCTCCGAACCTCTCCTCTCCAAACCTCTCCTCTCCAAACCTCTCCTCTCCTCTCCTCTCTGAACCTCTCCTCTCTGAACCTCTCCTCTCCTCTCTGAACCTCTCCTCTCTGAACCTCTCCTCTCTGAACCTCTCCTCTGAACCTCTCCTCTCCTCTCCTCTCTGAACCTCTCCTCTCCTCTCTGAACCTCTCCTCTCCTCTCTGAACCTCTCCTCTCCTCTCCTCTCTGAACCTCTCCTCTCCGAACCTCTCCTCTCCTCTCCTCTCTGAACCTCTCCTCTCTGAACCTCTCCTCTACTCTCCTCTCTGAACCTCTCTTCTCCTCTCTGAACCTCTCCTCTCCTCTCCTCTCTGAACCTCTCCTCTCTGAACCTCTCCTCTCCGAACCTCTCCTCTCCGAACCTCTCCTCTCCTCTCTGAACCTCTCCTCTCCTCTCTGAACCTCTCCTCTCCGAACCTCTCCTCTCTCTCCTCTCTGAACCTCTCCTCTCTGAACTCTCCTCTCCTCTCTGAACCTCTCCTCCCCTCTCCTCTCTGAACCTCTCCTCTCCTCTCCTCTCCTCTCCTCTCCTCTCTGAACCTCTCCTCTCTGAACCTCTCCTCTCCTCTCTGAACCTCTCCTGTCCTCTTGTCTCTGAACCTCTCCTCTCTGAACCTCTCCTCTCTGAACCTCTCCTCTCTGAACCTCTCCTCTCCTCTCTGAATTTCTCCTCTCCTCTCCTCTCTGAACCTCTCCTCTCCTCTCTGAACCTCTCCTCTCTGAACCTCTCCTCTCCTCTCTGAATTTCTCCTCTCCTCTCCTCTCCTCTCTGAACCTCTCCTCTCCTCTCTGAACCTCTCCTCTCTGAACCTCTCCTCTCTTTCCTTCAAGAGTGGTCAGGGACTGGCACAGGCTGCCCAGGGAGGTGGTGGAGTCCCCATCCCTGGAGGTGTTCCAGATGCCTGTGGCCATGGCACTGTGGGACATGGTTTGGTGGCCATGGTGGTGCTGGGTTGATGTTGGACTGGGTGATCTTAGAGGTGTTTTCCAAGTAAAGCAATTCAATGATTCTATTAAATTGTGAATAGATCAGAGGAAGTCTGAGTACTGGAATGAGATCCTTAATTGTATGTGAAATCATAGAATCATAGACTCATGGAATCATCCAGGTTGGAAAAAGACCTCAGAGATCACCAAGTCCAACCTAGGACCTAACACCTCCTGACAACTAAACCATGGCTCCAAGTGCCACATCCAATCCCCTCTGCAACACCTCCAGGGATGGGGACTCCACCACCTCCCTGGCCAGCACATCCCAGTGGCCAATTCCTTTAGCTGGGAAGAACTTTCTCCTCCTCCAGCCTAAACCTCCTGGCACAGCCTGAGACTGTGTCCTCTTGTTCTGCTGCTGGCTGCCTGGCAGAAGAGACCAACCCCCCACCTGGCTACAACCTCCTGCAGGAGTTGCAGAAACAGAAGGTCTCCCCTGAGCCTCCTCTTCTCCAGGCTAAGCAACCCCAGCTCCCTCAGCCTCTCCTCACAGGGCTGTGCCCCAGACCTCTCAGCAGGGAGTTCCTTAACTGTATGTGCACACTGGGCAGAGAGGCTGGGGGTGGCTCTTGCACACAGCAGGTTGCTTTCTGCAGTAAATTGCTGTGGCCTGGTCTTTGTTGAGGTCTCCTTGAGGTTGAAATCCCATCATTAATTTTTCCATAGCGTTAAAGATGAAAAGTGGCTGGGAGGGCAGTTAGTAATTGTATTAAGCCTGTTGTAAAGGTCTGCAGCTGATGGCTTGCTGGAAACAATGGATTCCAAGGCAGGTTCCAAATGGCCTTCAGGTGGATTGAAAGGATGTGAGAAAAAGGGGGTGAAACAAAATAATCTCTGTATTATCCCAGGACCCATGGCATCTGTAATTTAAGGTGGAATAGCTGCTCTCACCCAGCCATTACCCTGCCACAGGCTGACTCATGATTGTCTGAAAATGAGTCCCTCAGAAATGCTAAGTGCTGCAGGACATCAGGCAGCGTTTGCATTGGGAGTGGCACAATCTTCACAAGGGGACGTTTCTCCCCAAAGGGCAGCTCCTGCCTGACCAACCTGATCTCCTTCCATGCCCAGGTGACTGCCTGGTGGATGTGGGGCAGGCTGTGGATGGAGTCTGCCTGGACTGGAGCAAGGCCTTTGCCACCATCCCCAAGCTGTCAGCCCCTGGCTTGGACAGCAGCTCTCTGAGCTGGGTTAGGAACTAGCTGGAGGCTGAGCCCAGAGAGTGGTGGTGAATGGTGCCACAGCCAGCTGGCAGCCAGGCACCAGTGGTGTGCCCCAGGGAGCAGTGCTGGGCCCCAGCCTGTTCAATATCTTCATTGATGATCTGGATGAGGGCATTGAGTCCATCAGCAGTAAATTTGCAGCTGACAGCAAGCTGGGGGCAGGAGTTGATCTGCTGGAGGGTAGAGAGGCTCTGCAGAGGGACCTTGCCAGGCTGGACAGATGGGCAGAGGCCAAGGGCAGGAGATTGAACACATCCAAGTGCCAGGGGCTGCACATTGGCCACAGCAACCCCAGGCAGAGCTACAGGCTGGGGGCAGAGTGGCTGAGAGCAGCCAGGCAGAGAGGGACCTGGGGGTACTGGTTGATGGCAGGCTGAATATGAGCCTACAGTGTGCCCAGGTGGCCAAGAAGGCCAAGGGCATCCTGGCCTGCATCAGGAAGAGTGTGGCCAGCAGGAGCAGGGAAGTCCTTGTGCCCTGTGCTCAGCACTGCTGAGGCCACCCCTTGAGTCCTGTGTCCAGTTCTGGGCTCCTCAGTTTAAGAAGGACATTGAGAGACTTGAAGGTGTCCAGAGAAGGGCAAGGAGGCTGGGGAGGGGTCTGGAGCACAGCCCTGTGAGGAGAGGCTGAGGGAGCTGGGGTTGCTTAGCCTGGAGAAGAGGAGGCTCAGGGGAGACCTTCTTGCTGCCTGCAACTCCCTGCAGGGAGGTTGGAGCCAGGTGGGGGTTGGTCTCTTCTGCCAGGCAGCCAGCAGCAGAACAAGAGGACACAGTCTCAAGCTGTGCCAGGGGAGGTTTAGGCTGGTGGTGAGGAGAAAGTTCTTCCCTGAGAGAGTTGTTAGCCATTGGGATGTGCTGCCCAGGGGGGTGGTGGAGTCCCCATCCCTGGAGGTGTTCAATTCCAGGGGGATTGGATGTGGCCCTTGGTGCCATGGTTTAGTCAGGAGGTCTGTGGTGACAGCTTGGACTTGATGATCTTTTTGGTCTCTTCCAACCTTGGTGATTCTGTGAGACTGTGAAGGAGCCAGAAGAGTTCCCTTGACATTTCCTCTCTGTTTGGACTGCAGTGAGTGAGAACAATCAGCTGGGCTGGGTATATTGAGGAGAAAAATCACACTTCTGGCTGCTGTGCAGCCTGAGCAGCCAGTTGTGGGCTCAACTGGATTAATGTTAAGTGGTTAACAGAGGTGCCCCAGAGCAGAGGGGTTCCAAAGGGAGTGCTTGCCAGGAGCTGCAGGAATCACAGAATCACAGAACTGGTTGGGTTGGAAAAGCTCTCTGAGAGCATCCACTCCAACAGCAACCCAACCCCACCATGGCCACCAAACCCTGGCCCCAGGTGCCATGGCCACAGGTTTCTGGAACCCTCCAGGGATGGGGACTCCACCACCTCCCTGTGCCAGTCCCTGACCACTCCTGCAGCAAAGGAACTTCTCCTCATCTCCTCCTAACCTCCCTGGCACAATTCAGGCCAGTTCCTCTCCTTCTGTCAGCTGGGACTA